>CM050407.1:5867500-6247500 GCA_027580255.1 Therioaphis trifolii
GGCTAATAAAAAAAAAAAATAAAATAATAATAATACACATGAAATGGACAGAAAAAATCATAACACTCCTACTTTTGTTAATACCTAAGTGACAAATTGTGTTTATTTTTGAGAATTGGTATATATTTAATATAGGGTGACAACATTAAAAATAAAAACAGGAATAAAATAATTTTCATAGTTTTTTAAATAATTGTAATCAAATTTTTTACCAACAATTTTAATCATAATAAAAAACATACTTTAATGTTTGTACTTATAATAGTATATTATATGTATTTAATATTATTAATTATAAAACTAATTCATCATTATTAATTAATACAAGAATTAATACATTAAAAAAAAAAAAAATAATAATTATAATACAAATAATAGTTACTTAATAAATTAAATTTTTTTATTCATATTGATGATAATTTTTCGGATTGCATGTCTACACATTTTTATATGTCATCTTTTTCTGAAAAACTTATCAAATCTAATAATTAGGGGTATATTGTGTACATTGTATCTATATAATATGAACATATTTGTAGCTTTATTAGATTGACCAAAAAACAGGATAAAAAGCGTCTTGATAGACATTCGTCAGAACAACAGGACAGAACTCTAAAGTAAAGGGCAATTCTGTAGAAAAAGGACATCTGATCAACCTAATTTAATATTTGTTTACATTATTAAAATTGAACTCAGTTAGGTTTTAATTCTGTACTTTTTACTTTTAAATTCTATTACTAACTTTCACATGGCATACAAATGATTTTTTTCAGACCAAATTACATCTAAATTTAAAATAATCTTGTTAAATCACAATAAAATCAAAAATATAACAACAAATATTTATTAGGTATTAATAACTTACTTCGAAATGTCTTTTATAACGTTATAGAAGAACATATGTTTCATTTTGAAATTATCTATTTTTTAAATATTCTTATCAAAATAACTACAAAATTTCTAAAATTTAAAATTGTCCAAATAATCATTAAACTAAACATATTTAAATATACAGAGTTCATATTAATATTCATTTATTATCCATGTGTAATATATTTTGTGTTTATTCATTATAAATACAGAAGCTTAGATTACTTTTTTTGGTGCAGATGGTAACCTCTTTACTTAAGTTACATATACCTATAGTATTTTGATCTATTAAAAATATTCTTGGTGAGGAAAGAGGAGGAGGTTAAACTATAATATTTTGGCTTTGTTTATCATACAATTAAATAATTTTTGATCATTTTTTTATCAAGAGGTTTTTTGAATTGAAAGTAGCTTAGCAAATATTGTATTACATAGTTCTTCACTTTTATGCTATATACTTTTTCTTTAATGTTTAATAGTGTGACATTGATGTAATACTATACTGGACTCAGGGTTAAACCCATTGACTTTAGTTACGTTGATGCCAAAAGGATATACTCAACGTAATACTTATATTATTTACATTTTTCTTAATAATATACCTAATATATATTTTTTGTCTAATTTTTAATTTTTAGTCATAGATTTCAATTTATAATTGTGTGGTTTTTGATCATCTTGCATTTTGAAGAAGAAGGCTCTTTCTTCTCAGCTTTTGAGATGACCAATAAAGATTTTTTAATTTTATTTTTGGTAGAAAATGATTTATAGTAATTTATAAGTAGTAGTAATCCACACTTTTTCGGTTTGTAATTTTGTGAATTTAGATCCATACAAATTGTAATCATGGCAAAAATATCATAATACAACAAACATTTTATTTGTTAAGGGATTACTAGAAGTAACACCTTGTGAGTTGATAGTACTGACGTTAGCTTGAAACCTAATTAGCGCTATGTATTGCTTTTAGTGAGGGATGACTGTTGGATTACTCACATGTTTTTTCATTACTTTGCCTTATTTATAAATAAATAGACTCTACAATATATTATTATATAAGTAGCTTTAATCTAATATTCAAAGATTAAAGTCTAATTGTATAAGAAAAAGTGAGTGAAATTCTAATTTGCCTCCCTTTTCTTCTTAAACTAGGATTTAAGTTACCTAGAAATGGGAGTTCAGGGATCTTGAAACTTTAAATTTTTGCAAGTGTGTATATCAATGATTGTAAAGTGGTGACTTGGACCAGTGATAGATACTGTAGGATTCAAGTCCATAATTATTTTTAAGATGGTCACAAAGTCATTTAGTGTTGATGATTTCATATTTGGGTCACTTATTATATATATTTGCTTTGGTAGAGTTTAGATAATCTAGAAGTTATATTTTGATCAAGTGTTTTGATATATTATAATTTATGGTTCCTTAAGATTAATGCAATATATAGGAATTTTTGTTTATTGGAAAATAATTAGGTTCATTTTTTATCAAAATCATAAAATTGACTAAATATTAATTTCACTATTTATAAAAATAATAACTTAATTCATATTTAAATTATTAAGTTGATAAATTAACAAATCTCATTAAATATTAATATTTGAACATTGCCTCATTACAAAAATTTATTATTGTTAAATTTAAGTTATTAGCCTAAAGAGCTAATGAGTTTCTGAGGTTTTTACTTAAGCTTCGTAGTATATAATCGGTTCAAAATATATTTAAATATTAGAAATGTAATAAATTATTTATTTTTAAAGACGTAATGCTATGTATATTATCTTGATAAAAAAGTCCATAGTCCAATTTATATTTTTTATGAATCATTTTTGTTTTTCATTATGATAATAATTAGGAGTTTCAGTAAGCAAGTGTATTTAAAATAATATAATTCATACTACCTTCTTAAATTATTTCAATAAAATATTTTAATGCTCAGCGACACAGTGTTTGTTGTGTCTTATAAGTAACATTAATTCCTGCATTAATATTATTGATAAAATAAAACAGTTATTAATTCAACTCAAATATACTAAAATTAATTGTGTAAGAATTTACATTTATTTTGAAACTAATCTCTTAACATTGAAGTACTTACTGTTAAATCTGATACCTTTTATCTTCACACAATAATTTACTTATAATTTGGCTATATAACCTATGTCACCTATATCAGTTAAATTTGTTTTATACGCCAAAATAAAGATGTTCCCTATTCAAATATTAAATACTATTTTCTATGCTGTAAATCATTGTGTGTGTATTAGCGTTAGGTGTTTAAAAAAAAAAAAAAATGTTAATTATTTAATTTGTTTTTCATAGTTTTATAAAATATATCAGCAGTATTAGTTGTTAGCTTCTACTGTTATTAGTTAATTTTTGTTAAAATGACATTTTAATTAAAATAATAAAATTAACATTTTAACACAACAAATTAATAACATATTTAAATTGTATATGTAGAAATAAAAGTGTGGGGTATGCACAATACTATAAAATAAATGTTTTATTTTTTTCTAGAATTAGAAGCGATGATAACCAAGCAATATTTTATTATTAATCTACTTCAAAACTCGCCCGAACATTGGTTTAATGTCTTATTGAAATGACAGAATAGCTTCAGGTAAGAACTGCTGTGTATACAAAATAATAATGAATGTATGTACATACGTGTGTGCATAATGTATATATATATATATATATATATATATATATATATATATATATATATATATATATATATATACACCTATGTATGTACACTTAATGCATTCTCTAGATGTATCATTTTATTTTCCCTTCTCATTTGATCTGCAGGTATTGATGTGATTAATGATTCATCTTGCAATTCATATAAGTGTTAAAAATACTTTTTCTCACTCACATTTGAAGTGAACAGTAACTTGTGCTGCTAATCTTTCTTAGCAAACAAAACATTTTATTCATATTGTTATTATAAGATTTTTTTAAATAGATTACGGAATTATTTTTTATAAAACAATATAATATAATACATATTTTTTAGGACCATAAACACTAAGTTAAACAATCGTGATGTTCAACTTTATGAAAAAAAGTTCTGGTTCCCATAACGTGGTGAACAATGGGAGCAGTTCTGGATATGGATCACAGGGTTCAGCTTCAGCCAATAACCAAACTGAAGAAAAAGAGCAAAGAAAAAAAATGAAAAAAATGCGAAAAGAAAAAGAAAAAAGGGAAAAGGGCAGTTTTAGTATGTCTTCTGATGATTTGTTAAGATTAGATGAGGTAAGATATATTTTTAATTTTTTGGTTTGAAAATAGTATATTTTTATTTCTTTTTTTTTTTAAGGTAAGAAAATCTTTGAAGTTACGTACAAGACGTAAAGAAAAACAAAAATTGCCCAGTGGAATTACAGCAGATTACAGTGCCAATTTTTTTGCTCCATTAAATCGTGATGAGACTGATGAACCTGTTCAAACCCCTCCTCTTCCACCTCGTAGAGGTATACTCAAACCGCCACCAATTTTAGAACACGGACCACAACAAGATCTTGATTCAGATTCTCTTCTACAAACTAATACACTTAAAAATGAATTAATTGTGTATGAAAATGTTCCAAGAGTTTCAAGTATAGATAGTCTTACTGATTCAACTACAAATAGCAGTTTTGCTACACCGTTCAATCTTAGTCCTTCTGGCAATGATTATTTAACTGATGAATTTGATGAAAACTTAAAACTTCCATGTGTCCCAGTTGTGAAGGTAGATGCTCGAGTGTTAACAATTAATAGGAGAGCTGGCCCTGGTAGTGATTTTGGATTTTCATTAAGGCGAGGTCTTGTGTCAGAAAACTCTACTAAACATTTGAAACCAGTGATTTTTGCTGAACCTGGACAAGACAAAACACATTACACTGGATTACTTCCTGGAGATAAATTACTTGAAGTAAATGGTAGTCCTGTTTCTGAAAAAAATAGAGATGAAATTATTGATATGATTAAATCATCAGAAACAAGTGTTACAGTTAAGGTAAATAAATAAGTGTTGGATGTTGTCACAATTATACCTAGTTAACAATTTTTATTATTCATAGGTAGAGCCAGCATTGGAGCTTTATGAACTGAGTCAAAAATATTTAAATAGTCAAAATGGAATTACTTTGGTAAGTAAAGAATTAAATTTTTGTTCTTTTTTTTTTGTAAATATATTAATCATACTCTAAAAGGAGAGTAAATAGGTGGTTTAAAGACCGATCAAAATTCGCACTCCTCATTTAAAAATTAAATATTCTAAATTTGAAAATTTCAAATTTTATAACACTTTCTTAATGTAAATTAAATTTTTAATCATATTTTAAGTATGATTGTTCTCATTTTGTCGAGGTTAATAAGGTATAAAATGTACCAACATTTTTTTACTACTAAAATAAATACATTTTATTCGATTTATCTTATTATTTAGTCTTTAAATTAATTTTGTTTTATTTTGTAAATCATATATTATATTGTTTTAAGTATATTACGTTGGAATACTTCTATATTTGAATGTCATTAGTGAGTGGAACTACAATAGTAGAAAAGTGAATTTAATAAATGAAGCCTTGATTATTAATGCAATGTCTTATTATATATGTTAATGATTATTAAGTCAACATTTCTAACAATTACTATGCCTTTAAAAAAGTAATATATATTTATATATGGAATAATTATTTGAGATAATTTACCATATCTAATTAAAAAGAAGAAAAAAGAATGTGAATTCTGAAAAACACATAGGTTATTATTAATACATAATATTTCTATATGTCATATTTCTATATCACATACTTCTAATATGTGATTGCTCTATATGGGTTGTTTCTGATCTGTCCTTTTAATTTTTTTTTTTTTTTATAAAATCATGGCGTTTATTGTAAATTTACAATCTGTACATTAATACAATAAGTAAATATGATATAAGAATAATATAAAATGATTTTGAGTGACATGAAGGAAGACTCGCAGTCGAGTCACCTTTTACAAAGAATTAAAAAAAATTTTTATGACTTATATAAATGCATTTTAATGGTTAAGCAGATCTCTGCACCAGTTGCATTTGAGATGTCTTGTGGGGTTGTCTGGAAGAGTTTTTGAGGCCAGTTGAGAGATGAGGTGGTTGTGGTTCATGAGGAGTTTCCTATGAAATCTTTTATAGAAATTGGTGGCTGTGTCGTGGACGGTTTTGATTTGGAGGTCATCATGGAGTAATTTGTTTGTTACGTACCATGGAGCTTTGGCAATGATACGTAGACCAATTTAAATTTATAGAATATTACTAAGCATTATAACATGGTAAAAATTAAAAAATATGCATTATTATATTTATTAACATAAATTCATTTTAATGTTTAAAAATACTAATTTTAACAAAGATATATTCCTCTGATTTACTAGTTTGTATTATTTAAAACAATTAACTTAACACGTTCGATGCCAGCGTCGGATACGCTCCGACAGTGTATATTGATGCGCCTGGCCGGTGTCGGAGGGTATCCGACGAATGTTATATGAATTTCTTAAGTGTTCTAGAAAACTAGGCTGATAGTGTATGATCATAAAATTTGGTCTGGCTATTCAGTATAATTTTGTTAATAAATTTGTACAATTGGTTAATAGTTTCTGCCATTTTTGCGGTTTTGACAAGGTTTTATCTACAACCATGGTATAATGAATACAGAATGCTATTTTAACGTGGCGTGTAGCGAGTGATACCAAAATTACGTCGGCATTGAACGTGTTAATATATTTTCATAGGACACTAATAAAGAGATTATATTTCAAATTTTAATTTGAAATATTTAAATCCTATGTATCCTATGTATATTATGCACTTTTTTAGCAAACGTAACTTGTTCTAAAGTCTATTACATTTATTTCATTATTATTTTGGTTTTTTTTATCAGAATTCTAGTTATAATTTATATTAGTTTCATTTATAGTTGAATTTTTATTCAAATATATAGTAATAATTTTATATATTTTTTATAAAAGGGGTACCTGTTAATTTGTGCAGTTTTTTTTTTTTTTTTTAATTGAAGCTTTATTGTGAAAAAATGGTAACAAATTTAATATTCAAAGTATTGTCCATCGCTAGCTATAACTTTTTCCCATTTTTCTGGCAATTCACGAATACCCTTTCTGAAAAAATTCAGCCGGCTTCTCCGCTATCCACAAATCGATCCAATTTTTGACCTCTTCATAGTTGGAGAAGTGCTGGTCAGCCAGGCCATGTTGCATTGATTGGAAGAGATAGTAATCGGATAGTGCAAGGTCTGGACTATACGATAGGTGGGGAAAGACATCTCATTTTAGCATTTCAAGGTAGGTTTTGACGACCTGTGCAACATGTGGCCGAGCATTGTCAATTTTGCAAAATTACCTGGCCGTGCCTTTGTTCATATTCCTGCCGTTTTTCGCGTAGTGCTCGGCTCAAATGCATTAATTGTCGTCGGTAGATTTCCCCTGTGATCGTTTCATTTGGTTGTAACAGCTCATGATAAATCACACCCACCTGGCCCCACCAAATACACAGCATAACCTTCAGGCCATGAATATTCTGAATGGCCGTCGATGATGATGCATGGCCGGGGTATCCATACGTTTCTTGACATTTTGGATTATCGAAATGAACCCACTTTTCAACGCTAGTGACAATTTGATGCAAAAAAGTTTTTATTTTGTGCCGTTGAAGCAGTTGTTCACACGTGAAAAATTGGCGTTCGACGTATCTTGAATTTCAATTCATACGGCACCCAATGGCCTATCTTCTGGATCATTCCCATTGCTTTTAGTTGATCAGAAATGGTTTTTTGAGCGACGCCAAGTGTTTTGCAAGTTCTTCTTGCATTTGGGATGGATCTTGGTCGAGCAATGTCTCTAATTCGTGATCTTCGAACTTTTTTGGTAGTTCGAGCCGTTCATCATCCTCCAAGTCAAAATTGTCACTTTTAAACCGTGCATACCACTTTTGGCACGTACGCTCAGCTAGAGCATGCACACCATACGCTTTCACCAAAATACGATGACTTTCGGCAGCCTTTTTCTTCATATTGAAATAATGAAGAAGTACTCTCTGCAAAAACACTTAATTCAATACAAAATTCGACATTTTCAGAGTAAAAAAAAGTATTGTTGTTTACGCTTCACCTGAATGACATATACTGATTCTAAAACTATATGACAGTAGATTTTCAACACATATATGGAAAAGTGAATCACTGGAATAAAAATCAAGTTACACCATCTGTTAGATAATCGCACGAATTAACCGATACTTCTATTAATTATCTAATTTTTGGTAATTCTTATGAAAAATTTAATCTTATGTTGTCTTAATTATGGCCTGTGTCTTTTAATTTCCATTCTTCTATATTGTAATTTGTTTCTGTTATCTTTTTTTTATTCATGTCTTGTATATTATGAATGTTCAATGTTGGATTTTCTTTTCTCTCTAGTAGCCTAAATGATCATATACTAGATTATTATTATAGTCTATACCGGTGGTTCCCAAAAAGCATTGAGCTACGGACCTCTAGCTAAAACTTAAATTGGACGGGGGCCCCTTATGCTTACTTTTCAATTTTGTTTAATTATAAAAATGAAAAAAAAATATATGATTTATTTTAATTTTACATAAGCACTTTTTTGTAATAATATAAACATTAACATTATAAACATAGATTTTCTGAAAAAATACAGTACAAAGAGATTCATTTGATTTAACACTTGACTTTACATACAACATTATTGAAATTGCCTTTTACAATTTAATTATGAGCTACTTAAATTAGTTTTTGCATTAATTTTTGAACTTTATGAGACGAGTGAAACTTTTCTTTTTTATTTATAATCTCGTCTAAGTTAGGCTGCATGCTTGATATTTTAACTCTTAAATCAGCGTCAATATTAAGTCAATTATGATATTTGTTTTTCATGTAACAGTAGGAAGAAAAAGCTTGTTCATATCTACAAGTTGTGCTAAAGGTGATGAAATATCAAATATAAGCTTTCTCGGTCAGTAGTTTTTAATCATTTTGAACAGATATCCATTAATAAATTAGTTTTTTATCGTTGAAAATATGTTTTATCGTTCCGTTATTTACCAGATCAATTAATTCAAATTAATAATTTAATAATTCTACTTAAATAAAATAAAAATATCACTTCAGTACTACACAACCGTGGACCCCCTTACATCAACACGTGGACCCATGGGGGTCTGTGGACCACCAATTGGGAACCATTGGTCTATACTACTACCCTGTAAATATTTGTTTCTTCTAATTTTGGTTGTATCTTATTTTTTACTTTTTGTCAATAACTATCTTGAATTTAGGATTCTAGTCACTTTATGGTAACCATATTATGTTAGGAATCCTTTTACACTGTATTGTTCAAATTTAATAAATATTCACAGCTTAGTATGCTCTTTGTGCTTAATCTTAAGAGAATCTTGAGAATTTTTTTCTTGTATTATAATCTTTAATTTTTAATCCCTCTTTTTGTTTGTGGTTGTTAAATTATTTTAATCTTTTAAAAGTGTTTTTGATTTTATAATTCTGCTCTGTGATTATATATTTCGATACATAGTGTCTTACTAAAACTTTCTCAGTTATTTAAATTTTTTTAAATTAATAAAAATAAATAAAATATAATATATGACTGTGTTAAAAAGGAGATTTGATGATTTACTGTTTTGTTACAAAATATCATCGTCAATAAAATGTATTTCTTATGTTCAGATTAATTGGATTAAAATTTAGTAGTACACTGTACACTGTAAAAATTATAGCACCACATCTTCATTATTTTTATTATACTTAATATTTGAGGATTAAAAAAATAACTACTTTTTTATAAATTTGACTTAAATGGATGTATTATTCCACTATGAACTATTTTGTATTTAAGTTCATATTACTTGGTTCAAAACTACCCGATTAAAATAATATTAACCTTTTAAGGCACTGACGAAATAGACTTTTCAGTGTTTAGAAATGAAACATGACACACTTTTCTAACTGTAATATAAAGCTAATACATTTTTTGTTTTGTTTGAGTCTAAAATAATTTTAATTTCATGTTTTAAATATTATTTTTTGTGTGAAACAAGTTTTAAAATAAGATATAGAATATAATATATTTATTTGAATTCAAATTTCTAATTTTTATATCTAAACTTTATATTTGTTTAATTTTATTTACTTAGTATATTGCCATTATATTATTTAGTAGAAAATTATAATTAAATTTTTTTTCTTTTTATTATATTTTACCATCTATTTTACTCTTTTATAATGGATTTAATTTCTAATTTTATTCTATACAATATATAAATGTATTATATTATATAATAATAGAAGCATTAACAATGTAGCCATCAAATATTTATCATTGTTGTTTATTTTTATGAATATATTATGACTCTGTGATGGACACATAAAATATTTCAAGGCCAAAGAATTTGCCAGAATACTATTTATATTAAGTTTTATTATTAATTTTTATCATCATTGTAATATTTTAATAATATGAATTATCAACGGTCACCAAGATGTGTAAATATGTTTAATCAAACAAAGATGTTTACATAATTATATTATTATTTTAATTTAAATAATCTCATGTTATATACGATAAATTATTATCTACCACTTAGTTTTTAACAAGCTTTTTTCAACAATGTATAAATCATAATATTTTGACTAATTATTTATAGTTACTATACCTATTTAACTATAGTTTATTTGTCAGATTTTATTTAATTAATTAATTTTTATATTTTTGAGGGGAGGTATTTTTTGTTTTTATAAAGTTCTTTAAAATATTCCTTCAATTATAAATATTATGTGCTTTGAAAATAGTAAAGAGTTACTTGTGATCGAGAATAATAATCAGCCAACTTAATAGTTTTTCATTACAACATATTTATTATTCTTTGCTTTATTAGAAGACATTCTTCGTACCTTGACAATCCGAAATGCCTATCTTATTATCTACATTTCCCATGTAAGATTACTTTTGTAATAAAAAGCCATTATCTAGTATTCTATCACAATAAGTAACATGTAGAGAATTGACGTGAGTTAAAAACTACTTTTTAAGTTTTGGGGGCTATAGTTTCCATATTGCATAACTACAGACCTATTTATGAATTATTCAAATTCAAACCACTATCTATGGGGATTAATTGATGGACACATTGACCACCGCCTCCTCCCATTTACTAGATCTACTCGTTATCTGTATCTTTTATAATGCCAAGAATAATAATTGTTTAAAATATATAAATGATAAATAATTATTATTATTACATATTTTTATTATTATACTCCATAGTTAAAATTACTTAATAGACAATTTAAGTACCTACAGATCTATTTTTCATCTAATTGTCTATTTCATGAAATAGACTAACTTAAATTTGTATGTCATGTTTTCTTAATTATGAAATATTAAAGCACAGTATAAAAAATAAAAAAAAGGAATTGTTTAAATAATAATTTAAAAATTACATATCTACAGAGAATGTAACTTTTGGAAAAAGTCTGGATTATGTGGTTCTAAGCTAGACGAAAATAAAAAATTAACTATATCATTATAAAACCAATAAATTATTTGCTTCACTCAGAATCCAAAAATATGAAAACAGTGAATAAGTACAATTTTTGTATAGCTTATATTTTTTAAGGATCAATCAGTTAAAATGCGTTACTTAATTTGACATTAAGATTCTAATTATGACTAATAAATTATTACTCACTGTACTTTAATAACTAACAACTAACAAGATATGCAGTGTTTTATTCTATTTGTTTAATTTATTTTATATTTTATATTTATTCATTTTTTGTTTCACTTAGCAAAATAATCTTTAAAAACACATTAAAAATTATGAACAACTTAAGGGATGCATGTCTTGTAATAATCTTTTTAAGGTAAAATATTATTGGTAAAATGAAGACTAAGATACATAGTTTCATTGATATTTTAAATAAAAAGGATTTGGATGTATATTTTACCTGAATTTAAAAGTTATCAAATTAAATTATTATTAAGTTGTTGATAAATATTTAAGGCATTGTATTGGCATAAAAATATAGTGTTTGGTCACTAAGAGTAAATTTGTGTTATGAGTTTTTCTCGTCATATCAGTATAAATTATGTATATGTTGATTGGCTTTCATCAGTTGCACGCTTAACTAAAAACTATATGCTTCTAGGCAATATTCAATTTTATAACTATAGCAATAATTAAATATAATATTCTTACAATTCAAAATATTTCAATATACTTTATTTATAACTAGTTATACTTTATTTGTACTTATGTATAAATATTTACTTATTTTTTTTTACTTCTTTTCCATCTATTATCTTTGCTTTATTTTTTGATATCCTGCTATAAAATTTACTAATTTACAA
This sequence comes from Therioaphis trifolii, assembly GCA_027580255.1. Lineage (NCBI taxonomy): Eukaryota > Metazoa > Arthropoda > Insecta > Hemiptera > Aphididae > Therioaphis > Therioaphis trifolii. The sequence continues at coordinate 5,879,819 of CM050407.1, forward strand.
AGGTGTTCCCCTCCATGTTAGGTTTCTTAAATCATTTTTATTAATTTCATTGTTTTATAATTATGTAATTTAGAATATACTTAAATAGAAATAGGCATGTAAAATGACCCATTCCAAAAAAATTATTTTTGTACGTTCATTTTTTCATAAATACTTAAACAAGTGCAATTTTATGATTCTATTATTGATATATTATAAAATGAATAAATAAAATAAGTCATTTCTCTATTTAATAAATTAAATGATGCTTTCACAAATTTTTAATTAATTAATTAATTCTTGTGAATTTCATTCATACATTTATACTAACTGAATTGTTGTACCATATAAATTATTTTATAGTGACATATACATTTTGAAAATGAAGGAATAACTTCTTAATTAATCTAGGAAGGTTCAAGTTTTTATAATAAAGAAATGTAAAATACTTTTCTAGTACTAAATTCATGTTGTTAAAAAAATGTTTTTATTAGTGTCATATCTTATTATTATGACTAAATATTTGTAGTAGTTCACGAAGTAAAAGAAAGGTTACTTCATTGGTAACTGTATACATGTAAATATATTACAGTAATATGTAATTTGTCAAAATTCGACTGCACCTTATATTGTCATTATTTAATATCTTTCTAAATATGAAATGGGAGCAGCATATTTTGGTATGGATCTTTACAATGTTTCACTACAAAAAATAGCAAAGGCTAAATATTATATATTATAGGTTTACTATTTATTAATTTTAAATAAGGAATATTTAGAATACATTAAATTTATATCTAATACGTCATTATCAGTTGTAATGCCATACTCATGATTCATCATGTATTTACATTATAATATTATCTATTGTATAAGATTTGATTAATATGATCACTGTCTATATGAACTATTAATTGATAATTACATTTTTTTCAGTCCTTTTTCAAAAAATTAAGTTCTTTACAATTATAAATGATCGTAGGTGGAATGATAATATTTCTATTTAATATTGTTAAATATCGAAAAATTTACTTATATATTTTCATGTAATTTCATGTATATAGATAAACGTGACTTATGAATACACTGTGATTTCAATTAGAATATATTCTATATTTCATTGATTTATGATTTAAACTTGAAATTTTCACCATATATTAATGACGTACTGCCGCATACATAACGAAAGTTTCAAAAAAATTTTACAAATTTTGGGGTGTAATATAATTTTTTAAATTCTTTGTTTTTTAAAGTTTATCTCTAATAAAATATGTAGTATTTTACAAAAAGTTCTTAACAGTGGCGCCAACCCCTATATCTAGGTATTGCAGTTATAATATCTGTTATAGGTGGGTTGGTGGGTGTAGTAAGGCTGCGAAACACACTAGGTTAGATTCATTCGATGGTAGGAAAAAAATAAGGGACAGTTGCTCAACCTATTGTGGTTAGGTGGATGGGTACTTGCTTTGAAGATATGCTTATAATACTTTGCAATACCTCGAAAAACTGACTTCTGCGCTACTGGTTCTTAAATTTGATCTTACTCATACATTAAACAAACAATATTGAAAAAATTCCATTATCGTGATTCAGGATATTTTTTCAAGCGTTTATGTAAATTATTATACATTTTTATGGAATAGACTGTTTGCGTATTAATTTTTATCTTTAAAAGGTGTATTGAATTATCCCATCATTATGCACTTTTTGATACAGATAAAACGACATGTTTTTAAACTTTTCGTAAAAAAATGTTCTTCTTCATCAAACATTAAATCTTTAAAGAGATTTGATAAAAAAAAACCTACCGACGTTTAGATTAAAAATGATGAAATGTATTTATTGTATATTTTTATACTGAAACTTTGCTCAGAATCGTTTAACTAAATAAATGATCAATCGTTTCTTAAAAATTCAATACATCCATCACTATTATCTTGTTTGATGACGAAAAATATCGTATGGCGCGAGTACTTCCTTTCTTATTTAATTGTTTCAATTAATTGTTTAAATGTTCTTATTTAACTGCTGATATCTGAGGAAAAACGAAAAATTTTCATGAAAAAATCGATTTGACCACTTTTAGACGGTAAATTTAAACTTTATAAATAGTAGAAATATCTTTTCGTTGAAATTTTTTTATCTATATTGACTAATTCAATAAAACATTCCATATCCACTCAAATATTGTTTTACTTGAAGATTTACCCTCTGTTACGAGTATATTCTATACATGTTCAAAATATCACAAGGATTGGTTAAATTGATTATTATTATTTAAACACGCTCATAGCTAGAATTTTAACATAATTGATATAGTTTTAAGTAAAATCAATATTTTTTCGGTAGGTATCAAATATATAATACAATTTTATTTTACTATTTTCATTGTAATTAATGTTATTTATGTTTGTACGTCATTGCCGTATTATTGCGAGAACATTACTAACATTTTATTTAAATGATAAGTTCTTTATTAATATTAAGATAAATTAAATGATATAAATATTTGAGTGCGTCATTTAGAAATAGCTTGTTTACTCCACTTTTAAGGATTATCATGCCATTCATACCACATAATTTGTCTGTAGTTAGTTTTTACTTATATATTACAATACACATTATATCTAACGGCGATTATAAAGTAATGTGATTTTGTATATAATTTTTACTTAATTAGTATCTTTAAAAATTAAATTTTATAGTATTAAACTAGTAAAGTTTATCATTATTTTAACTCTTATACATTATTTTCGTCAAAAACAAGCTTAAACATTCTTGCAGTAAACTAAAAAATGTGTTTAATCACTTTTATCATACACACACACAAATTTTAATACTTTTAAAATTATGACTAAAACAAAAACCGGGTTCTCATAAATTCATAATCTTAATTAGTATGTTCCAATAAATTCGAACGTTTTAACCAATTATAGAATTTTAAATATTATTATTTAGCAATGAATTAATAATTTTTAGATAAAAAAAATTGTTTGAAAGTAGGATTATGAAATGTATTTATGTACAAAAATAGCTGAATATTACTTTTTTTTTACTTATTATTTTTATACAATGTGTCCCGGGGGGAAGTGACCGCCCGGCGCCATATGAAAGTACACCAAAAGTTATGCAGAATCCACCTTTAAATGGGGGGTCTAACTTTATTATGTTTTAAGTTATGGGCGTTTTAATTTTTGTCTTAACAAAACAAAATCTGCCGAGAATTTTTTATGTATCTTCAAAAATATTCAACTTTTTTAAGTAATTTTTTTTTTATTTTAAAGCTGTTTTATTATGCTATCAAATGACATAACACAATTAAACCAGAAATTTACATATTAATTAAAAAAAAATTTTAATGAATTTTTTTTGTAAAAAATCAGCATTTTTATAAGTAAATCGAGTATGACATCAAATAATCTCCTATTTACTACAGTTTTTGTTTGTATTTTATTATTCTACTAAATAATACCTATAATTTTGTTAAATTAATTTTTTTCGTATCTCTCATAATTTCCAAGTTATACGCTGTTAAACTTGACTATTTAGGATTCTCGGAATCGTTTATCGCTCTGTGTAAGGCGATTACAAGAATATAATTTAAAACCCTAAGGCCTATTATTACATTTTGTTGCTAGTTGATCGTGTGAATGAACTCAAACAAATTGAAATTGTAATGATTTAATTAAAAACGTATTTTAATAAACACAAAGGAAAATTAATAAACATAAAAAACAACACAAAAACTGTAACCTTTTCAGATCATAGATTAAGAAAATAAAAGTTATGCTTAATTCATTAAATTTTCGAAGTGTTCCCCACCTGACTGCAGACATGCTTGAACTCTTAATGAAACACTTTGTGTAGTTCTTTGAATTTCCACGCGATTTTGTCGAATTTCATTTGCTGCAATGGTAAAAATTGCAATGCTGCAATCCTAAATAGTCAAGTTTAACAGCGTATAACTTGGAAATTATGAGAGATACGAAAAAAATTAATTTAACAAAATTGTAGGTATTATTTAGTAGAATAATAAAATACAAACAAAAACTGTAGTAAATAGGAGATTATTTGATGTCATACTCGATTTACTTATAAAAATGCTGATTTTTTACAAAAAAAATTTCATTAAAATTTTTTTTTAAATTAATTTGTACATTTCTGGTTTAATTGTGTTATGTCATTTGATAGCATAATAAAACAGCTTTAAAATAAAAAAAAAATTACTTAAAAAAGTTGAATATTTTTGAAGATACATAAAAAATTCTCGGCAGATTTTGTTTTGTTAAGACAAAAATTAAAACGCCCATAACTTAAAACATAATAAAGTTAGACCCCCCATTTAAAGGTGGATTCTGCATAACTTTTGGTGTACTTTCATATGGCGCCGGGCGGTCACTTCCCCCCGGGACACATTGTATATAGGTAATGACCCTGTTTTATTTTTTCATTAATTGTAATGCATTTTTAATTCAGATGCACATTTCTACAGTCGTTTCTCTATGATTTTATATTGCGTTTAGGAATTTTTTTTTTTTTTTTTTTTTATTATTTTGCGCTCAACAAGACGTGTTATCTATATCAAATATTGTACAAATATACCTGCGTCATTGAGTCATGCAGACTGGCGTTCATTTCTTAAAGTACAAAGTATAGAATTTTGTAAACAGTGCTATAGTGAAAAAGAATAAATTAGATAATAACAATAATTGTCGGCGGTGCGTTAGGTTAGGGTGTGTAGAGTGTAAAGTAGGGTGTGTAGACGTCGGCCGTGGTGACGACTGACGATACAACATAACACGTAGGTACGCGTTGGGAGAAAACGACCGCGAGGTTAGCGCAATAACAAATAGGACGACGTTTCTCGAGACTAAACGACGACAGCGTTATTTATTTATTATTGTTATTATTACTAATATGAAACCGGTGACTGAGCTGGTGGTGTCATAAATCGTAATAACAACATACATTTTTTTGAATACGATCGTATTGTAAATAACGATATTACAGTAATATATGTAATATAATATATGTACGTACGTCCCGAGACTGGCGACGGCGTCTGATTTTGACGCGGTCGTTATAATTGTCTTCTTCTTCTCCTTCGACGGGTGCAGTTAATTCGTCAATAACAATTAGGCTGCCGTCATTCGGTTTCGTTTGCGACTCGAGTGTCGTCGACGACGTTGTGGATCGCCTCCGTCGATGCCCGCCACCGTTTCCCCGCGCGTGCGGCCGTCCCGTCGACCGCTGAACAACATGTCATAACGCGCGGCGGCGGCGGCGGCGGCTATGGCGACGGCGGCGGCCGGGGGCCCGAAGCGGTTCGCGCGCGCCGCCGTCGCCGCCGCCGCCGCGGTTTCCTGTGCGGAGCACGAAAAAAGTCCGTCCGGCCGGCCGGCGCGTATCACACCGGTTTAGTAGTCGCGCAGCCGTGTCCGTTGTCGTGCGGGCGTGTGGCGCGCGCGTGTCCCCACGTTTCTCGGGTGTCCGGCCGCCGATGCGATACAACACCGTCTCGTAAATAACATAAATAACATCGGTTTTCGCGGCGCCGTCGTAACGTGATATTTCAATAACAATATCGATCAATTACGCCGTATCGTCTGGGACACGTGCGAACCGTACATAATAATATTATCTTCTCTGCGCGCGCGTACGGATTTTTTCCCGATCTCGTGGGGCAGTAGGCGCGGCGACGATATCCGTCGTCCCGGGAGACGGAAAACGCGCACTGTCCGTCGGCGGGGGCGGTTTTATTTTTATTATTTGTTTGTTTCTGTATTCGCTCCCCTGCCGCCCAGGCCCCGCGGCATCATCGATGCTGGCCATGTCGCCGGGCGCACTGCGTGGACAGCAGCAGCGGTCGGCCGGTCCTCCCAAAGTGGTCGGCGAGGTACTGAAGAGCGCGGCGCCGGCGACCCGGGGGCGCGGCGCCGCGGCCGTCGCCGATCAACCGACCGGGGCGCCGGCGGCCGCCGCCATGGTGTTGGCCAAGGACATGGCCACGGGCCGCAAGTCGTTGTCGTCGGTAGGTCCGCAGAGCCCCAGAGCCGCCCGGTCGTCCGGTATACCGATCCGGCCCAAACCGGTCACGCCCTCGGTGTCCAGGAAAGCGGCGGCGCTGGCGGCGGTCGACGACGGCCGCGGCAGGAAACAGCAGCCCAAGTCCAAGTGTCGTCGGCCCACGTCCGCCGAACGACGCGTCAAGGTATACCCATAATAATAATAATAATGATAATGGTAATACCCGTCGCGCCAATGCGGTGTATTTTTCGTATACAGGGTGTTTCGTCGACCGTGTTCATCTCGTTCTTAACCCCGTGTATAAATGGTCAAAAACATAAATGCTTTGACATTTTTTTCCTACGTCGTACGATTTAAAGCACGTCTAGCTCCGCTGTTTCTTATATGCTCATTTTTTTTTTCAATTTTAATATTGTCTCCATTTTGAGAGAAATTTATTTCGTTCTAAATTTCGATTGTGGATTTTTTTTTCGGTCAACAATATGATATATACAAACATTTAAAGTTTGCAATAGCATAGGGCTACATATAATGGGAAGACTGGTTAACAGTGTGAATTTAAAGTGATTATATTTCTTAAATTAATTGTCAAAATAATTTAAGTATCAGAATTTTAAAAATAATTTTAATCGGAATAAATTAAGCTCTTTGCTGTAGTAGTTTTGTGATTGCTATTAAAAAAAAAACTAAAAAACTTACGAAACTACGTTTGCATGAAAAATATTTAAACAATTTTCCATAAATGAATATAGTTTTATTTGTGAATTTTTTAGTTATTCGCGATAAGTTAAAACCCGAGAATTGTGATAGGGTTATGAATGAGACGATTGTGTTAAAAATTCACCCTGTATATTCTCTGAATCATACTCGTAACCCGCCGCGGCCGTTTCGTGTTCAGATAATATATCTGTGTCGCGCGCCAACGAGGCCAGTATTTACGTTACGTGTTGTTATTTAAAAAAAAAATCATTCTCATAGGCGTGTGTGGCGACTGGTTTTCGAAAAAACGGTCGTATATTACACGCTCGACACGTCTCCGTCGGGGCGATCGTTGGGCGTGTGTTATTGGCCCGTCCATTTCCGCTGTCGCGCGTGCGATTATTGTGTTATTATTATTATTATTATTATTATTATATCACCTCTAATGTCTATACTCTATACGATATACTTGATCGTTTTGCGATCGTCGTTCCGAATTCGGGCTGAGCAGGTAGATTAGATCATCGTGTCGGAGAATCTAGTGATATTTTAAAATTTCTGTCTTCGATTACTGTCGATCACTTCGATCGCGATGATCGCTACATGGTTTTTGAAAAGTTCCTCCGATCGAACTAATAGTGTACAGAATTATTTTATACATATTTTTTTCACGTAAAACATTTGTTGATAACTCAGTCAGTCGTCGAATTTCCGAAGCTTTTTTCTTTCTGTGGTTCGTACTCTAAAGTTAACAAATCGAGACCATTTTTGTCTAAAAATAAAATATTTTTATGCTTTAATTATTATTTTTTTATGAATCTTTTATTAGCTTAACTCTTTTGTTGTATACATAAGTATTCTACTGGAGATTCTAACTATATCGGTTTATAAATACTCATGTGTAGGTACATTACTGGACTCTGGACCCATATTTTTATAGTTGTGGGCTTTGAAGTTTAAATTATAGTTGAATACTTAATTGTTTTCATTTCAATTGACTTAACTTTAGAAAAATTATTACTAAATATTTTAAAATGAAAAAAATAGGAATTACACGTCTTTTTACTTAAATGTAATATATATATATACATACACACACACACACACACACACACACACACACACACACACACACACACACACACACACACACACACACACACACACACACACACACACACACACACACACACACACACACACACACACATACACACACACATATATAATATGTAATATAAATTAGTGTAGGTATTCCAGTTTAACGAAAAAATGTATGTATCGATTATTCGAGAAATCGAAGATTTTACGTTAACAATATTCCCTGGACTATGCAAATGAATATAATAATGAATAATATACCTAATTTGCTTGATATAGAGCAGCGTATTATAGCATTTAATATACTTACCTGTATTTTAAAATTGTTTAAAATGCGTATTATAGAAATAAAACAATAATACATTCGTATAAGATTCCGTTTGTTTTTAATTTTATGTTCGTTAAATTTAACGAGTTTAAATTAGAAAAATTGTTCTTAAAGTTATTGTCCCGTCATCTATATCATGTGGTGAAATATATAAACTGCGTAGACTTTTTAAAAATACACCTACTTAATCGTATAATTTTATAACGGTATTTTATGATGATAATGAAAAGCCAAGTGTATTGTTCCGAACGGTCGTTGGTATGGCCGTCATAAGAATTTATTGACCTCATTGACCATTTGGCTAGATAATATACATATAAGTGTTAAGTCTATAGGTATATCATATAATATATGTATACTATACTAATTTCTCAATTTTTCACTTAAACAGTATTATGATTTTCTATTTTATACGCACACTTAAATATTAAATATATTAAATAAAATACATTTTCAAATTTAAATTATTTTTAACGTTTGCAGCTGTGTTTAAACGCTGTTATTAAAAAAAAAAAATGTTGTAAAATTTGAAACCATGTGTTTATAACAGTATTTTATCAGCAGTCAAATAAATCTGCAGATATACTTTATTTTATTTGTATTATCAAATTATTAACTATAATTTGATTTACCAAACTGACATATAATGAATAGCTGTTGTCTGTTAATTATTTTGGATTGCATGTTTTTGATTAATTCAATATTACAAAATTTTATATGTGTACCAAACCAGGAGTATCTAATTTTCTACTCATAAAGTTTTAAAATTATATAAAAACCTGTTATTTTTTAATATAATTAGATAATATTTCAAAAACAAAAGATGTGTTTAATTTAAATTCGAATCTCTGATCAACTTTATTTACTTATATATGATCTCGAGAAATGTCAGAAATGTTTATTGTGTATTACATTTTCATTCTTTTGAACGTATATAATTTTTAATAATACCATAGAGGTACCTACTGGAAGAACCTATTTTTTTCGAAATTATACATATTTTATATTCATGCGTATTGCGTATAATATTTATGTGTATATATTATATATAATAATATATATATATTTATATTTTTTTAAATTTATTTATTCACACATAATTTACCTATAAAATTGTGTATTTGTATGTCACAAGTTTCAATAACTTAGTTTCATATTTTTATTTTACTTAGTGTCCGATTTTACCATAATGTGTTAAGGTCTCACGTGAAGAAAATCACAATAGGCACCTGTTTATATACACGTATGACGTTGTTTATTTTTCAGTCATAAAAAACAAGTTATGGATTTACATTTTTAACATTTTGATGAAATCTTTAAGATATTGCCATGGTTCAATTGAACCGTTAAAAACCCAACTGTACATAATTCTTTACACATCAACGATCTTATTGAAAATGTGCTCATTGCATCGTACTATAACATTTTAAAACGATTGTGCAGTTTTAAGTACAATATGTTGTAGGTACTAGTTTATTAACCAGACAAATTAATTTTTAATTGTTAGGTGTATTACCTTTAAAGCTGTATCCTTTTGGCATTAATATTGTTGATGATTTTCATCAAAATTAATTAATTGCTTGAGCTGTCAGTAATAAATTTGTTAGACATTGTAACTATTAATATTGACATCAAGTTAAAACAAGTTATTAATGTTTTTTATGCATCTGGTTTTTTCTTTCATTTTTATATACTTTATTGCCCAAGCTACGTAGTTGTCTTTTTAAACGAGTTAATTGTTAATTTAATGGCTCATTGGTTTAAAGTTATGATTTTCGGAAGATGACGTATATATTGTGATAAAAACCATCCAACCAAATACCAATTTAAAAAATTATATTTCAGTTAAATACCATATTGTCTTACAAAACACATTGACTTTATAATAAATTAAAATTAAATACATTAAGTGTCAGCGTTTAGTTTTGTTTAGAATCTTATTAGTTATTATCAGGAATGATTAAAAAATATAATATATTTGATATTTGATTATAGGTTACGCATTAATACAATTTAAATGATTGAGATTCAGTTATGTAGATTAAAATAATTTTACAACTAAATATATTTTCTGTTTTAATTATTGTTATCACATTGTTAAAGACCATTATGAATATATTTTTACTTTTCATTTTATTAGGTTTAACTTTTTCAGTAATTATATAATTATATTAACATCTGTATCTACATACGCTTGATGTATTTGTATCAATATTTTTAAAATATGATAAGTTTTATTGAAATTTGTTTCGAAGTTCTTCATCAAATTTATTTGTTTCATGATAATTAGGTGTATTGATGATTCCTATTTGTAAGCGATCACGAAAAATATGAAGTAATAATTATAATTAAATGATTTTAGTTCATGAAACCGAAAATTATTAAAGGATTTTTGCCTGTGAAAATAGCTGAGGATAATTTTTTATGTTTGTATTTTTGAATAACTATATTTTGACATAGTATTGGCTTAGTCTGTAATAAGTAATGGCTTAAATTATTGTGTAAACAAGGTCCATGAATACATATTATTACTCGGTAATCTAATATAGTTTATTGTCGATTGTTTATTGACAATCGTATTTTATCCAGGGTCAAAAATATTCATATATAGTTACGTTGGACAACTTAAATTAGTTTTAACAGTTGTTATAAGAAAAAAAAACATTAAACGAAAAACTATTTTTCTTCAACTTTTTAGTGATACACCCATTATTTATTTAGTATACTGTTTATCACAGATTTTGTAGTGAGATATATTATTGCTGACCAAAATAATTGTCTAAAACAATTTGGTTAATTTCAGCATACTTCTTTTTTTTTTTTTTACTTTTACCCAACATTTTTTTTTTATTGTGGACTACTGTAGTCTCTCATGTAATTAAAAAAAAAAAGTTTCAATAATACGAAACGTCCGACAATTCTTCAAAATCATATTGTTACTTTAGCGTTTTAGAAACATTATGGGCAAAACATTTTTCTTATCTCTGAAGCAGACGCTGTTGCGGTCATTGACCATTAAGGCCAGACATACTGACACTGTTTTTTATACATTATTATCTCACGTGTTTCTTCCATTATTAGGCTAATGTATGAGTTGTATTTTTTTTTTTGTTTGTCTAAAATGGCAATTATTCTAACATTTCCAGCCGTATTTATTTTCATTGGAACAATTTTTTTAAAATCTGGATAATAACATTGAATGATATATGTATGATGATTAAGTGAAGAATCGTATTAAAAATTATTTATTCGTAAATTACCTTCATTATATTCTAAAAACATAAAAATCAATCAATAGCTAATGAAAATGTTACCATGAATGTATGATAATGAATGTATAATATTATGTCAACTTTTAATCGATAAAACTTTTGTGTTTGTAAAATGAATTCGGATGTTCTATGTATGTTCATTTTTTAATCACCCCATAACTCCAAATGGCTCCGAATACTTTCAATACTTTCTTCCACTTTCTCTTAATTATCGGAGAATGTAACCACCCAAAGTAGTTTTACTGTTTATATTTACTCCAAATAATCAGTAATAATTAGTCAACATAATTTTTTATGGTATTTACATAAATGCATAATAATTACAGGTGTGTGTTGTCTTTTTTTTTCTAGGTTTCAAAGTCGGAAACAGAATTGAACGAAACGCCTGGTGAATTAGATTCACCAGATTCCGATGCATATTGGTTAGTCCACAGTGAAGGATTTTCTCCTGTTCAGTATACAAAGAAAAAGAGTTCAGATAATACTTCAAAAGTATTAGTTAAAGTTTTTGGCGGTAAAGAGTATAGTGTGGATGAAGATAGTCTAGAAAAGGTTTGTCAAATAAAATAAAAACATCCTGACATTGATCATAAATAGTACTTTATCTTATGAAAGTAATAGATAAGTAGGTATCTAATTATTTATAATGATCGGAAATAGATGAATTATATTAAACTTCTCCTCGGTTACACAATGTGAGTATCAACGAAGTAGGTGCAGATCGAGAGTGAAATGATAAGCTGTGGTAGCCTAGTGATAATTATTTACTTTCAGTATGGTAGGGTCCCCGGCTCGAAATGTGTACTGTAAGCGTATTTTTCATTTGATTTCCGAAATAAACGGATATAAATTAATAATACATAATGTTACTAATGTGGTTAACTTTTGCCGAAGTCTTATTTCAGAAGTAACTTACGAAGTTATAGGGTATCGTCATTACTCATTTCTATTTCTCCTCAATTAAGTGGTCGAGTTAAAATGATTTTGTAGTAGATACATTTATTTTTATTTTGGGTTCAAATAATCGGTTACTAATTGCTGACAAAAAAAAGTCTATTATTTTTAACTTAACAATTATGGATATGATAGGGATTTCGTTATCAGCATACTAATTAGTAATTACGAACATTAATTTGAAAGAATGTATATGGGAGTTGTGACATGTTATAAAAGTTGACATAAATAGTAGACACAAATATTTCCCTTCACCACTTTTTCAAGTTGTAGGACAAGCTATATCAATTCAAATACGTTTAAAATGTGCTAGTTTGGAAGGTCTTGTAAAAAAGCAATTGTCATTCTTCTTGAACATTTTTATTAGATATTTCATAACTATTATCATATATATGTATGTATATAATATCATCATACATTTTTCGAAATACCTAGAATACATTTCAGCCTAGTGATTTCACTACTTGAAAATCACTACATAAGATAATTATTTGTTGATGAATGTCTATTTATCAATTGTGTTTTGCATTACTTTAAATGTTGTATACTAGTTTTCATTTTCGATTATCTATCTAATAAATAAATAAATTTGTCTACATTTTGTAAATTACTTTTAGATTTTGTGTAGGATCTTATGGTTTTACAATGATGTTTTTTTTTATCTGGAGATATTTTTTGCTCAACTTTACTTTGTTCAATAGTTTTCTAGGCGAGAGGAAAAACAGCCTAAAATGGAGCGAAACTACGAAATTCGCCATAAACGACATTTTCATTAAATCTAAATTTCGTCATCACCCCAAAAGTAATGTTGCTAGAAACTTAAAATTTTCATCATATATTATTTACGTATTACTACATGCTTTAGAAAAAGTTTCAAAAATATTTGACTACTTTTTGGCTAAAAATAGAACTTTGAAATACCTTGTTTTTTAAAAATTTATCCCTAAAAAAGTTTTAAATATTTGACAAAAACTTTTGAACATTTAATATGATTTAATTCATGCACTTCTGTAACGATTCTGAAAAATTTTCAAAAATCATGATTTCAGATTTTTTTTATAAGTGTATATAAGTAAATTATTATACGATTTTGACGTAATGATAAATTTTCAACTTTAAAGCTAGGGACACACTATTCACACGCCACGTCTTAACATGTCTTCACACGCCACGCGTTAACACGCCGATAATTTTAAAACGCGTGTTAACGCGTTTATTTTTATGTATTTTTCGATTTTGTGATCATATTTATAACACGCTACGCATTCCCACTCAATTCCACGCCACGCGTTTCAAACAATTTTGAAAAACGTGTGACGTGTGATAGTATCGTATTATGTAAATCAGTAAATTGATCATACGACATACGAAAGTATTGATGAAACTTTTCCGGATCATTTATTAACTGTGGAAATAAGTTCATAAATATGCCTTTTTCATTCCTTTCCTTGTTAATTGGGTGAACCCAAAATCTACGGTTCTTATAGGTTTGATCTAAAATATATGTTGCTACAACCGTTTCTTCCATTTCTTCTATCCAATCACTGTCAGATGAACTTGACCAAGAATTCATAATGAAGTTACAAAGTTGATCTTGCTTCTTTCGACAGAAAAATGGTACTGACTGATACAAATTAGCGTGTAAAAAAGTGTGACCAGCATATGACGCTATCACACGCGTTGTATTAATGTGTACAGTGGCGTCTCACACGTCTTACCACGATGTGGTATGTAAAGGCGTGTTAACACGTGGCGTGTGAATAGTGTGTCCCTAGCTTAACAATTGATTTGAAGAAATTGGTCTATCCAAACATAATGAAACATTGAATGCAAATAGAAAAAAAAGTTTTAAATCTTTTCTATAAAAAAGTTGTTTTTTTTTTCAAACAAAAAAACTAAAGATCATTTTGAAAAAAAAATCTACCGATAATTAGATAAAAAATGTGAAATTTATGAACAGTATATTTTAATTCTGAAGCCTTGCTTAGAATCGTTTGACTAAAGAAATGATCCATCATTTCTTTAAAATTCAATACACATTAATTTGTCCATTAATTTGTTCGAGGAGTGAATGAAAGAAGAAAGTGAAGAAAGAATATGGGCCAAGTACGTATTTTAGGTTGAGTTTGCAATTAGGAAGCTCCAAAATAATCAGTACGATAAAGTTCCATTATTATATTTTTTGGGGGGGGGGGGGCTGAAGTATAAGTTATTGTATTCGCAACTCTAAAATTAAACTATCACACAGTTAAAAATAGTGTGAAATTTCATTTTTCGTGAACATTTTTAGATTTTAACTTTTAGTTTGTAAATGAAAAAAAGCGTAAAAAAATTCTGAAACTGAAGGAAAGTAAGAATACAACATTAAAAGAATAATTCGGTACAATGTTTTAAAATGCCTTTATTGCACATATTTTATTATTAAGTTTAATTTTTCTTTAATTAATATTATGAGTATGAAGTTGACAAACTTTAATAAACTAGTTAAAAAAAGCTGATTGTTTATTTATATTCAATTCCAGATTTTTTGTTTAGTTAGATTCCTATTTAGTTGTTTACCCACATTTGTTTTAATTAATTTAAATAATTTTGAATTCATTGATTGTACAATTGTTTGTATTATTAAAATCATTTTATTTTAATTTCAGATGAATCCTGTAAAAATGCAACTGGTTGAAGATTTATCACAGTTAAACTATTTAAATGAGTCTAGTATATTAAATGTAATACGCAGCAGGTATACTTCGAATCTAATTCATACTTATGCTGGACCTACTATGTTAGTGATTAATCCAGGATCTCCTTTAAATTTATACACTGATAAGGTACATATAATTTCTTTAAATAAAAAATTTCATGATTAAAATATATTTTATTATGATAAAGGTTATGCATATGGTTAAAAATCTTCATAAGATTAATAAACAACCACCACCTCATGTTTATGCTATGGCTCAGTCTGTGTATATGGCAGCTGTAACTACACGTCGTGATCAGTCTTTAATTCCTATGGGATGTCAAGCCAGTGGAAAATCATCCTCATGTAAACATCTAATACAATACTTGGTGCAAACGGCAGTATCTCCTAATAAGGTACACTTAAAGATTATTCACCTATATGCATTTATTCATTTATTTTTAAATTTGAACGTTTTCAGAATTTATAAATGTTTGAAATAAATTTAATATTTATTCAGGTTGTCACTTTTGAAAAAGTTGAAGCTATGTGGACAGTCTTAGAAGCTTTTGGAAATGCAGCAACTGCAAATAATCCAAATGCAACTAGATCTGTACATTTGTTCAGCATTGATTTAGATCAAGCTGGACAAATTGCTTCAATGTCAATTCAAATGCATTTCTATGATAAATGGAGGCTCATAGATCATCCTCTCAATGAATTCTCTTTCCATGTATTCTATTATTTACTAGCTGGCATAGAAAATGTCCCAACACTTCGTAAAGAGTTATATTTGGATCTAATTAATGATGATTTAAAGGTAGGCATTGTATTTGTTTAAATCAATGTAAATATATAAATTAGAAATCAATATATTTTGTTTAGGGCGTTGATAAGAGCCAAGCAACAGTAGAATTCACCAATCTTCAATCAGCTATGATGATTCTTGGATTTTCTAATACTGAACTTAAAGCAATTTATACAGTATTAGCTGCTATTATACATCTGGGTCATACAAAAATTGTAAAAAAAGGTAAAATGTTTAGAAAATTACAAAAAAAAAAAACTATGTATTAAATTTGGATTTATTTATTTGATTTAGAAAGTATATTTAAGGATAAAGTACAATGGACTTGGAGTAACTCTGATGCAGCTAAACGTGCTGCGAAATGTCTTGGTGCTGGAAATGCTGATGATTTGTTTAGTTTAGTATTTCCAGATGCCGAGTTGTTTAATGAATGTGATATTGGTGATCAACTGAATGCTTTAACTATTGGACTTTATACGGAGACATTCAATCTAGTAGCATCTATTATTAATCGGTAAATATATACTTTAAAGTATATTCTAAAAGAGTTTTTAAATTAAAATTGTATTTACTGAGCTTTTTTTTTTCAGTAAACTTGCACCATCCATTCATTCTCTTTGTTCAATATTAATTCCAGACTATCCAGGTTATGTTATTAATTCTAAGTCAGCATTAAGCATGTTTGATTTCTGGACAAATTACCTTAATGAACGATTATTATCGAGTTACCATAATTATGCAGTTGTTGCTCCGTTAGAAAAATATAAAATAGAAAAAGTTGAAACAGCTGCTAGTTATGAAGCAGAGTTTTGTGCTGAAGACCATATGTTAAAATTATTTATTGGAGCTAAAGCAGCAGTTGGTTTTGGTCGTAGTCCATCAATGGTTGATTTAAAACCTGAATCATATCCTGGTTTATTAAGAATTTTAGATGATACGGCCGGTGATAATAATTCAAATGATCACGATCTTATTGAAAAAATCAAAAATCTATCTAATGATAAATGTAAATATTAATGAATTATTAAATAAAATTAAAAATATCCACTAATTTATTTTTAATAATTATAGCTTTTTCAAATATCCTAAAGAAAGGTAATAAACCAGATGAGTTCACTCTAGTTCATTTTCGTGAAACCGTTCCAAGTACATACAGTGTAAATGGATGGACAGATATGTGTCGTGACTGTATGGGGAAAACTGCAATAGGATTACTTCATGATTCGTCCAAGTTAGTAAAATAGTTTAATATAATTTTGTATTAATTTTATCAAATTAATTTCATTTTTTTTCAGTATTGATATTTCAACTGTCTTCTCTAAAAATCGAGGTGCTGGTCTTACAAGTACATTAGCCATTGTTGATGGAACTCAATCACTTAGACGTATGTCTAGTATTCGAAGAGCTACATTTGGTAGTCTTGGTACAACAGCTACGCTGAAAAGAAAATTAACGAGTGTACAAATAAGATTTGCAGTGGTTAGTATTATTTATTACATTTCACTTAGTGAATTTTCACTTTTATTTGACACTGTGTTTTGTTCATAATTTTAGGATGGGCTTGTTGAAACCTTGCGACGAACTGGGCAACATTTTATTCATTGTTTTGTTGCACAACGTGAAGCTGGTTTTACTAACCGCACTGATGTTGCAGCTACTAGAGTTTTCCATTCAATGTATAAACTACAAACAATGACGTTGAGTCCTAATTCAAGTAAACCAAACACTGAACCTGTTGATATACCACTGTTGAGACAACAAGTAAATTAAACTATTTATTTTAATTGCATTTTAATTATTGAATAATACTATATACTTTATATGTTCATTTTTAAACATTATACTCAATTTATTAAATTACTTTTTCTTTTTTAGATGCGTGGCGCAGATATATTACCTACTATTCGTTTTTATAAACAAGGATACCCAATATCTATGTATATTGCTGAGTTTATTCGCAAATTTACTGTATTTTTACCCACTAACTTGAAAACTGATGATTCAAATAACACAATTAAAGATCATCGACAATGTGTTTCTGAAATTATGAGCAAAGCTGATTTAGATGAATCATTGTATAAAATTGGAATTAATCAGGTAAATTTCAAAATGTCTTACTATTTAAAAATTTTCTTTGTGTTGAATTTGAATTAAACATATTGTCTATTGATAAAATTTATTTTACAAAAGATCATCTTTTAATATGTGGTTTATCAATAAAGTAGACACCATCGAAAAAGAATATTGTAGAAATTAAAAGATTCTCAACTATTGTTAATTTAATAATAACTTAGTTTTGTTTAACCAGATGTTTTGACATTTGAGTTTATTATTAAATACCTAATCGTATTTAAATGGTATATTGTAGTTGAAAGTTTTCAATACTAAAAAATTATATTTTTCTATATAAATTAATAAATTGAGCACTGGACTGTGAAATTATTGAAAAATTTATTTAATTTAAAATATTTAGTTCTATATACTCAGAATACAGTGTAATGTTTATTGCAATGCACAAATGAAAAACAGCTATTTTATATTAGACTTTTATTATTAATTATATTATAATTTATATTATATTGCTTAATTTGGATCAAAACTAAATTTGAAAACTGGGTTTTTAAAATATCTTCAATTTAGAAGCTTTTAGTAATCAAGTTTACAATTTAATAATTGTAGACAAATGACATTATCAAATTAATCTAAAGATATAGTAGACATTCTTGAAAATGTTTATATTTATGAAAATATATTGATTTAAAGTTTATTTATTTTCATTGAAATAATAGTATCATGACAATTTTTTGTTTAAAATAATATTAATTTGATCTTTAAAGTTATACTTATTTTTAATAGTTCTTCGTTGCTTTGTATTTTTAAACAAAAACATACATTTTTATAGTAAACATACTAAGCGAGTTCCATCAGCACTTTAAATTTCGTGGACTGAAGTCAAGTATGAAAATAGATTTGAATTCTTAATTAAATCTTCTTTTTTATTGTATATCGCCTTTTGTCAATTTTTATTTTTTTATAAATTACTTTAGGTATAGAATTGTAAAAATAAAAATAATCAAGTATTAAAAAGTGTCATTTAAAAATAATAAAAATAAAAATGAAAAAAGGTGATGTATGATACAAAGAAGACTTAATTAAGAATTCAAATTTGTTTTTATAATTGTTTCTGGTCCACACAATTTAATGTATTGGTGGAACTTGCAAGACACGTTTGTTAAGAAAATGTATTTTTTCTGCACTAAAATACAGAGAAACAGGGGCCCCTTAAATATCAGTAAGTATTATTCAGTTGTTTTTGTCTGACAAGTTATCTAAAATGCAATTATATTTTCCTGATGGAAACAATAGAGGTTTTGTTTTTGTGTTAGTAATATATTTTTTTCTACATCTGTTTATTCTGTTGCAAATTTCTATCTTCAGTTTTCTGTGTATTAAATATTTTTGCTAGTTAAAAATTACAGCTAAATACATGTTATTTTCATTCACTAATGAAAATGGTAATATTCATAAAATATGTAATATTTACCGATTTTCAGTTTTTTTTTTTTTGTATAAGAGCTTAGTATTCTATAACAAAAACAATTATATAACATGTGTAGTATGTTGATTAATTGGTTGTATTGTCTCTAAACAGCTTTTTGGTTGTTTCTAAAGTTATGTACACATAGCAATAAAATTATACAAAAATAATAAACTTTTGGTGAAAAAAAAAGAATTTAGAATATGAAGTGTTTTATAAAAATGTTAAAATGTTAATTTTCGCTATTGTAACTCAAGTTTTTGTTTTTTCAAATTATCAAGTATTCTTTACAGTATTTTATGATATTATTTACTTATAACATTTGTTTAAATAATTATTTTAAATGATTTATATATTTTATAAAAATTGATACATTTAATTAAAAATTGAATGAAATTTGATGCTATCATATTTAAAAAAATATAATTATAATATCAAGACAGTAAAATTCAGTGGCATTTAGAGAATGTTATACTTGGGTCCACACTCTTTGGTGGCATACTGAGATTTCTCGTGTTTTATTTGAGTTTGATATTTGAAAAAATTTTTAAAATGTTATTTTATTTAGAAAACTATCCAGAAATTATAACATATGTCAATAAAATATAAAATTTCACCCTTATGTATATAGTGCGTATTTATGATTATGACATTCTAAGTTTCTTTATTTAAATGTTTTCATATGAAAAATGTTGCTCCCGAGCCTAAATTTAGAAGTTATGCCATTGAAAAATGCTTTTGAATTAGATTTCCTGGATATTAACAAAGAATAATAAAAAAAAATTACCTAATGTATAAAATTACAAACTGTTATTAATATTACTGACAATAATGTAGCATAGTCTTTTTTTGTATAAAAATCTATGATTTTATTTTGCCGATCATTGAAAATGTACCTTTTTTTCATTTTATCCTTATTTAAAATATAATAGTTATCAATTACCTTTATGGTTGACACTACGCTATTACTCATTTTTAGATTCTGAGTGAAGCAAAGAATCTATTGGTGTTTATAATGATGTTTATTTTTTTAAATTTTTTTTATATTTTTTGGTACACATAGCTTTGCCCAAAGTTTCATCCGGAATCTTTAAAAATTACAAATTTCGTCTTGTTAGTATTTTAAACAGGTGGGTTTTCTCTATTCTCAATATTTTTTCCAGGCATGAGAAAAAACTGACAAGAAACTGAGTAAAAACAGTAAAATTTCCCTTAAATAGCACTTTCATTAAATTTATTGTTGTTATTTAGTCATAGTTCAAAAAGCAATGAGCTAGAAAGTTGAAAATTTCATCATATATTAATGAAATATTGTTTCATATTTTACAAATGCTGAAATACAAAAAAATTAACATTTTGGGCTAAAAATAGAACTTTGAAAATACCTTGTCTTTTTAAATTTGTCTTTAATAACATTTAAAATATTTGACAAAAAGTTCTGGAAATTTAGTATGATCATATTGCATGTTTACTAAACAAAATTTTAAAAATCGTGACTAAGAATTTTCTTTATTTGTGTTTAATTATTATAAATTATACAATTTTAATAGAATAGACTGTTTTGATATCAATTAACTTTAAATGTGTATAATAAAAAATTATTGGCCCATTCAATTATTATGAATCTTTGAATATAGGTAGAACATGTTTTAAATTTTTTTGGTAAAAATTAATGTTTCCTTTGTCAAAGAAAAAAGCTAAAAACAAATTTAAAAAAAAAAAAAAAAAAAAAAAAAAAAAAAAAACATCAACAATTAGACTAAAATTGTAAAATTTATTTGCAGTATATTTTGATGTAGAAGCATTATCTGAATCGTTCAGCTAAAGAAATGATCTATCGTTTCTTTAAAATTCGATACACCGATTACGATCATTTTATCTGCGAAGCAAATAATATCCATAGTGCAAAGTATGTCCAGCTTTTTTATATAGTCCTCAAATAATTTCTTAAAAATGTTCATACTTATCCAGTCTATCAAGTTTTCTTTTAAAAATTAAAATAAAATACTTGTTCATTAATTTTATCAATAGCCAATATGTTTATCATTGTTTTTATTCATTGCTTTTGTGTCATACAAATTTAATATACTTGTGTATTCATAATTCATGTTTCAAATGTACGCAAGTACATTTGTTTAAGAAAATGTGCACGTTTTTGTATTTGGCACTATGTATTACTCATAATGGGTTGTCTAACTGTCAGCTATTTAGGGCAAATGTTTTTAGAATAATTTCACATGGTACAGTTATAACAGTGTGTAAATATTATCATATACATGTTATTAAAATTTGAATTTAGTTAATATTTGTTATATTTGTTGTTCTTTTCTTGTATTTATTGAGCAAGAAACTTACTGAAAAATCCACATGAAAATGGATAAATTGTTGTATTCAAGGTTTTGTCTTGCTCATTATAGAGACTTGATGTATCTTAATTTTCAGATAGTAAAATTGAAACCTGTGAAATTATTCACTGCTATCATACCTGTTGAATTACCTTCTTATTTTTATTAAATTTCCTCTCAGGTTTTTATTTAAGTACATATTTTATTACAGTATAATTAATTAATCTAGACCAACAATATATTTGTTTCATTTGATTTGAATGAAATGAGAGTAATATACTTTTAAATATTTCTACTCATATTCATATGTTAAAATAATTAACAATAACATTGATTTTAGGATAGTTTACAGTTTTGTTGAAGTATAAGTATACATTTGTATTTTATGTGTTTCATCAAAATAATAACTATAATTTGATGACTTTTAATATTAATATTTAAAAAGATGTCTGTTTTGTAGTTTTTTTGTACTGGTTCCTAATGTGTTGTATAGAGTAATATCATTTTCAAATATATGTTGTTATAAAATGCTAGAGTAATTTAATCAAATGTTTTCATCGATATTTTTCTAAATAATAAAATATCTATTTATATAAATGTAAATATTTTAATGAAATGTATGCAAACATGGCTGGTTAATTAAATTTAAATTTGAGTCTGATTGATCGCTGACTATTCTAGATGTGTACTGAAACATGGGATTTTATTATTTTAGAATATACTTAAAATTCTTAGATAAACATATTTTTATCAAATATTATTTTTGTTATTCAACATCTTTATTAGATAACTAAATAAAAAATGTTCTTCTTTAAAAGTAATGAAATTGTATTACATAATAATTTGTGTCAAAGTTGGTTGACTTATAGACTGTCTTAAATTATGGAAAGAGTTAATTTTAGAATACTGTCAATCTCAGATTACTCTTATTATTAACTGGTACAGTATTGTATAGTTCCGCAGCTCACTCTTTTATATACATATAATATACATGCTACTTGCTTTATAGTTCATAGTATCGAAATTCGATTGGGTGTTGTTATTTTTCTGAGATTTTCATTCTAATTTATAATAATAAAATGCTATGGAATTTCTCGCTAATTTTTAATTAATTCGATTTACTGTTAATGTAGTAAGAAATTTGTAAATGTATTACTTTCTGGTACAGTCCAAATAGTATATAGGTTCTTTCATATTTATTATTATATGACTTAACTACCACACTATTTATTAGAAGAAAATCATGGCGCACTTGATCTTGATAAACGATTAATTATATGCTTAGTTCTTGTTGTTATTGTACGAGTATTACTAAAATGAAATAGGCACGATGACAAGAATCTCATGTACACGTTTTATAGGCGTGTTTATTTAGTACTTGACACATATGCATTGAATCGGCATATTCTTATACTTATAATGTATACCGTTTTAAACGTCTAATATAAATCAGTGTAAACCGTTGTATGCGACGATTTCGTCTGAGAATGATGTGCTACTAAAACATGATAATTTTTGATACATTGTTGGCATACAATAATGCAATTTTCCGTTCCCATGTTTTATATTATTATAATGTGTTTGACAGTATTAAACTATTATACTGCGAGAAAAGAGAACATCATTACCTATTCATTACATTTTTAAATTTAATTTGGAATTTGTACGAATACACATGCCTTGTTGTTTAGTCGTTTAGTGTTTTAAATGGCAATCGTAAACTTTTTTTCATTACTAATACTAATGACAATCAAATTGACCAAAAATTAAACTTTGATGATCATTTTTGTATTTAATTGAATAAAACAATTAACATCTACAATAACAACTGATTAATTTATACATTGTTTTTAACTTATACAATCTGTTGTATTTGTATTTATGAATATACATTAATTGAGATTACCATGTACACAAATAATTACTATGAACTAGAATTAATTTTTGATCGTATGATATGAACTAGACGTTTTTATTTTATTTCATTCGCTATCGTTATGTGTATGACGAAGAAAAGCAATTCGTATTAGTCTCGTAATAGTAAAAAGCAATGAAAATTTGGTGAATGGAAATTGATAACTTTTCTTCGTCTATATAATAAAAAAGAAGATACAATGACCTTGTCTTTATTACGACTATGTGACATAACCATAAAGTCATGCACGTCTGAGCAATGAAATGAAAAAAGTGAAAATGATTGTTGTCGGTATATAGAGACCAAAATATATTACATTTTTTTATTTCGTAAAACTTTTTTAAAGAATAAAAATAAAGTCCTGGCAATAGATAATATATTGTAAATAATATTATTTAAATGTATTTTTGTATTGTATTAGTCGTACATTATGTTTTTTTGCCTATAATGATAATAACTGATTATTCGAAGTATATTTGAGAAACCTATTAGTATTCAATGTTTTTTTTGAACAGTAACAATTATTTCAATAATCTCGCGTAGATTAATCAATTATATCCAAGTATTTAGTTATAATAAAAATATTTCATTTTATGATAACATTTGTTTGGTTGTTTGGTTGTTACCAATTTTATGATAATTGTATTAAAAAAGCTTCTTTTGTCATTCGATAACTTCGTATTTTTTTGAATTTAAATAATTTAGAAAAAACCTATATAACCTAAAAAAACTATATATTTGTGGAATAATTTACTTAAAACAATAACATGCATTTTGTTTGCTGTCGATTGTATTATTGAATATTATCTCGGAATCGTTAAACAATTGAAAACATTTGCTTCATCATTTAATTAGTTTCGCCGTGTTGGTAATTTGGTATCGTATTGTTTCATATCCGTTTTAAAACCTTTTCTGTGTTACACGCCTTTAAGGGTTTATAACAAAAACTAGGTAGTCAAGGCAACACTAATTCAATGAGGTCTCATTTTCAAAAATATTTTGAAAACCATTGATGATTTAGTAGTGCATGGAAATTATTATTTACCGTACAGGGTTGTATAATTGAAAAATATCGTGAAAAACAAAACATATATTTCCATCGTATTTTTTATCTTTTGGAAAAGTATAACACTTGAATTCTTTTCAACGGTGTATTGAAAGTGTAAAATGTATTATAGGTACGTTTTAATGAAACGTAAATATCCAACCAAAAACATTTTATGTTATTTTTGTTATATTAATATCACAAAAGGATAAACGTAATAGTTTTTATTTGAACTATGCAGATGTAATTTTATCAGTAATACAGTTAGAACAAATGCAATATATAGAAATGTAGTTATCGAATAACTTCGAAATATGGTTGAAGTGATTATATACTAAAAATGCATTTAAGATTTAAATGCTAATTGTTATTAAATTTTTGATTTAAGAACATAAATATTTAGCTAATATAAAACGACACATTTTTTTCGAAAATCGTTCAGAAACCCCTTATTACATTATTAATCAATTTAAAATTTTGTTAAATGTAAAATATATTAGTTTATATTGAAAAAAATTAATATCTCAGCTACCGTCATAAATTTATTTTAAGTGTCACTTCTCTCGTTGAGATAAAAATAAATTGAAAAAAACACCGTTTGGCAAAACATCAGAGAAGAAACAAATTATATCTCATTAGAATATAAGTTCTGATATTTATACTTGATAAATTCAAACTTTTTTCTCGTGACATCACTCTGAAATGTGTTCTCAGATATTAATCAAACATTTGAATTTCCGATTAGTCATTTTAAACGCCACGTTTCACCTCAATATATATCTACCTTCTTATATTTTTTAAGAATTCTTAAAATCGTGGTGTGTAACTTATAAGGTCTGTATCATATCTTGTATTTACTAAGTTCATTATTATTTCCAATGATGTTTTGATTCTAAGTTTATACCGAAAACCCCAATTTGACTAGATACATTTTTCTAAATTAAATATTCCTACCTCTAAACAATTTAAAATAAGCAGGCGATGCAATAATTTTTAAAGTTAAAATTATATATTTGTTGTAAGTAAATATCTTTTTAAGTAAAAAAAAAAGTGTCTTAAATCAGACCGACTTTGACTTATTGTGGGTCAAAGTTGTATCATTCCATACTTATTCTCAATCATACTCCCTGAAAACCCCTCATGTCATCTCAAAAGACGATGGTGTCGGGATCCATTAAATTAGTTTAAATATCATGATCAGAAGGGTTGTATCACTGAATAGCCTACCTCATTAAGCTATTATTTATTGTTATTTTTATTCATGTAAAAAGTCATTACCTATATTTACAATTATTATGCATTTTTAAATATAGATTGTAAGTTTTCTTATAAAAAAAAAATATAAGTTTTAGTCAAATTAGGAATACTAATAAAGTAATTTATCCATTTATAAATTTATAAAATAATTAATTTAATCGGGAAGTTTAATTCATTCAATTTCTTTTGATTGTGTAATGCTCTCTGTTAACTTGTCGCTTATCAATAATTTTTTAGTTGATGTTGAGCAATTATCTATGTCTATACGACTGAATAGTTCGTATTATATTTTAATTAAAAAGTGTTCTACTGATGAATAATTTGTGGAATCATTTGCAGATATTAATTTGCTGATTAACGAAAATGTAAAATATAGTATAAATTATATTTTATCTCTATTTTCTTTTTATTTATACTGTGTAGTGTAATAGTGGAAGAAATTTTGATTTTCGACTAATGAAAACAAATTAAGTATTTGATGATATTTTATTGTTTAGACTCTACTTATGTTTTTTTATTATAATGTTCAATCAAAAGCAATCAATTTTATCTGAACTATTCTTGCTTCACCCATTATCATATATGGCTTGATTGTAATTAAATGTGATTTTGGTATTTAAAAATTTTTCAAATAACAAGAATAAGAGTGATTTTGAAAAAAATGTCCAATGCTGGCTTTTCATCATGTGTGTAATATAGTAAAAGCACGCGTAAAGGTGTAGGATTACAAATATTAAAATCTTGAAATATATTTTCCGCGAATGTTTTAAGGGACACGTATGTTTTATTCGTTTACTAAAACATTATCATCTGTTTTCGTAATTCATACGCGTAGAATAAAATCGGGTCAAACACGAAACGTGCTAGCTATTAAGATTCAAAAAGTAATAATAGTATAAAACATTGATAAATCCGCTATTTGGCCAAACGCGTCGGATCGCATATTATACCTACATGCATATAATTAAACGCTGTGGTCACGTTGTATTAAAGTTTCTGCGGGCCGAGCGCAGGAAAACATGCAATCGCGCGCGTTCAATTCTACGACCGTGTCAAGAGCTTCAATAATGGGCGCCATTACGAGATGCTCTCGACGTGTGCTAGAAAAACGACGCATTCCTCAACAATTTACTTTCCAACAGTACTCGTAATTCGTATTATCCGCGTGTACTTGAAAATATTTATAAATACGTATACCTGTGTATACTTTCGGGTCGAGATAACTTGTTTCGCGCTCGAAGGCGTATGCACACGCACAAACTGCGTAATATGTATATATATTTATGTCCACGGGGATGTTCCGTCGACGAAATCGCGCGCGCCTATAGCCGCTATTATAGGAATGTCACGTTTTTTCCCTCTCTCTCACTCGCCATCGTTCTGTGCGTACGTCCAAAGTGTTGTTGTTGTTATTATTATTATTTTTTTATTTTGGCACCACGACGATTGTGGTATGTATCCTACACGCTAATAACACAATACACACACTCACACACGTCTTATGTATTATTGTGTGTGTGTATACACTTCGAGGCGGCATTGGTGGTCATTACCTCTCGTACGAGCTCTTGTATATACGAGCGTACACACACACACATATATATAGGAAAATACATATATTATGAAGGTCGTCGTTCGGGCGCGCGAAACCAGTTCTCCGCTGCGACGACGACGACGTGTAAAATGCGTTGCGCGCGCGCGCCCGTGAATGGACCGCGGAGAGACGTGTTCGGCCCGTAGCACCGCCGGACACACGGACAGTTACGTCGACCGGTCCGGACGCGCCGGATGTGTGTGCGCGCATCGCATCTTCGAACCGCCCGTCCGCCACTGCTGCCGCCGCAGCCCTCGCGTGTCATGTGCCGTCCTGTCGCGTCCCTCTTATGCTGGTAGCGTCGCCGTCTTCCGCGCGTCCACCTCCTCGCCCGTCGCTGTTGCCGCCGCCGCTTGTGCTCTTGCTGCTGCTGCTGCTCTTGCTGTGCGCCGCGCGGCAGTGCAGCGCGTCGTCGCTGTCGCTGCTGCTGCTGCTGCTGCTGGACCGCGTCGTCCCTGTGCTCGTGGCGTACGCGCTCATGCCGCCGCCCGCCACCTGCACCGCCGCGGCCGCCGGCGGGAGCGGCGCCGTCGCCGGGTCCCGCGTCCGCGAGACCAAAAAAGCGCTGCTTGGACGTTCTTCCTGCAACGGCGGCGGCCGTTCGCGGTTCACCGCGTCCCGGTCGTCCGGCGTCGTGGGTGTCGGTGGCGTGGGTGGCCCGACGGTCGTGGCCAAAGGGACGGTGTCCAAGATCACGGAAAAATTCCAGTCGCAACAGTCGCCGTCACCGTCGTCGTCGTCGTCGCCGCCGCCACCGCCGCCGCTCAGGATCGCCACCGCCTCAGCGAGGGTGACCGCAGCCGTCGCGTGCAGGCCGCCGCTGCCGCCACAGCCCTTCGTCAAGTCGTACGAGATCAAGCGCAGGCAGGAAAAACTGTTGGGCGAGTTGCACCGTTACGCGGACGACCGGAAGACCGCCGCGGCGTCCTCGCGCGTCGTCCGACCGCTTTCGGGCGGCAGCGGCTCGGACAGCGCCGTCACTTCCGACTACTGCGGCAGCAGTTCCGACTCGGAAAAATCGGTGTGTTGCGGCGGCGTCGGATCGACGGAGCCGCCTAGCGATAAGCCCGGGTCGCCGCACAGCTCGGGGTACGAGTCGGTCGAAGAGACCGCGACGGCGGCCGCCGCTCCGGTGCGCGACGAAGACCTCGCGGCCACCGCAGCCTCGTCTTTCGGCGTCGCCGTTATCGCCGCCGCCGCCGCCGCCGATCCACCGGTGGACCGCACACCCGGCGGCTTCGGCGCGTTCGTCGCGACCACCGACCTGCGACGGGTCTCCGTGGCCGCCCCGGCGGTGCCGTACTCGTGGGTGTTCGGCGACGACGTGGCCGTCGAGTCCGCGTCACGCGACGGGTTCGCGGACGTGTTGGACGCGATGCCGCCGTCGCTGCCGCCGCCGCCTCCTGTGCCGTCCTCCGACGAAGAGGACGACGGCGGCGCGGCGGCGCTTCCCGCGGCCCCCGAGGACCGTCTCGAACGGTTGGTGACGTTCGCCTCGGCGGCGTCTTGTCACGCTTTGACGCGCGCAAAGCCGGATGACCAAGACGCGGACGCGGACGACGAACTGGCCGACGACGCCGTGGACGCTGCGATTTCGGTTCGCCGCCATTTCGGAGGAAATGTCGCCGCGACGCCCATCGCTGCCGCGGCCGTAGGATTACCGTCGCCGCCGCCGCCGCCGCCGTCATGCCTGTCGCCTATACTCGAGTGCTCGTCCACCGAGCCGAACAGCGTGGACACCGTGGAAGACTGTTTTCGTTACGTGGACGACGACGGCGATAACAACAAGGTATATGCCGCCGATCCGCACTGCACGCAGTTCCCAGCCCTCGTCGGGGAGACACTACCCTCTTCGCTCCTCCGACGGGGTGGATGCATGGTTTCCGGGTTTCTCGCGGTGTGCGATTGGACTCCGTCCAGCTGACCCATGGCGTGTGTGTTGTCGTTTAAATTGTCACGGAACAACACTTCTTTTTTTTTTTTTCATTATGACGCCTCGTATTTAATGAAAAATTTCGATGAAAAAATTCCGAGTTTTTTTGTTGTGTATTGCGAAAGTTCATTGAAATCAGTCGGAAAGAGGAAGTATAATTTATTTAACACGTTCTCGAGACTCGTATGGTTTATTTTTGTATATTAACGACTCGTTGAAATTTTTTAAAAGCCTGATCAAAAAATGTCACTACCTACCGAAATAGTTTCGACGTTTCTGTTCTACGGCGATCAGTTTGACCTTTCTCTGATTTTTATCGACGGTATATTTTTTATATTCATGACTAATTATTTTTAGAAAATTTAAAGGGTTTCCCTCATTTCTTCTATCTCTTATAGGAATTAGCCGCTGTTTGTATACGTAACAACTGTTACGTACAGTTCACGGCTATCGGTACGATCTGTTTTTTCTATCATTAGGTGATTTTACAGTACCTGCACAAATTTAATTGTTAAAATCTCATCAATGTATCGTCTAACACGTATCCTACACTCGTTGCTAACGGTTCATTGTAGCTCCATATCAGGTGGATCGGAAATATATCACAAAATAAATTAACAAGAACGCTTTGTACATTTGTAGAAATTGAATTCTCTCGGGTGAGAGTTGGCAGAAATTGTGTTTCCTGTGCGTTGAATACGCGTCACTGTTTTTTAAGCGAATCGTCGAGCGATATAAACGCGCGACAAAAAACTGCACGCTCACTTAATGCAACCGCGTGTAAATTATAACAGTGCATCTCGTTTACGAAAAAAGATTCCGAGTTGGCACGTCGCCCGTATAATCAATATATACCTAGATGACAACTTTATTTTTTTTAAATTCACGCTTGTGAACCCGGTTAGCTTGAGTTCTGCTACTTGTCGCATGCGTGTAACCGAGACGCGACAACTATTTATAATAAATGTGTCGGTTTCCAAAATGGTATATAATCGGCTAAAACTACCGAGTTTGTCTCGGAATATTGAGTTTTGGCCTTATTAAATATAGTACCAAATCTAACTTATAATGAAAATCCTTACACCGGTATCGGGTCGATTCGTTCTTGACCCTGGCGTCCGTACAAATTATACTTAAGTGATCCTGCTTATTGCACAAACGTAATTTTATCGACTTATTACAAACATACTAAACTGACTTTGGTTCTATAATTTTTTTTTTTTTTTAATTTGCTTTTATTGAGTAACATTATAGCTATACAATCATGATATAAAGGTGGGGTAATTTAATTATAAAAAGATGAGATTTATTTAGGTCATTTTTTCTCTTTAATTTTTCAAATTAGTAAACCAGCAGAAAGGAAGTAGTGAATTATAGAATGAATAATAGGAGGAGAACGAGAATTTAAAAGAAGTTTTGAGTCGGGAGAGATATAACCTAAGGAACAAAGATATGAAAAAAGAGTTGTCTATTAGGATGAGGGGATGGGCAGTGGAAAATAATATGTTCAAAATTGCAGATGGCTTCTCCTTGGTGTCGGGTACATAAGGGGGAAGAATTTAGTTTAAATGCATGGTGAGGAAGAAGACTATGTCCAATACGTAAGCGTGTATAGTTCTATACTTGCACGTCTACTTTTTAAAATTTTCAAATTCGCTTGGTTGAACAAAGCTAAAATTTATGTAGGTATATTAAAAGTAGACGATCCCGACTAGACATTTATTGATATCTAGAGACCAGCTTTTTATTCTATGACCTACTCGATTATCAATTTCGGCTTTTGGCTCTTAAAGGGGGAAAAAAAATGCAAAGGTTCTTGGCAATTTCTGGGCTGCAGCCGAGTGAGCCAAACCGACATTGGCTAAGACGGTGTTGCGCTGTTCCTGTTTTAATCCAGTGCTATAGATGTCCGAGCTTATTCTGTCAATAATGAAGGTTTAAAATGTATGTGTTGAATTATTTATACTTGTAATAGTCTTCGTAATTAAAATCGATCTCTAGAGTTCTAGAGAAGCTCAAAAACTGAGAAATACATGTGTATTCGAGGCTTGACGCAAAGAATCG
The DNA here is from genome assembly GCA_027580255.1 of Therioaphis trifolii. Taxonomy (NCBI): domain Eukaryota; kingdom Metazoa; phylum Arthropoda; class Insecta; order Hemiptera; family Aphididae; genus Therioaphis; species Therioaphis trifolii. The sequence continues at coordinate 5,911,355 of CM050407.1, forward strand.
GTATCGAGACAAATATGATAGAAAGTTTAAGAGTATAAGACTTATCATGACTTTTCTTGTGTATATTTAAAAAAACACGAGATCGTGCCTTGTTTAGAGCGATAATTGTGATACCATTATGTTGAATTGGAAATCTATATTATATAATCAATGTTTAATAGATCATTAGACGTGATTATAAAACGCATGAATCGATTGGACGGGCCTTTATTTCTTCAATCGACTGCACCTATCACGATAATAACTTGATTATAACCTTTGACCTTTTTGTATAAATCCGATTTTCCATCGCACTGTAGTGTTCGATTGTACAGTCTCTCGCGAGATCCTCGAAATAAAATGATCTCATTTTTAATGACGTCTTGTCGTCACCACGTGTTCTCAAAAACTTGTTTCGAGTGTTTTACCATTTCTGGAACGCAATTATAAATCATCTAGCTAGTACTATAAAACGCAATATTAAATGTTTCATCGCGTCATTGCGCGTTGCGCGGGCGTACGCTATATTTATATTATACAATAATAAAGTATAAGTGGTACAAATAAAAGACTCGTACGACACACTCGCATCAATGCCGTTCTGTCTGTGTGTGGGAGGTGTGTGTACTCCACCCGAGAAAACCGTCGGAAACAATCGCATTTGTTCTCTATAAAATAATTTTACCCGTGAAATGTCGACGGAATTTGCGCATACGAGTACAATGTTCTGTAAGCGTACACGCGTGTCGCCGTCGGCCCGTTGGTTTTTATCGATCCTCGTGCCAGAACAAATATGCAATTTCCCGTTAGTCCGTCGCCGGGATTAATCTGGACAAAATAAAAAAAACTGGTTTGCAGTCTGGTTAAAAGACGTGCAGAAGAAGACTGCCGCTTATAATTTATTCACAGCTCGTACTATGAAAACATTTATAATATATATGTATATAAATGCAATATAAAATCGTATGTGCAGTATAACGGATTCGTTTGGTGTGTTGCTGTTAAACGGAACGCAAATTGCACCAGACGATTGTGTTCGACTTCGATCAATATTTTTTGTACGATCGTTTAGGTTGAAAGCATTCGTTAATGTAAAAATTTATTATTATCCATTCTTGCAGTCCATATTGTTATTTTATCGATTCGAATAGCAGAGTCCGCAGGCAGAGTACTTAACAATAGCATATGAAGTTTTACATCGATGGCAGAAAGCGTAGGTAGGCTAACATTTCGAGGACGTGCCAGAACAAATTAACCGCCGCCCCAGTCATTCAAAACTTCACATTTAAATACACAGTATTGCAGTAGTTATGTAATTGTATCTTTGTTTATTGAGCGATTTAATGTTTAATTTAATATTTTAATATTTTTATATTAGCTACTATTTTATCATTTCGTTGACCATCTTGTTTTGGCTAAACTTTACGACTATAATTTAACTTCTTTTAAGTTATAAGTCGGAAGAAATAATTAATAACTTACTTGAAATCATATGCTATGTTTTATAGTTAGGTATAAAAGTTATTATTGATGTGAGCTATCATACGCAACAGAATGTGAGAAAGGCATTAAGTTTGCGCAATCTAACGAAAATAAAAATGATGATACTAATTTTTAATTTTTTAATCAATACTTCGATGTATTCATCCTATATTTCTTGAAAAATAAATTCTCTGCATAACAGCAATTATGATAAAAGAGAACAATATTTGGTTTATATTTGGTAACTAATACAATGACGTGTGACAATAAATTTAATGCGTGTGTTTTTTTTAATATTAGCATACGTATAGACATGTTTACGATCGATATTATAGCTTATTAAGATTTTATGTGTAGTAATATCATTTGTATAACACATTATTTTTAATAGATCTCGAAAACGTCTATATTATTATATTGGGTATTTGTTTGTGATGAAATGTTTATTTGACTGACTCAGTCAGCTTAATTCAAATGTCTAAAGTGCAACCTGTCTTTCTTTTTTTTAACAATATCTCGTAACTTTTAGTTAGATTTTTTTTTGTTGAGATTCCAATTAATTTATAATAAATAGATTTATATGAGAAGATAAAGCCTACATCAGTTTAACTGTATTAATTATTATAGTATATTGTGTATCGTTTACAATGATATTCAAACTATGTAAGGTTTTAGCATGAAAATAAATTGTTAATATACTTTTAAATAATTGCATCTATACTCGATTGTTTATGTAAAAACAATTTTTTTTTTTAAATGTAAGAGATTAAATTGGAATTTCGGGTGGTTTCCGAGCACGCTTGGTAGTTGCCACAACTTGTGCTCACGTCTTTGCCTGAATGAATATACAATATTATGGGTGATAATTGTTAAGTAAGGTTTACCACATAGATATTTCATCCATTTATACATATATGTATTATAATATATACAATCTGAAGGGTTTACGAAGCTAAGTAAATGTTACAAAATTACGTATCATACATATATTTTAAGAATGACAAAATATTAAACCAATATTGATTTTTAAAAATTTTAAATTTTAAATCATACAATTTGGAGATTTTTGTGCCAAAATCCGTTTTTAATACTAACTTTGTGTACTTTACAACGCGAAACTGCAGTCATCAAAAGAGGTCTTTACTCTTGAACAGTTTTTAATGAAGACTTAATTTTTTTAGACTACTACGTGTTTTTGTATTTTTTGCTTGTTGTATAAATTAGTTTCATTGAAAATTAGCATTATTGTTTTTTACAAAACAAATATGTACACAAGTTTTCATGTATCCGTAGAATAGTCTTTATTACCTTAATGATTTTAAAATAGTTTAGTAGTATTGAAAGTACAGTCGTAAACATGAGTGTTACATAAACACATGTGTTGTACTATACTAAATTTAAAGGCGGGAACTAAGTTTAAACGCGGAAAATTTTAAAACATTAATTCAATGTAGAAACATAAATTATATCTAAAATTAAACCACAAATTAATTCTTGTTTTTCGAAAACATCTAAAGTTTTGTTTCTACATGAAATTTACAAAAAAATTTTAGTGAAACAACAATTGCTGCATTTTCAACACCCTGAGATATTATTTAATGGTTTTTCTTTATAAGTGTCTATAATTATCAGTGAAGTATTTTACAATTTAGAATTAAAAACTTTTTTTTGACCTTGTGTGATAAATCTTACGATATTTTTAATATTCCTAACCAATGTTTATTCATTAATTCCAATCGCGAGACCGCAATAGTCTTTATACCTACTCTAATGTACATTGATTTTATTGTTGTTTACTTACTATTATATTTCATGAAAATATTCTATTGAAAGTCTTATCTTAACACTCGTTCAGAAGAAAAATAATTTTTTAATCTAGTGTATTCATATTTTATCGTAGGTACGAATATAATAATGAATATTTATTTATTTTTTTTTTTACCTCTACGGTTTATGTACACATAAACGATTACTATTGTGTTCGCAATTTGTATATATATGAACAACGTTATTAGTATGTTAAAACCGCATTAGGGTTTGTGTAACAGTGTAGTGTAGTAATACAATCGTTGGCTCTAATGACTTTAATGTCTCACGTTTTTACCACGTATAGATGACCATTTTTATATATACCTACACCGGGGCTACACATGGGTGAATGTGCTGAACGTACGATAATGTGTTGAATTGGTTTATCGCCGTAATTTTTTAAAATATGTATTATGTTTATATATATATATATATATATATATATATATATATATATATATATATATATATATATATATATATATATATATGTATGCGTGTATACGTGTTCGAGCCGTTTTCGTTTGACGAAATATAACGAGTTTTAAGTATTTCTAAGGCTTCGTGAGTCGTCGAGCAGACGACGACGAAACACTAACGATAATATTATAATGCTCGTGTTCTTTTGCCTCATGATAATCGTTCGCCTCGTCGTGATCACGCTCAATAATTATAATTTTTCACTAATTTCTCCGTGTTTTTTTTTTTGTCATTTTCACAGATATTTTTCCGTGCCAACGTGTTGCAATCTCTGGAATTGCAGAGGGACGCCAAATTGTCGGACACGTTCACGCAGCTACAGGCCCGGTGTCGCGGATACCTCGCCCGCAAGGACTACGCGAAACGAAAAGTGAATGACATCGCGGTGCGATGCATTCAGCGGAACGTCAAGAAGTTTATGGTGGTTAGGGACTGGCCGTGGTGGCGGCTGTTAGTCCGGATCACGCCCCTGTTGAACGTGCACCGTACCGAATACGAGCTCAAACAGAAATCCGTGAGTGTTAAAATAACACAATATTAGAGTTAAAATTGCATTTCTAAAAGGTACACTATGTCGTGTGACTACGCATATTATGTTGTAGATCGCGTATATGTTTTCCGTATCGTGTTAGATTGTTGTGTAATACATCATTTAATAACATTATATTATATTTGTATACTCGTATATTACGTATATAGATTCTGGCGGTTGAATTTTGAAATTTCGAAGGGGAACAGAAAAAATGATTGTTAATTTTTGTTTAAAATACGTTATTTATTTACTAGCAAAAAGAAATATGCGTTTAGTTATTTTTATTGTTAGGTAGGTGCCTAGTTATTATTTACATATTTTGTTACAACATAAAATAAACGCTCGCGTTATAAATGTCTATTTTTTTGCCAAATTTAAAACCAAGCATTGTAACAAAAATGTAAATTATTTAAAAAGCATAGTTGTTGTTGAGCGAACAACCATTAGATAGAATTTGTCTTGTAAAAATTGGTAGACAATTTCAGGTATCTAGACTGAACTATTTTTGACGATTCAGCAATTGTGGAAACTTTGCATTGGTCGTTTATCTTAATCTTAAAACTCTGGTTTAAATGTATCCGAGATTTTTTCACGTCTATATACCTCTGAACGCTGAAATATAATCTTTTTTCTTCAGAATTGACGACGAAGAAATTGGCTGGATGTTGAAAATGTCACATTTTTTTTACGTTCAACTATATACAACATACTCTGTTCGCAATCGTTGGAATAAATGTTTAATTAAATTTTCTTTTGTTTGCCATCAGTGTCATGACACAAATATATTATTTTAGCAAATCGTACATTCAACATGTATTATATTATTATATGCCGATTCTATTTTTTTTCATGGAATAAAATCCTGATCGATGTATAGCCTATGACAGAAAAACAAATGATTTAATCAAAAATTAGAGTAATAATCTATCGAGTTTCGTGGGAAACAAAACAATATTCAAGTCAACAAAAAAAAATACTCGTATAGTATATACGCATAATATGTGCGTGTAGATTCGGCTTAAGTGGCTAAGTGGATTATATGGACATTGAAAAACAAATCTTAGGTATGACGGGGGTAAAACTTATGTTTTACTGCATATTAGATTGTGTCGGGAATGCGCACAGTGCTGTTCGGGTGTGGTTTAGTAAACGTTTAATTTATTAAGTAATAATGTTTGTGTTGTGATTCGGTTTTGCAGGACGAGCTAGAACAATTGCGAAGTAGAGTGGACAAATTGGAGCAGGAACGGTCGCAGCTGAAATCGGACAACGACAGACTCGAACAGAGAGTAAGTTTATAACACGACAGGAAATTCTTAAAACTTTTCGACCGTGTATGCGCGTTTTTATTTTTTCATTTTCTCTCTCTCTTTTCTCTGTGCCTATTTTTTTCTCTCTTTCTCTCTCTCTCTCTCTCTCTCTGCGTCGCGTCGCGGAGTATTCGCCGTGCCGTTTGGCGAATTTGGTCCACGGCCAAACGCATTTTGATTTCCTCTCCCGGGGCCACCACCGTCGGTCTATTTTTGTGCGACCGATATTTTAAGACGACGGGACCGCGAGTGAGTACTACAACAATAGACAGACTCCGGTCGCGCGCGCGTTTCATTCAACCGACCGACACTTCCCCAAACATTGTGCCCGCGCGCGCGTCACTCCGGCTCGCTCTCGGCCTCTCCGGCGCGCATTGACGGCGACAACGACGACGACCACTGCGACTGCGACGACATGTTCACGCCGGCGTTGATGAGGAGACGCTACGGCGGCGCCGCGACGCCGACGTCGCGGTCCGTTTCGTCACGTTCCATATCGCCGTTGTCGTACCGGTCCTGTCATTATTCCAACGACGCCGACCAGAGATCGAAAGAGTTTAACGCGAAACTCCTGGAACTCCTGCAGCAAGAGAACAAGGTTTAACTTTTATCGTATGACATATTATACAGTGGCGTATTCGAGATGGGAAAAAGTTACCAGTTTTAAAGTTAAGTTTAGAGTTTTTAAGTTTTAAAACCGCCCAAAAGGAGGGGACCTTCTGGGTATCAGAAATCTCTTCTAGTCGATACTCAAGAAAGGTAATTTTTCTCTTTCCTCGAGAGTTTTTCCGATGTTAAGGACATTTTCATGGAATCGATTTTTGTGAATTACTCAATAAAAAACACTCTAAAAGTGTAATGTCGCTTGAAACTTAAGAATTTCACCAAATATCAACAATAATCATTTACAAAAACATTTGTTTGTTTCTGAGTTAAATATAGAAATATTATGAAAATATTGAATGTATCTGGTTCTTTGAAAGTTTTTATCACTCGATTTTTAACTCTAAATATGAAGACATGTAAATTTAATAACAAATTACTATATGTTTTTCTGTCATAAATTTCGAAAATTATAAATTTGATAAAGTTATATATTTTTTTTCATCTCTTATTTTTTTAAATTTTTTTTTGAAGAAATTGTCTTATTTTGAGGACATTTTGAAGTGAACTCGTATTAAATACGCTACTGTAATATTTACTGCTGGTGAACGTTTAAAACGCGGTTTTGAAATTCATACATAAAATCTACATTGAACATAGAATATAATGTTATGATAAGGTCTGATGTGAATCTTAATAATCGTGTCATTTTATGGTACAGACATACGTTGTACATTAATATATCGTTGTAGATACCATAGGCCCGTCCTATCAGTGACATCCAATGTTTATTGACGTGTTTAAATTTCCGCTGTTGCGTTGAAATGACAGTATAGTATAAAATACACGTGTACTGTGATCAACAATTTATTACACAACTAGCTGTGGACATAAACTTATGCGTCTCCTATTCCAATTAATGACGCTGAGTTTCAACGCACTTTATTCTACACCAGTCATTGCGCGTATTAGCGTGTTATCCTGATTACACGTCCTGTACATGCTATTAACGTATAAATAATAAATAATTATCATAAATCATTACGCGTTCGCGATCGACCAGACTTCCCGATACCACCGCCACCGGCATGCGGCTTGCAGCTCTCCAGGGCGAGCTGCGTATATGTTTTTGTTTTTTGTAACTCTTCCCTTATGTCTAGTTGGCCGAAACGACCGCCGACCTTTCCGAGGAGCATTCCACCGTAACGATGGTTTCCGAGCGGTTACAGTTCGAGACGGCCGAACGACAGCGGCTCGAAAAGGAGCTGCAAGAGACGCAGGCGGTCAAGACTCGGTTGGCCGAGACCAACGAGCAGCTGGAAATGCAACTGTTGTGTATGAGGTCCACCGACCCGTCGCTGATGTCGTCCTCGTCCTCCGTGGCCGGTACCATGAGCGATGACGACAGCGCGGTGGCGAACAGCGACAAGGGAGACCAGTACTACAGGCGGAGGTACGAGCGCGTGTGCCGTGAGTTGGAGTACGCCAAGAAGCGGCTGCAACAGCAGCACAACGACGACATGGAGCAATTGTTGGCCATGAAAAAACAACTGGAGAAGAAAGTGAGTTTAAGTGATATGCCTATATTGTACACGATGTAGTGTCGTTGTTGATCATCCTCAGTTCTCGATTAAGGGGCACGAGGGCTAACGAGGCTCTTTTCCAGAGTGCCATATATTCAAAAATATTTTCTGAAAAATGTTGGTTGTTTACATACTTGAGTAATTGATTTTGATTAACAACTAACAAGCAAAAAAAAAAAAACATTTAATAGTCAACATTTAGTATAAAAATTGTTTATCTCATTTTTCGTCCCTGGTAAAAAATAAGTATAGATTCTGGTTATCTATTAGTGATCTTTGGCGCGAGAAAATATTTTGGATACGTGAGGATTGTAAGTGATACGTACGGAAGCAAAAAAATTTAGCTATAAATCATATAGTATATTAAGATTTAAGATCTATTATGTTGCATCTGCTTATTTCACCGGCTGTGGTTCGTCCATTAAACAGTATTTTAAAATTGTGATTAGTAGGGATTTTTGATTTCAGTTTTTATTTAAATAAAAAATATGTTTTTATTAAATGTAAGCTATATAGTTATAACATCATTGTGTGTAAAACACAATCAAAATCAGAATTTTACTTTTTTGTTGTTGTAAATAATAATAATAATAATAACAATGACAACAAAATGTCTAAACAACCATTCAGTTGACTATTACTGATAGATTACAAAAAGATGATGTTTAATGAATGCCATAATCGAGTAAAAATCAAAAGTAGTGGTATGTTTTTGTATAGGAAGTAATGCAAAGTTGTTCTACCTTCAGTCTTCGGTTTCAAAAAAAAAGGCGGTAGATTTGGTGTAATTTAAATTTAAATTTGAACTGACAGATTTTTTAAATTCGTATTTATTAATGTATCATTTAAAATCGTCTGTGTTCAACGCCTTCATAATGTTTATCGTCGCGCCCTCTTAATTATAAATTATAAAATCACATCACCTTTTTTTTAGTTGGCTGGTGTTTACGAAGACGTAGAAGAACAACGTCAAATAGTGGCACAATGGAAACGGAAAGTTAACAAATTGAATTCCGAATCAAACGACCTTAAACTCATGTTGGAAGAAAGCAACTCGAGAAACAACTTACTCGAAAAGAAACAAAAGAAGTGAGTATAAAAAATGTCTTTTCCTTTTGTTAACACAATAACAAATAAGTACTAACCATTAATCATCGCGCGCGTGGACGAATACGAATTTGAATAAATAAAATAGGACAACGTTATTGTGATAGAATAGTATAGACTATAGAGCACAGAATGCGTGTATTCAATCTAACTGAAATAACTCTACACGAAATAATAATGTTAAAATGAAAACCAAACGAACACTAACACATTAATCACGTAATTAATACATCCTTACAAGCGAATCGTTGAATTAATCAATAACGTGCGGTCAAAGTCAACAATGAAAAAAAAAATAACTACAATAATTGTGTGATAAATAATAAAATTGATGTTCTATTGACCAAAAAATCATTTCAGATTCGATACTGAGTTGCATTCGTTACAAGAAGAGTTAAAGAAGGAAAAAGCTCTTAGAGAAAAAATTACCAGAGAAAAAGACATGGCGATGTCTGATAAATTTTCAATGGAACAAACATTGAGCGTAAGTGTTATCTTTTTGGACGCTCTTAAAATAAAAATTAAAAAAATAAAATAATCGAATTTTTCTATTTCAGAGTGTCAAGTTAGAGTTGGAACTTAAGGAACAGAAAGTGGTCGGATTGAATCGCGAGTTACAGGAGTTGACGTTCAGTGGTAATACTGAAGAAGAAGTTGCCGCGCTCAAGCGGTCCAAACATCAGTTGGAGAGCAAACTCAAAGACCAGGAAGAAGAACTGGACGATTTGGCCGGGCAGGTGCAATTGTTGGAGCAGGTGAAGACTCGACTAGAGATGGGACTCGAACAGGAGCGAAAAGAACACCGACGGGAACTGGCTCAAAGGGAACAGGAAAACGAAGAGACCCGGTGTTCGGCCGCGAAGAAGATCAAGGCGTTGGAGTGCGAGATCGAGAACGAGCATGAAGAAAGGACGGCCTTGATACGAGAACGCCACGATCTGGAGAGACGGCTGGTCGACTCCGAGGACAGGGAACGGTGCCGGAGCATGAACGACCAAGAGACCATCAGCCGGCTGCGCAGGGATATTAAGAAACTTAAGGCGTTGTTGAGGGACGCGCAGACGGTGCAGGAACAGCGGACCGACGGTCAGGCGAACCGCATAGCGATGCGACAGTTGCGGAACCAGCTCGAGGACGCGGAGAGCGCCCGAGACTCGGCGATCAAAGCCCGGGCGATGGCCGAAACCGACTTGGCGGAAGTGACGGCCACGCTGGACGAGGTACAAGCAGCCAAGCGGACGGCTGAAGAGCGGGCCGCTGGTCTCGCGCGTGACAAGAACCATCTGCAGAGTCAGCTGGACGAGAACGAGGAGGAGCTGGCCGAGGTGCTGAAGAAGTACCGCGGCACGGTGCAGCAGCTGAGCGCCGAGCAAGCGGTGCAACAAGAACAGGCTAGCCGCGTGGCCGAGCTGGAGACGGACAAGGCCAATTTGCAAGAGCGCTTGGCCGAGCTGACGTTCCGGCTGGACAACATGGAAACGCACGGCGACCCGGCGGGCTCTCTCAACCTAAAGCGGCTACAGCTGCGCGTCACCGAGCTGGAGTCAAAGCTGCAGCTAGAACTGGCCACCCGGACTCGACTGGAAGTGCAGATTGCCCGACTGAAGGAGACGGCAGAGCGGCTGGAGAGCGAGCGCGAGATGGCCCAGAGCAAAGAGAATGCGGCGCAAGAACAAATGCGTAGGATTCAGCGATCGTTGCGTGAAGCACGTGAGTCGATGGCTGAGAGGGAATCAAAGGACTCGGCCGACGTGAACCGCAAGCGAGCGCTGGAGAAACGGGCTGAGCAGGCCGAGTCGGAAGTGACAACTGTCAAGGCTGATCTGGCGTTAGCATTGCAGCGCATTGACGACCTTCAGGCTGCCATGACGGGCGATCTGGACGATGATGATGATGAATATCAGTCAGACAGTGAGGACGAGGACGGTGATGGAGACACCGATGATTCTGTGACCACATTTTTGGCAAACCAAGGGACAAGAAACACTTCTGTTTTGCAACCGCAAAAAGTTAGTTAAGGTTTATCATTCGGTTTATTGACAAGAAATTTTCCGTGTCACCCATTACAGTTTTAAATTTCATTTTCTTTCAAAAAAAACTTTTATGTAAAGTGAATTTTGTGAAAACATATTTATATCAGTATTGACTGTTATATTATATTATAAAGGTATAACAGCAGTATCGTATCAAATTTTTATTTCTGCAAAATTTATTCTGCTTTTCCATGTAAGTCATGTGTTAATGATATTAAGAATCAGCTGCAGTTGTTGATATGGCTTACAGAAAGATGATTTTTTAAAGTTTTCATTTATTTGCAAAATAAAAGCAAAAATAATTGTTAAGTACCTTAACAATTTAATTTTCATGGAGCCTCTAAGAGATTTCATATTAATATTATCATAGTGGTTTTACTTCTTACTACAAATAATTCTTTAAAAAGTTATTTATGGGTTAAACTTATTCAAAGATATCTTACTTATGGGTGACCTTCAAAATTTCTTTTGTTATGCAAATTTATGCATTTATGGTTATTATTTATTTTTTCTCATGAAGTGTAATTATTATTTATGTGTTACAGAATGCGGATTCTAATAATTGATGACTAGTTAATTAACTGAAGATTTTGCACCAAAGTATTATTTAAATACAATTTGATTATAAATTGTGTACTTAAAACAGTTATTTATTTGTGAGTTATACAGCGTGTACCTAGTTTGATTTGATATATTCTCATGTTATTCCAATGTGAAAATGTTAAATCCTCTAGATACACCTCATATGTTTAGGATAATTTATCATTATTTATATTTAAGTACCCTATTAATACGAATGTGATTTTGATGTCCCCTAGCTCTCTAATTTAATTATTCCTTTTCCCAGTCCTTGTCTTCCATCAATCGGAGGAGCAAATGCACTCACGAACAAACCTTATTTGTTAACCGTCCACCGACACAATAGATTTTTTTTTTTTTTGTTCACTTTCGTATTTGTAATTTTTGTACTGAATTTATGAAATTTGTATTGTATTATGTAATAAAATGTTATAATTTTTTTCTTATGAACGTGTACATTTATCAAACCTAACAAATCATTGATCACTTTATGCCATTTTACTAAAATTATTCAACAATCAATGAAGATAAAACTTGTATTGTCATAAGTAGTCATATACCTATGAGGATGATTTTCTAATACCTCATGTCTGCTTCCAATGTCTTTTTTCATCTTATAGGTAGAATTGCATTTTGTAACATTTTAAATTGTTTATTCATAAATAAAATAATCTGCGCTTTAAACAATTTTTTCTAGATTTAAAAAGCATAAAATATTTTAAGAATTTAATAACTTTTTTGAAAAACAAGCATTTAAAATATTGGCTTTATATATAAATAATTTTTCTTTACTCGAATATGCACTAACTTTATCTGTGATGTTAATACATTTTTTTAAATAGTTAGGTTATTTCTTTTTTGGGTTATAACACTATTTGATATCGATCCTTTGGATAGAATTTAATCAAAAGAATTGGTATCTAATATTACTATAATGTTTTCTTTTCAATAGGACTTGGAGCCAAAAACTATATGAGAACTCTACATGGGGTATGGAGCATGTAAAAATCATAATAAATAAATAAACAAATGAAGAATTTGGAAAAGCTACGAGATGCTGACTAAAGCAATGGTTCATTGTTCTCTTTATAATGAGAATGTATGTTTTTCGTTATAAACATTGTTCTAAATGTACTCTGAATCATGTAAATATTCAAACATTTCAGCTTTTAGAAAGTTGATCCTGGAAATTTGAACACAATGTCACATGTTGATATAAAAATTGTACATGTTTGTATTCATTGTATAAATATACATAGTAAATAGTTGAAATGTTTTGTTACAATTTATAATTTAAAAAAAAGAAAAAAATGTTATTTGTGATAAAATGAATAATTTGTATTTGAAAATTATTGTTCAATAGCTTAGCATAGTACAGTTTTTAAAACTTGTTCTTGATTTCAATTTCAAATTTAAGTTTAATTGAGTTAAATTTTTTAAGAGTATGTAGTTGATTCTACCCCTACCGGTGGTAAGTGAACAGACTTGCATGTGATCCATGTACATATTTAATCTAAACTGGATACCAAAATAAAAATTAATGAACAAAGGACATTAATTATAATCCTTTAATTAATTAAAACATTAAAACACACTATGCTCTCAAATGTACTTGTATATAAAATAAACTTAAAAAATACATTCCAGATGTTTTTACTATTTGATTTTGATCATATCATTATTATACATTTATTATTATTGTTTATAAAACATTTTTTATGTAAAAATTAATAACTTTTTTTTTTATTTTAAAAATTATGAGTAATGACAATGACAAAATACTAATACAAAATTGTATGGCATTGAAAACTCTTAAATGTGTGCGTACTGTTTTAGTAGTGTTCTTAGAAATTTTCATTGGAGGAAAATGCAAAATTATTAAAAATTTGAGTTGTGGTATGTTACTCGTTTATACTTACAATATGCGTGTTTAACATTATTCATTCAGTGAACTTGAGTGTTGTTCAAGATTTTCGACACAACATTTGATTTAAATCAATGTAAACGTTGATAAACGTAAATACGTTGCTTTAAAATGGTTTCTATGTACCTATTATTGTACTCTATTGCTGTGGCGTTCTCAGGGTTTCTTTTTGGGAGGGGGATATGAAAATGTATTGCGAATAGAGCTGTGGGGCCTATGCCACCACACCTCTTTCTCCGTTATGACGTAGGTACTAGGTGCTTATTTACTAAGTGCTTCTATGAACGCATTGAACTTAGGTTGTTCATAAACATATCACCACAGTTATCGTAATTATTGTATAAATGAAGAAGATTATCGAATTAAAAAAGCTGGTAAGTGAGATGATGGTGGTACAAGTTCGTCCTTCGTCCCTTCGGTCCTCGGACAAGATATTGGTGATGAATGTATTAAGTTTTAAAGAAATGATGATTCATTTCTTTAGTATAAAAATAAAATAAAATTTTCAAGTTTCTAGCTTCAATACTTTTCGATTTATGACTAAATACCTAAAATCTGAACAGTGAAAATCTCGTTTACGGCGGATTTTTACCGTTTTTACTCAGTTTTTCGATCGTTATTCTTGATTACTGGAAAAACTATGGAGATTTTGGAAAAATGACCTCTCTAAAGTACCATCTCAGTTCAATTTCGAATCTAAAAAGTTGCTGGACGAAACTTTTGGACAAGGATTTCTATACGAAAAAGTGTTTACAGAAAAAAAAAAAGAAAAAAAAAAAAAAAAAAAAAAGAAACATCATTGTAAAACCATAAGATCCTTCGCTTCACTCAGAATCTAAAATAAAAAAAATAAACATTGTAAAACCATAAGATCCTTCGCTTCACTCAGAATCTAAAAACATCACAGTCTAATGTCTATAACCTTAAATACATTTGTCTATATATGTACACCGATCTTTATAGAGACAAATGATAACGATTCACATAATTATTTATTGATGATTATTTATTATTTATACGAAATACACAAATATCAGTTTACCAGAAAAATGCCTCTATCAGTACCTACCGTAGAACCCCAATTATCCGAACTAATTGGGACCGTACTAGGTACTAGTTCGGATACGCAAAAGTTCGGATATTGGAAATAAAAAAAAACATTTTTGTTTTTTTTTTTTTTAAAAGTTAAATACTTTATAATAAATATTATGTTTATTATATTTTTTTTTTTTGACAAAATTACCGATTTTCATTTGACGACGAGCTGCAACGCGCTTTTTTGCAGCCAAGTCTGGCAAACAATTAAGACGGATTAATTGATAAGCCCGTTACGTTTTGATTATCTACTAACGATTCACACTCGTATATTCATATACTCGTATGTATATACTAGTAATAAACCAAAAGCAAAAGTTATTATAAATTCGATAAACTGGCCGCGGATACGTGTGCTTCAACGAGTTTTAACATTCGGATAACAGAACGTTCGGACACTCTAATATTGTAGTTCGGATATTAGAGGGTTCGTACAACGGAGGTTCGGATAATCGAGGTTCTACTGTACTTATATTTTGAACTAAAACCTCGGTATAGAAGATAACCACGGTATAGAAGTTATCTTCTATACCGTGCTAAAACAACAGCCATGGGGGATCCATCCCCCCACCCTGTGAGAACGCCCATGCTCTATGGGCAGATGTAGTTTTTATATGCTCTGTGGCAGACTTTATATTTAAAACAAATAAATTGATCCGTGGCTATATCCTGTATTTTGTGTTCTATAGAGTCTCAATTATAGAGAATCGCAATTCAACACATTTCAATACAAGGTTAGTATGAAAAAATATTTTTGATAAGTCTAGGTACGGAATAAGTCGAAAATTAGTAATTAAATCTGAGATTTGAACTCGATACCGTTGCACTGATACTACTACCAGATGCGACAATGTCTAAAAATTCATTTATGACATTGCGATTCGCTAATATACCACCCACCCAATTTCAAACTTTCTTTTCATTTTACCCATTTTTTTCTTGAATTAATTTACAATTATGACGTGTAATTTGGTACTGTTGCTGTGAGTGATTTACCAAATGATTTGGGTTGTTGTGTTTTATTAACTTTATTGTTGATTATTAATATTATTAGCATTTTAGTATTTATATTATTCAAGAAATAATACATTCAAAAGTTATAATGTAACCAGAACAATTTTACGTTTAAAAAATTAATTTTTTTTGTGATATTCATAAAAAAATTTTTTTTCTTACATAGTTAAATTTTACACAAACACAAAAAATGAATATTTATTTTTCAGGTTTTATATCATGTTAATGAACTTATCGTATTTCAAAAATAAAAGCAATACAGCTTACATAATATAACTATCTTAAACCTGAAATTTACAAATCAGTATACCTTTGATCTTAGAGGTTAGCTAATTTTAATTTTCAGCTAATTATACTAACTACATACGTGTTAAACAAGTTAACTGTTGAAATCATTATACCTTGGACACCACCCACCTATTTCATCTACGACATTAGTCATTACATAAGTATAAGTTCGGCGCCTCTGACAACTACAACGTACTTCATCAGTTGTCTTCGTATACTCTCTATGGACAAACATACCTAGTCATCATATACCTACTCCATGGGCAGAGATCTATCAACTGACTGACGTGCTAAATCGTCATTTATTCATTGATTTGTATTTGGTGAATTTAGGTGCACTTTGCGATTATTTACTCGTGTGACTCTGGATTAATTTTATTCTTTTTTACGCCGAGGAAAAGAAGAGCTGACCTAGAATGTCTTTTTTTTGTACGTACCTACGTACATCATATATCGAAAATTATCGGACAGATTTTTCACTAATCGACCGAGTCACGGTGAAGGTTGTAAAAATAACCGTCTGTATTAGGTTTGTTCCAACAAGCGGCCAAACTATCATAGCACGGGTGTCTCCGGCTAAAGACATTATTTTCGTTTTTATACACTTTTTCTGCAGCTGCACGTGACATTTCATCTCGGGCGTTGTAGTTCCGAAAGAATAACACGAAACGTACAAATATAAAACAAACGCATCACCAATTTTTGTCATTATGGCCGCTATACACACAAGTGTGTGTGTGTGTGTGTGTGTGTGTGTGTGTGTGTGTGTGTGTGTGTGTGTGTGTGTGTGTGTGTTACATATATTTAGATTAGATTTAGATATGATATAGGTACTGAAATCTAGCGATAGCAAAGCATTGCCGGGTCAGCTAGTTAAGTAGGTATATAAATAAGTTGATATTACATTATCAGGTCTTAATATCAATAAACCAAAATGTTATCAGATAAAATAAAAAATATTTTAAAGTTCTATTTTATGTCCGAAAACGTTATTTTGAAACTTATCAAGTCTATGAGACTTAATATAGTTTAGTTGGTTTATTTCTGAGGGAACTTCAATTTTTAATTTTTAATTTGGAGTCATGGGCAAATAACTTGAATCAGTTTTTATGAAAATCGTGTTTACGAGAGTGTTTCTCAAATATAAAAAAAAAAACTGTGAATGACCATTTCAAAGTATACAAAGAAACAAATTTATGATTTATGGAGTCGCTGAATACGTTAAAATGTTAATAAAATAAAAATCACTACAAAACCAATCAATATTTTGCTTCATTCGAATCTTAAGGGTTAAAAAAATAAACGGGTGAAAAGTTAATGGAAAAAAGTTGAGTATACCGCACAACAAATTTATTACTATAGTATAAAACAAAAACTTAAATACATATTATATATATATCAATATATCACAATCTTAAAGGAAATAATAGAAAAAAGTGCATACTCAAAACATATATTTTTTTACATCGACGTGTACTTTTGCTTCTTAACGGGCGACGGCCAATGAATGACGAGGACGGTTTTTTTTTAGTAAATGCAGCGTCAGGTCGTGACCGACGGAAACGCCCGTTTTCAAACATAAGCGCACAGCAATAAACATTATCGTACGCGTCAGTCGTCGTCTCCTTGTTGTCTCGACTCAACGAAGTTCTTGAGTTTGGCCACCGTCATCTCCCACGAATTGCTGTGCTCGACCTGAAAAGATAGACGTTTTCACAAACGGTAATTTTCTCTCTCTCACACACACACACACATACACACAGGGTGGGGGTGAGTAACGGAGGCTGTCCTTTTTAAACGTGTGGTCTTTACTACAGTGACTTATCGTTTTTTTGGTTAGATCACATCTGATCACCAGTGGTCGATAGAAAAACAAAATCAACTTCAGAGCCGCCGGCTAGCCCCCGAAACGTTCAATACATACCAGTGGCGTGTTTAGGGGTGGGCCCGGTAGGCATGTGCCCACCCACATCTTACAGCACTGGATCCGTGTAAGACCGGTGCTCAATGAAAATATGATTTATGAATTGTTACGAAAAAGGAAATAATTTTTCGATTAGGTATTTCAATCAAAATTTATAGCGGTATGATTCTAATATTATATGCTGCAAAAGTAATGTTATTTTTAGTCGTATTCATGTGTAGTATTGAGGTGGCATGAAGGGGCAACGACGATACCATATTTATTATGATCTATTAAAAGGTAAGCTATCCTTTTTTATAAAAATATAAAAATTAGTCATTCAAAATTAAAATATAAAATATAATTAGTTTAAAAAATAGGTTGAATCGGAGGTAAAATCAATATTTGAACTTAATACAGTGGCCCATCCATAAAAATAATGCTGGACACGCCACTGATACATACAAAGTGTATTCAACGGAAATGCACACAGTACACTGTAAACCTCGTATATTATGTGTATTTAAATTTGTTTCAGGTATTCAATTGAAAATATTAATAGGATTATATTTTTATTCAAAATAAAAATATTTGCAATTTTTTCGTTTTCTTAAACTATAAATATTATTATGAAAAATAATAATAATTTTAGTTAAATAATACCTGGCACGCGGGGGGTCTAAACGTCTAAATTCGACCTGGCACTAACTCAAATGAGGCTTTTATTTATTTTTTTTGTAGACCACTACACAAAAACGAACAGACGTGACCGGGAAATGGCTTGTTTCAGCAAAAGTTAATATCAAATACATTTTGGTCATGGTGTTATAAATACTTATGATGATAGACTTATTATAGTTATAGTAATCATTTTTCAATACATGTTTATTATGGTTTGTAATCATAAATGAAAAAAAAAAAAAATTAAAAAAATGGAATAATTATATTATCTGACTGTTTAAGTGTATACATCCTCAAGATATCGTACTAAATGCAGTAGTATCCGACCAACACCAAAATTCAAAGGAGCGATCGGTTCAAAATAATCGCTTCAACACGCTACTACAGGGATTCTCAGTCTTCCACCCACCAGGGACATGATTATTACCCGTCCTCTTATCCATTTTGACAGTCCGCACAGGTTTTTCGCCTGCGTGTATCTGCTGTCCACCAACAGGATGGCGCCCCAATCGTTCTTGTGCCTGATGCACCGGCCGAGCGCCTGGTTTAACGCTCGATACGCCTGTATCTGATACCATTCCCAGCCGGGCAACAGCCCTTTGTTTTGATGGTGTTTGTCGTTGTAGTCTTTCTTGTGCGTCACGGTCACTTCCTTGTAATTTGGAAACGGAATACCGACCTGGGAAAACAAACATAAGTAAAATAACAACGCACGCGTTTATTCTGGCAAGCTCCTCCGCGGATCGAGTACAAATGTCACTCGTGTTTGGGACGTTCACATAAAAAATGAACGCGTTCACTTTTACGTTATTTTTTAATTTTTTTTTTTCTAATAACGCGCCCATTATGATGTCATTTAAATGTTTTCCTTGTGTTTTACAGTGTTTACCACTGAGAATTAAAGTTATATTTATAAGTAGGCAGCAAAAATAACAATCGAAATAAGTGCAAACAACTTGTTATATTTAAAAATAGCTATTCTGTTTTAATATTATTAAATAAGTAATAATAAGATTGTGACTTATGAAACGTATTATTCTATGATTGATAACACGGTTTATAAAAGATAAGATGATGATTGATAAAACTACACTTAAACACAGATTTTTATATAATATAAAGTGAAGATATCTAGATTTTCGTTTTTTTTTCAAATGAACGTTAAATGAACGAAAAAAAAGTAATTCACGTTCGTATGATACGTGATTGGACGCGTTCTTCCCAAACACTGGTTCAACAATACGGAGTCTCGTTCGTCTGACGAGAGATGGTTTGTCTATAGGTGTAGTCGTTATAGTACCGATTAAAGTATTACGTTCCTCGCACCATTACACATTTAACGCGACACGAATGGCAATAAACGTAATAATAGTAAAACTATATATGAACAAGTCGTATTAATCAAATATCTATCGATGTTCAAAGTTGATCGATTTATCGACTCGAACGTATACCTAACTTTTTTTTTAAATCAAGAAAACCGAAAAACGTATAAATGTTTAAAATCAACAATGATTATCAATTAAATCGGGGCTAAAGCGGTTTCCGAGGAGGGAGCATCACATAGCTCCTACGACCCCAAAGAAAACTACACCAGTGTAACTAAACGAACGAGTGCCATAGAAGAATCCCATCACTTCGTTAAACATGACGTACAACAATAACGTTTCGAGTGGCAGGGGGACGCGATTCGCTGGGTCGTTTAACAAACACGGGAAATCGCATAGGTACTTGTACGTATATGTCCAAGACACGATTCGCGTGCAGCCCTAGAAAGAGGAAGATTTCTGAGTGAGCACACTCGCCATAGGCGCACATAATTAGCATTCCCAGAATTATTCGTTTTTTTTTATACATCGTATTTATTTTTTTTGTTGCGAATATCAATATTTAACTTTTAGTTATTAACCCAACCACTATGATATTACAAAATTAGTTTTAATATATTTATAGTGTAATTTTTCAAAATAAATATATCAATTGTTTAATTGGTTTCATGCAAGGGTATATTAATAACCTTGCGTTTCATGTATTTTTTTAAACGTATACTCGTATTAATATGTTATTTATGTTGTTATTATATATTTGCTTCGAAAAATAGAAAGTTATGTTTACTATAAATTAAAAAAAAATAATTTGAAATGTTATATAAATTGTTCTTAAATGTCATATTAAATAAATTGCGAGGTTTTTTTTTTTTTTTTGAAAATTATTTTCGCACCCCCTAAAATTCAACTCTAGATACGCCTATCACCACGCACGCACCACCCGGAGTCACCAAGATCGGTTGGGTCGATCACCGGTGTCAAACTAAACGTTTATAATACAATACGATAAAATACAATGCAGTGGCGTAGCTAGAAAAATATTTGGGGGGGGGGGTAAATTTAAAAAAAAAACCTAACCTCCCTCTGGATACGCCACTGATACAATGTGATATATATATATATACATAGTATACTTACGGCCACCACAGCTCGGGCGTTGTTGTCGGAAAAGTCTAGTCCCTCGCTGATCTTGCCGCGGTACACGGCCAGGAACAGCGCCCCGGACCTGCCGCCGCCTTCGCCGCGGCCCCTACCGGCCGCACGCGCCGCGTCCGCCCTGACGGCCTGGGCCACGGCCTTGTAGTAGCGCGACATGAGCTGCTCCAGCTCGTCACCGCGCCGCGGCTCGCGCATCACCGCCTTGACGCGGCACAGGTCGCGCAGCAGCCCCGTGTCCTGCCACCGCGCGTACAGCTTGTCCATGAGCACGTACGACGGCACGAAGCACAGCACGCCGTACGGCACCGTCTCGCACACGTGCTGCAGCACGCGGCCCATCTCGTCCTGGAACCCGTACGTGCTGGTGTTGTGGTACTGGCTGTTGAGGTCGACGCCCGCGGGCCCGCGGCCCACGGACGACACCCAGCACTGGCCCGGCTTGATCACGTGGTTGGCCTCGAGCGCGATCGGGAACTGCGCGCCCAGCTCCGACTGGAACGACGCCATCGGCGACAGCGTGCCGGACGTGAGCACCACGCACCGGGCCGTGGACCGCAGCTCGCCGAACACGGCCGCCGGGTTCAGGCACAGGAAGCTCAGCGTGTTGTTCCACACGGGCCGCGACAGCGCGTCCGCGTCGTCGCCGTACGGCCGCGCGCCATCGATCCACCCCTGCACGGTCGGCGGCTGCGGGACGAACGACAAACGTGTAGTCATATTATCTGTTTTTATTAATTTTTCACGGTCTTACGCGCAAATCAGAAATCATGCGAATACACGCGATTACGACGCGGAGTCGCGAACGGGACGAGCGTGATTAAAAAAAAAAAAAATCAATCGGTATGCAAGTGATTTGGTTTCGATCGTCGTGCAGTCGTATATACTAACTACTTTTATGCTAATTTTTATGACCAGTGATTCCCTTTAATTTTTCACGCCGACGTTTGATAGCGAAACAGTTGGCGATAAGCAAAATAATAATATTCCACAAAAAATAAATTTTTCAAAAACTCACAATCGAGTTTATTCGAGTCACACATGACGCACTTGTTACTGCATAAAATGTAAACCAACGGATTAACATTGTAATATATTCGGCGTTCGAACTATCGACATTTATCGATCAATTTTAGATACGATACTAGTTTAGATTAGATACAATATAAATATCTATAATATATATTAGATTTTAGAAAAAAAAAGGGTTCCTCGACAGGAGCTCAGACAACCACTTAGCATATGTTAAAATATTGACCGACTGTAACTAACCTACAAATAAAATGTTGCCGTCTGCAATTTCCCTCTTTGACATCACTAATGACATGCCACGCCGCAACTCACCCACAACCGCAGAAAAATACTCAGCGGTTTACTTCACGCAGAAAATTTAAATAGTTCCGAGAATCGAATAATTTATAAATGTACCTATAGATGAAAACTCTCCGAGAGCCGGGTTAAAGTTTCTATTGCCGTAAGCACATTCACATAAGTGGCCTACAAAGCGTCTTCGTTCCTTTAAACAAATTTAATTACCTTTACGATTACTTATTTAGAAAACGATCTTTCTCTGCCACAACTCATACAAACGAGTGTGCTGCATAGATCGTCAATTTTTTTTTTTTTTTTTTTGGTCGTGGGCAATCTCTATTTAGCTTCCCTATCAGCACGTTTATACCGTATACGTATACAGGTATGAACTTGTACCTAACATTAAATATTAATTGATTTTAAGGAGTGAAGTCTTATTCTGAATAAATAAATATTATATAATGTGCTTGTCGACGGCGCACAGACGGGACTCATACATGTAGAAGTAGACATTCGCTAATTACCATATTACTACGAAAGTATAACATACAAGTCCATGCTATCTTAGCGATACACTATGCCACTATTAAAACCACCAAATTACACTAATCGATCGATCATGCAGCGTCGCAATGTCGAGAAGCACCGTGGGTGTTTACCTTCAGAATTAAAAAAAAAATTTTAACTATGCATTCATAGTGTTTCGTTTTGATGCGCCATCACATTATGTTTAACCGAAATGTGTTTTCTTCTCTTAATTCGGGTCCAGGTAAACCAAATTTATAATATCAAATTTGGTCTATACATTTTTTGCAATTTACGAGTATATAAAAATCATAGAACAGTTTTAAACCAACAGAGTATAGGAGTCAAGATTAAAATCTTCAAACTAAAGGTTGATGAGGAAAGTACTCTGATAAAATGTAATGGTGATACTTAAAAATTATAGTATGAGATGTTTTTTTCAAAATAATATTTGACGAATTTTAAAGAAAAGTCTAGAGACCATTGTACTAATTTTTTTTAAACTGGTAGTACGCTTAACTTAATTTGTTCGCATGAAGAAATGCCTTATTTTTATACTCGAGATAATGGCGGATGACCGAAACTATGTTCCGTCCCATTATAAATGGCCCCTAATTTATAAAACGTCGTCATCAAGATATATTATATGTATATTTCAGTGTTTACTTTCGGGTTTACTCAAGTGTCCAAGGAATATTTAACTTCAAAAACCCTTCATATTCACTCGTACTGTTATAAACGACAAAAAAAAACACGACTTACCGCTTGTTTTACGTGTTCAAATTTCTTCATTTCCATCAACTTCTCTAGGGATACGTGATAGTCGTTTTTGAACTGGTCATCGAAAAACAAAGACAACACTGTGCGAATCGATGTCAACACAGTTTTAGTTGCATTGGTAATAGAATCGCTTGACAGAGAATTTGGCGTCAACTTCATTTCTTCCGATTCATTTTCTGCAACGTTCTTTTCTACCAGCTCGTTTTTGTCGTCAGTTATATCCATATCAGCAGTTTTATCCATGTCTGCAGTTTTCTGTTCGTCCGGTTCGAATTCTTCGGTCATATCAGCTAATGCGATTTCGCAGTTTTCCTAAATATAGAAAAAAAAAGATGGCTGAGAATAGAAATTCGTAAAAACAAGCTGATGATTTCTCTGTCAGCGCACACACACCTTGAACTGTTCGAAAGCTTTCAATCCGATACCAAATTCCTCGAAACTGGCTATGGTGTACGTGCCGGACCACGAAATAACTCCACGGTTATAGTCGTTGAATGATTTGATGTCACTAGACTTTTCATCTATCCACTTCGAAATATCGGACATGTATTGAGCCTGTAAATAAAAACAATTATGCAAACTACAACACACATACGTGAGTCATAACGTCATTACGTTAAAAAGTCATAAATTAATAAGTATTTTATTGTTCATGATTTATCTGAATAAACCCCGAATACAGGCAAACGAATTGTGATTGGTTTTTTTTAATATTTAATGAGATTTTAATTTTACATATTATGAGTGATTGGTTAATATAGATAGATTAAACATAATTTGTGGAGCATAGGGATAGAACTCGTACAGTGGATATTTTTTAAGTATGTGAAACACACAGTAGTTTCCACTTTTTCAGCATTTGATCAAGTTCCAGTCAACGAAACAGGTGTGAAAAAACAAATGGGCATGGTGGATACGTTTGATCCAATTTGGGAGCAAACCAATCAGTCTACGACGTTATTATCACGAGACCGGTTCCAAATACAATAGCACAAACAAAAGTCTAAGCAAAGTTAATATGCGTTAAAATGTCATAATGTCAATACGTCATCAAAATAGATGTCCTATAAAGTGCATTCACTCACTATTGCAGAGTACGCGACGGAGTTGACGCCAAACTTGGACACTTTTTCGCAATCCATTTTGGCTAAATTCAAGTTAGTCTGATCTAATTTCAGACTTGCAGCATCGCGACACTGGTCCTCGATATTATGGGCTTCATCTACTATAATCACGTGTCCTTTTAATTGCACGTTCATCTACACAAAAACCAAAACAATCGAGGTAATATTATGCAACAGAAAGTGAATCAGATGACGATTTCGTCTGTTTATCTTTTCAAAGACTTAATTTATCCTACTATTTAAAGATACTCAGTTTACTGACTGCGTATACATGGAAATAGTAGACAAAGATTTGGACACTAGAAATAGCAGTTACTGATTTATACTTTGAACTTGTACTTTTGGTGTGAATTTAAAATCAAATAATAAATAAACATTTAATAAATACATAAATTGTATTTTTCCTAAGGATCAATTAGTATAATTGGATATGGTATTTGTTCTACTCAGATATTCAGCATCTTTAATAGCTATTGGATATTAAATGTGTAGTATTAGTTAGATCAAGCACCTATAACATAGGTATGTAAAATAAATAAATAGTCAAATGTTAAATGTAAATAGAAAACAAGATTTTAAATCAACAATAAAAAAAAAAAACTAAATTCCAAGGACTTACTGTGCCTCTGATTACTGGATCGATGATATAATTGTAAGGACAAAAAACAATGTCGGCAGTTTTAAGTAGCAATCGTGTTCCGTAATATGGACACGAATTTTTCTTTATGCCTAAGCTTACAATGTCTTCGATATCCCAAACAGACGACACGTCGAATTTGGCTAGTTGATTGTAAGAGCCTATTTTCACACCACCGTTATCATAAAAGCTACATCTGTCGATATCCCTCTTCAGCTTTAAGGAATTTCGTCGTCTCTGTAAATAGTAATTAAATCGACATATTTAACAGTTTTCAAAATTAAAACACGCCAATTTTTCTTATTGATTTAAACTACTTAGTCATGTAATAAATGAAATTAAGGTATACAAACCGGTTGTCACAAATAAAGCATATTATTTTAACTCACTGTTTTCAAAAACGTATTCTTTTCTATCAAATAAATTTATATAAGCATTTTAATATGAAATTAACGTTTTTATGCATTTTTTGACAAATAAAAATTTACACGATTTGATCAAGAATTCACTGTTAATTGATTTGTTAATATATATTCAAGAAAACAAAATAACTGAAAATAATTTAATGGTTTTATTATACCTAAAAAATATTGATAAAAAGTAAACTTAAAATTCAAGTTTGTTCGACTAATTCCAAAAATCTTAGTAAATATATAAAAAAAAAAAATTATATTAGATCTATATTTAAAATTACGTTTATATGTACATAAAATTATGTACCAACTCATTTTAATGTAAAGCTCACGAACATTAATATGTTTATTCTTAAATTTAAATAAAAACATTATTCATGTTAAATAGATCGTTCAAATGTAAGGCCTAGAAATAAAAGCGTCACATATTAAATAAAATTATTTTAACTTACGAACTTAAATAAATTATGATTTTTAACCACTGTCGAAAAATTTTCGAAGCTATACGTAGAAGTAACATTTGCATTACAATTTTAAATAATTTAAAGTAATATGTATATAACATGATATAAACATTAAAGAATCTTTTTAATTTGGCATCGCGAATTTCAATGGATTTATTTAGATTATTCAAATCACATTCGGCTGAGTACATACATAAAATACAATAGTTATACAGTTCTATATTACACAAACATAATTGATAGCATGAATTTCAATGTTGTATTTAAATTATTTTCTCACGAATTCAACCGTACATATTATAATCTGACTCACTCGTACAGTATACTTTTTTAAATTTAGTTGATCAACACTAAGTAGTAACATCCTTCAATAACTCCACTCATAAAATATAGTTATCAAATAATAAATACTCCAGTTAATTAAATGATTTTCCTTTTCGAATAAAATATAAAATTATAATTTTTTTCCATTGCAACGACAATAATTCATTCGTCAACGGTATACGTTTTTAATAATTTTCTTTTACGTCCCGATGAAATGCGATACGGTGCATTTTATTGTACGTTTCAATTGTCAATGAATGTATTATATAAGCCTCTAACTGGCATTTACTAACAATAGCCAAGAAGGATTCAATGTACCTACACAAATGTTTTGTTAAACCAGTTACAATTACGGGTTCAGGTTTCGTTTCGATTTTAACTATAATGCATTTGCTTTGTATTGCACTGTTGCACAATAATATTATACTCGCCGTAATATTATTGTATCAACGGAAAAAAATATACAATTCAATACGTCTGATCAACGCACTTACCGCTTTCGGATCTAATAGATCTCTGCACAGTTCGGTTTTTGATTTGTACGATATCTGGGGGTGGTATATGTTTATGTCGGCTATACAGGTATGCTCTCGACTGGCAAGTATACAACTCCTAAACAAATGATAAATATACATGTATCCATACAGTTGAGCATATTAATTTTTTTTTAATACGAGCACTGCACGTTTTCATTGCAAATTACTTAGCGTTATTGTAACTAGTCCTCTGCAACTCTTTTACTACTTGCTCGATTTGTTTGTGTGTCCTCGTACAGAAATAAATGACAGGAACAACTGGCCTACAGACGAGAAAAAAAATATTTATAAAACAACGGTAAACGCAAATGGATTTGGAACAGTGTATGCGTTGCAGTTATGGCTAAAACACGAATCTTATTATGAAAACTTATTATACTACTTATTATTGTACTACTGAGTACTGACAATTAAACAATCGACTTTTGATCAATGTATATATATCGCACATAGGATGTACACACAGAAATATTATTTAGATACATTTTAAAACACTTTTAAACATTTAACTTGTTTGTAATACTCAAGTACGTATGTGATTATTTACAAACTTCCATTACAGCGGATATTAAATTGTAGATGGATGAATGACTAGTGCATTAAAGGTTTTCTCAGATGCATTATTAATTTTATGAATTTATTAAATTTGAATATGATATAGCGGATTGAAAAGTTTAATTTAAAAGTGTATCGAAATATACCCAATTTGAAAAAAGCGATTAATTTGAACAAAATATTCGTATGACTATTTGAAAATATCTACAAACTATTAGGACATTCATACAATTTCGCAAGAAACGTTTAAGAGGAAACATCAATTGACAAAACTAATTCATCTCCATTATAGCACGCACAAGCATTTAAAACAAAATATCAGACCAGTGTTAATTCATAATTCTTTTTAAGATGAATGTCCATAGAAATCAATGCCTTACTTGGATTTTTTAGGAGTTTTATCTTCAGTTTGAAGTGGTTCGTTATCGTCCTCATCTTCGGTTATTAGACTAGATTTTGACGAGTCGTTGGTCATGATTGAATCATTTAAACTATTTGAAGTACTATCAAACGCTGAGTTTTGTATCTATATAGAAAAACGGATAGAGTATTTAAACACACCCACACACACACACCCACACCCACATACACACGCACACACACACACACACACACACACACACACACACACACACACACCACAATCCAATCAGCGCTTACCGAATGTTTACTATTAATTTTTCTTTTTTTCCCGGGCTGTTTGAAAATGGCCATTTCTTCATCGGAATCTTCATCTCCACTGATTGTAATGACTGACGCCGACCAGCCTTTACTTTTAGCTGGGTAACTGTTTGTTTCTATGAAATAATATTTTTTAATGTATACAAGGTCACAAAGACGTCCGGTTTTTAATTGAATGCGAGGACAGAGGTAGAGCCAGGTCGGGGACGGGGACGTGGTAGGGTGGAGGAAAATCGTCCGACGATAGCCAACTTTTCGTTTGTATGTAAACGGATTCGTGAGCTTATCCGGAGCGGATATTATACACGCCGTCATAGTCTGTCTGCGCCCTGCGGGGCTATTATTAATCGCGTTTTCCTTCCCCATTTATTTTTAATAATGACAAAACGGAGGGTTTGGCAAAATCCTTTTGTGAAAAGCCCTCCAGGGAGAATATTTTGCTGATAGGAGTTATTATAAGAATTTTCTCTCGGTTTTTATTTTTATTCGCCTTCGTTGAAATCGAACAAAGAGAGGAGGAAGAGGAGGACGCGGCGACGATGTCAAGTAACAACAACGAAAACAGAACACGCACTTCGTCACAGCCAATAAACAAAATGTATAAAGTATATATACACGTTCACTATACATTCTTTTTAATTAATTTAAAATCGTCTCTGTATAGATACTTTTTTGAAAATGAGATAAACTTCAGAACACGAGCGCATTTTTGCTTGATCACATTATAACGAGGTTAAATTTCAGATAAACATCAGCCGTTTGCTGATATAAAACAAAGTTCAAAGATATATAAGTATATACACCTAATAGCTATGTACAATTATCGTACACACACACACACACACACACACACACACACACTCAAACATACATACGAGTACATACATATCATATTTACCTTGTGAAATAATTTTATTAAATTATCTTGCTGACATAAAAGTGCAAGAGGAGGTGTACACTACACAATAGAGGTATAGAATCTATAATCCATCGAAATAACATATTTTTTTGAGAACAAGTTCAGGAAGCAGGTTTTTTGTGAACCTATCTGTTACCGCATCATTATATTTAAACAACTATGATTTGACGTAGTGATGGAGTGTTACCGTCATTACAATATAATTGAGTTAAAATATTGTAGTAAATATCACATCAATAGTGTATCACCATACTATGGAAAATTTTAGTTGGTTTAATACGTATCCTATTTACGAAATAGAATCAATGAGAATCTGTAGGTACCCACAGAAAGAGAATGATGATAACGGTTTGGCATAACTGTATAAGTGTTGATCTAAGGAACCAAATACTTGGACATCTGTATCAACTTGTATATATAGGTAATGAAATAAAAGAATTTTAATAAAATAAAACTACGAAATCAATTATAGCGTAAGAAATAAATGAATGATATTTTACAGGGCGTACATCGATTCCGCCGATTTGGTATCGATTCCGCCGGCTATTGATTCCGCCGGCTACTGTTCATAAAAATCATATATCGATTCCGCTGGCTATTGATTCCGCCGGCTACTGTTTATAAAAATCATTTATCGATTCCACCGGCTATTGATTCCGCCGGCTACTGTTCATAAAAATCATTTATCGATTCCGCCGGCTAGGTACTCTTCATAGTACGCACAAAAATAATATAGTTTAGTAAATGGTTATATGAATATTATAATATTTTTGAATAGGTAATAACTTAAAATTAATTTTTTTGACTGATCATTTTTGTTATTTTGTATAATACTGACCTTAATGTTTTATGATTTATATATGTATATATGTGTATTATGATTATTTTTTGAGCTCGATATTATTATGAATTGAAAAGTATTAAATAATAACTAAATAGTATGATTAACCATTTACTAAACTATATTATTTTTGTGCGTACTATGTATAGTACCTAGCCGGCGGAATCGATAAATGATTTTTATGAACAGTAGCCGGCGGAATCAATAGCCGGTGGAATCGATATATGATTTTTATAAACAGTAGCCGGCGGAATCAATAGCCGGCGGAATCGATATATGATTTTTTTTTTTTAAACCAGGTGTTTCGGCGGAATCGATAAATCCCCATTTTACATACTTGAACGTAATGTCATATTGATTACTAATTAATCTAAATGGAGACCCAATTAGTAAAGAAAAATTGATATTCAAATATTTACATATGCGGGTAAATAACGTGTTATGATATTCCGGGCGTTAAAACAATTACTTTTAATTAAAAAACACTTCTTTGTTTTTCATTTTTTATAATAACACACTTAATTTTTTTTTGTTCAGGAAATGAACGTTTTGAGATTTATATAAACACAGGGTTTAATTATAATCTGACCAGGAAAATGCTTTGTATACTTTACACTCAAAAGTGTTCAACTAATTTGTTAGGAGACGCTTATTTAGCAAAACGAGTGTATTTTAGAAGATAATTATTTTCGCTACATGTAAATAAGTACACACTATAAAATAATTTTTTTTTATGACTCTTCAGAATTAATCTTTGAGTTACGCGTCTTAGAGTTGAATTTTGTTTGCAGGCTCTTAAGCGCTGATATCAGGGACAAATGCTATACTATAGATATAAGTACTTGTTTTTTACAAACAAAATTTAATTCATTCTTTTGTTTTATATCACAAATTTACATGATAAATAATTGAGAGTCGGTTAGGTATTAATCTCTTCAAAAACGTTTGAAATAAATATTTTGTAGAAACACATAAAAATAAATTGAATATACAATCACCAAGATCATGAGTTATTTGAAGAAATAAACACGTAACTAGATATTTTATTAGTTAACGTAGTTAAACAAAAACTATTATATATAATGTATTATTTATAAGCACGTTAAACTATATACGTAAATACAATGGAAAACTGTAGTCATGATGAAATACAGAGAGATTTAACAATTATTGTGTTACAGCAATTTTATCTAACAGGTAATAACATTAGAAAAGATAAATTAAAAGTAATACGACAGTGCTAATTATGTTTATTAACTCGATTCACTAAAATTTTACTGCATTTTGATGTCCTATTCACTTTTTATTTATTTATTTATTTTTTTTTAAATAACGGTGACCAAAATTATAAACTACACGTACGTATCACAGAGGACTCCAGGAAACGTGACACGGTGCGGCCGGCGCGACATCACCACCGCCGCAGATCCTCTGCTACGAGAGCTCGCGACGCCGAACGCGTGCAAACCGGCGCAGAGACCGTGCGACAGAGGGTTGAGAAAGGGACGGCGATCGACCACGGCCGTCGTCGGGGGACGGTGTGGAAATCGCTCGGCCGCGGGGCGTAAAGCCGTGCCGCGTACGCGCAACGCCGCGCCCGGGGCCGGGACAGGGGCGGCGGCGGCGGCGGCGGCGGCGGCGGCGGGCCGGGAGCGGCGACGACTATGACTGTATATACATACGACTATGACGACGACGCCGACGCCGCCGCCGCGGCGACGATCGATCGTCGCGCCGCGGCCATTTTATCGCGCGTCGTCACGGCGGCGCCGGACTTCCGCGCGCGTCCGGCTCGGCGCGTTTTTATTGGACGCCGCGGCCGACGACGACACGTCCGCCGCCGCCACGAGTGTACACGGCGCGCACACAAAAGCACCCCTGTACACACACACACACACACATGTATAAATATACACACGTATATACGGTCGTCCGTCGCCACGCCGCGTTGCCAAGGGATACGAAGCCGTCGCCGCCGCCGCCGCGCGCGTTATTCACACTTGAAATATAAATCGCTGTGCCGGGGCGGCTGTGGCGGCGGCCCCTCCGTTTCGCCGACCCCACCACCATTTTCACTTTCACCCCTCGTCTCGCCGTCCACGTGTCACTAGCAGCCATCGGCTGCAGCATCCCTCGTCCGAGATTATACGTAAATATTTAATTAACTACCCGTGCACAATATACATATTATACGTGTACCTCGGGATTTACGCACGATACATATATACGGTATATATCGTTGGCCAGAACACGCGACACGTACTATACACGTTTACGAGTTTTTGTTTGAAATTAAAATTGTTTTCGTGATATTTTCACACTGATTCAAGAGTTTGTTGACAAACATAACACGTATAATACATAATTTATGTAATCATTATTCGTTAAGTAAAATTCGACAGTTGTTTTGTAGGGGAGGGGCTGTACGACTCGAAAGCCTACACGATAACACACGGAAACACTTTTGTTTTTCAATTTCCGCAAGCGTTTCCTATTCGTACTTTTCTATCAATGCGAATTTACTATAAAATATCACTTTGTTCATTTTTTATTCAAATTATTCAAATACTCGAATGAGCTCAACGATATACAAAATTTGTATAATAAATTATATATTTAATATATATATATACTATAATATATATATTATATATTTGTATATTTAATAGCTCATTGCTTACAATAGCGTTTCTCAACCTTTTTTCATTCGCGTACCTCTTGACCTCTCACCACTATTTTACGGACTCCCCAAATGTCAACTTAGTCATATATTTTCACATAAGATAAATACGAATCAACAAAAATTAAATTAAATAACTAATTAAATCCAAAAAAATTTAGAAATGTCTATTTATTTTAATCGGCACGTGCAATACAATGTACCTATAATATATATATAATACATTAAGACATTTATAAGTTAAAAATTTAGTTTTAATGCGATACTTGGACTTGTTTTCTAGCACTTAATTTTTTGAAATCTGGTTCCCCAGTTGATAGGTAAACCCGTAAGTCTGAACTCACAAATATATTTCATATTATACTCTTATTATACCTATATACACACTTATATCATATATTAGGAAAATCCGATTTACAATATTTCACAAATCACAATAAAAAATATATCAAATACAACAAATTTTACTTTTTCCACCATTACGCCTTTTTTCACGGACCCCTTGGGATCCGTGGACCCCCGGTTGAGAAACGCTGCCTTATAAAATTAAAATATCTAAATTTCAAGTGTCTTTCAAGGATAATTAGAACAAGAAAAATCACTCCTTCCCAATTATACGCACTAAAATAATACAAGATAAATAAATCTTAACTGATAAATGTTATTTTACAGTTATATATAGGTAAGTATTTAATATTTC
Source organism: Therioaphis trifolii (assembly GCA_027580255.1). Lineage (NCBI taxonomy): Eukaryota > Metazoa > Arthropoda > Insecta > Hemiptera > Aphididae > Therioaphis > Therioaphis trifolii. Next base: position 5,944,730 of record CM050407.1, read on the forward strand.
AATTCTAGTAAATACTGATGCAAATTCAGATTCTACATTTTTTTTTAAAATATTGTCATTGCAAATATATCAACGCTGTATACGTAGTATTTCTGTATATAATATACACATCAACGTAGCTGTATATTATTTAGGTGCATTGATTTTATAAAACACGCAACACTTAACAGCTATATGCGTGGCTAGCAGGTAAATGAAAATAGCGCACGAAATCTTTGGCAAAGAAGAGTAAGAACAAAATAGAAACAAAGAAAGGGAATAAGTCATTTTCCCATGTTCAGTTATTTATCAAATGCACGTATTTGTGTGCGTGACCTTTCGTATACATATAAGTATACGTATCTATACATAAGTGTACCAGTATACAATCGTTTCTGGTCTCGTAAAGCGAACTCACAGCATATATTTGACCAAGATCAATTTTTAATGCATTATTCTTTCTTTTCTTTTTACACAATACAAAATGTACATATAAATATAATATACATGATGTACGTAAAGTACCTATGTACCGAAGTACCTCAAAGCCACGTATAGAACAATACGATAATATATGTGCTTTTATTGTACAATAACTGTATCTATGCAAGAACGCAGTCCGTTTTAATTCGAAGATATAACGACATACATCAAACAAAAGGTTCCGTTTCATTTTTTTCATCATAGGAATACACATAGAATGATCCGAATAAGTATAGAAGTATTTACGTAGCACACATGCAATATATATATTTAAATAGCACACAGAAAGGTTATAAATACGTATAGGTAGGTACTTAAAAAGCTTGTGTATACACATAAGAGGACGTGCATCTTCAAAAATGCAGGAGGAAACTAGAATTCATATATTTCAATGATAATGACTTATTTTTAACTTTCAAAAACGTAAATTTACTATGTAGCTCGATAAAAAGGTTTCTTAGAAAACTGTTTACAATTGTACCTATATACGGCAGCTTTGATGCAAATTAATTTATAATAATTACTTGAAATCTACGTAAATATAAATGTTTAATAAGCTCAATCTATTTACACATTATTTAAATAGGATGTGATATTTATACAATACATCCTGAAGGACGCATTACAGAATCTATCAAATACTGTTTTTCACGTTTAGAAAAATAATCTAGACAGTATTGTATATATCATACGAGTACTTTACAAGTCTAGTACTTATGTATTTGCGCATAAAATCAATATTTTTAAACGTGATGATGTTGATTATTATGATAAATTGATGAAAGAGTATTATCATCAATAACTAGCTAAATTTTGGCGCCATTAGAAGAAATGCAATTAAAAAATTATCTGTAGAGTGTTTTATCAATAGATCGCTTCGTAACACAAGCTGTAATTTAAAATTGTTTACATTAACATTTTGATTAATTGAAATGTAAAAACAAAATTCAGATTAGAATAATTTGTTTTTTTTTCAATTGTCTAAGTTTTAGATTTTTTAATGTTTATATTTTTCAATAGAAAAAATGTTTGAGAAGAAAAATTTTGATATGTCGTTGTAGCAACATTGGTTTAAGTATTGTGTACGGTAACAGAAAAAATTGTATTCGAAAATATTAACTTTTCGCTATGTAACATAATAATGGTAGGTAATGCGGAAGATTTATGAAACTGCAAACTGAATACAATTATATTTTTACATATTCTACTACTATTTAAGAACTAAAATCTATACTGCCGGAAAATGTTATGTCACGTTAAAACTTAGGTTAAGTCAAAACGTGAAATTTTCAGTAGATATACTTATTTTATAAGACCGATAACAATATTTTCTGATTAAAGAAAAATAACAGCTATAATTTAATTTAGAGTGTATCGAAACTTACAATAAAAAAAATTGAACAGTTTCAATGCATTCGCTAAACCTACTCTAAATATGCGTAAGAAAACACGAGAGTGCGCATTTGAAAGTAAGAACTGTCGACCATTTCACTTTGTTCCTTTCCCCTTTATCCAATCGAAGTGATATACGTATATATATATATATATATATATATATATATATATATATATATTATATTCATGAGGCATAAACCATTCTATACACGTTGAACTAATTTCGTTAATGTCACAAAACTTAATTTATTTTGAGTGTAAGTTGTAAATACACATTTATATAATTACCAAGTTTTTCAAATTAAATCTAGTATTTAGTTTTTTATAGAAACAGCGAATCAATTTACATATTTTAAATACATTTAATATATTTAGGGATACATTTGTAATGTATAGGTACTAAATATACCTATATGTTTTGAACGAAAGAAAAATATTTCAAGTCTTATATTAAAGTACAAACAATGAATACAACATGATTTTTTTAACACATTTAAATTTAATTAATAACAGAAGAAAAATTTTGACTGTCAACTTTATTGTCTGTATAGTAGGTACAAACAATAAAAACGTTATTCAATTAATAAATAAACCTAAATACATTGTATATCTTTATGATAATGCATAACAATATAATCACGTGAACGTTTTGGACTATTTATTATTTAGTAATAATTATATTGTTATTGAATATAGACAGTTTATATGCATACTGGCAGAACTATGTGCATTTTTTTTCAACATTATAGGGCTATGATTTACAAGGATGGGTGCAGGAATTTTAATAGCAATATTATAACCCAATAATATAGTAATCATTTTATTTTTATCACTATATTTTATATTATCCTATTATGTAATAATGTTACTCATACGTACATACACGCGTGAGTGTTGTACGTAACAAAAAAAAAAAAAAAATGAAAAGCTTATAACGAGTCACCATCCGTTTTCACAGTTGAAATGCAATGTACCTATTGAAAATAATTATGTGTGCTTTATCAAGTCGAAAAACACATATTGTTAATTGAATATTTCATCCAGATTTAAATTTTAATCTGATCAAACATAAGCATGAATGGATATCATGAATAATTGTACCTTTACCTTCAGTTTTATATGAACCCTCATTCGTAAAATAACCCCAGAAATACCAGTGCATTTTATTGTTACATTCATTTGTGTTCGAGCATTTGACCGCCTGCGTTGTAATTCCATTGTTAAAGATCAGCCGACGCTTAAAAGGAAAGGATACGAGAAAAACGATAAGCCACGCATGTGAACATGTGGGCTGGTAATCGTATCTCGTTTATTGCGTCAAAAGAAAGCCGCGGCCGCATCGGCGACAGCCGGCACAAGGTGTTTTGTAAAAAATTGTTAAGTCTCTTTTGTTTTTGGGGCTCAAAGAAAAATGAAAGGCTTTGCGAATTCTAAGAAAGCCGATTAACTTGGTTTTGTTTCGTCGTGTTTTTATAATGCGAAGTCACGAGTGCCGAAAACGAAAAAAAAACAAAAGGAATTACGCGCGATATTAAGACACAATGGAAATAGTTAATCACGAGAAGAAGAAAAAAATAGTCGGTACAATATCAATGGCTAATTTAACGTGCAGAACGTTTAGAATCTAATCATTCATTTTTTTTTTTGATTTTGTAGTTCAAAAAATGGTGCAAATATAAATATGAAATAAACATACCTATACAATAACGGAAAAATTGATTTTATGGTTAAGGAAGAAAAATTTAAAAACCGAAACCTATTTATTTTTTCCCGTAACATTATTTGTAACAAATCTTGAGACTTCTAAAAATCATAGATAATAATATTTATAACATACCTTCAATAATACAGTACAATTAGTTACATTTAATATACTTAATTGATTTAATTCAAAAAATATTGTAAATAATTTATACGATCCATTATATATTTACACAAAGTACGAGTACTATATTTTAATTATATCATGAAACATTGAATTTATACAATTGTTTCTTTATAATCACGGCATATGTATTTCCTTAAAAAACAAATATTTGTTCAGAAAATAAAGGAAATATAATTTTTAATGTGTACCTGTCAAATATTAATTCAAGTTTAAAATTTTTGCAAAGAACAAGGAATATTTTTATTGACAACAATTTAAAATCATAAAGATCTTCAATTAAACACGGTTTTTTATAATTCTATACAAACTACATAATTTTAATTTTAAGGACAATATTCAATGAAATATAAAATGTCTTTTCTCTCAAAAACTAAAGGAAAAAAAGTTGTAAATATTTGAGCGTTTAAGGAAATGACTAATTAATGCGTTTTAACAAACAGAAAATTTTCATTTGAATAAACATATGCATTTGCATTTTTAAATAACGTGAAATAAACTATAAATTTCAATTAATTTAGTTAATTACGATATAATAAATTAAATAATTATTTATTTATTCATTTTTTATAACAAATTACACAATAACAGTAATTTAACATATTTTTCAATAAAAATGTTTTCAGTATAGTTTTTTTAATGGTTGTGCAGGTATGTGTATCGATAATAAATACAAAAATTAAAAACATTTTTAAACGAAGAGATAACAATACGAGTACTTGTTTACTTAATGTTTCATATAAACGTTATAAATTGAATAGTTATCGAGTAATTAAATTCGAATTGAAATTAATTTCAATAGCTATAGGTATTTAAATGAAAAAAATATACACATATAGGAAAAATAAAGTAAATATACATACAATTTTAAAATGCAAAATGTTTGCGTTTTATTATTTGGGAATATATCTACTAGTTAATATATACTGTACAGGTACTAATACAAAGGGTTGAAATCAATAAATTATTATAAGTGTGTGCGTGCGTGCGTACATGCGTGTGTGTGTGTGTGATCATGTATATTTATATAGATTTAGACATTTAAATACATATTTTTCGGTAAAAACCTAACCTATACAGATCGTTTCTAAAGGGTATACATTTTTGTCTTCTTCTTTGAACACGTCATTTGCATTGAAACTATATACACATTCTCTTTTCTTATCTCAAGCCCATTAAGCCGGTACAAGGAGCTTTTAGGAGACGAGTCGCACGCGTGCTAGAAGGACAAAAGGGATCAGGATGCGGCCGTCTAATTTAGCGAGTTTCCCACCCCACGATGTTATCCCCGGGGGCTTTTCAATACACACATACATATACATATCCATAATATACGTGTATATATATATATATATATATATATATATATATATATATATATATATACATATACGTGGAACATAATACGCATATACATATTATATACCTTTGGGCTATATATCTATATAAGTATAATATATTATGCATATGTCTCCACACGCGTATATAATATGTGTAGGTGCACACGAGTAAAATACATGCTGTAGATTCGTATAGGGCTTACTGACACCCATTGTCTGAAGGTGTCCTAAGTCCAGTTTCCATGGATACCGTGCGACGGCGCGCCTCGCGGGACGGCAACCAGCGTGATAATAGCAACGCCTTTCCGCATCCGTTGCCGTGGATACGCCCTTTTTTTTTCGCATTTTTTCCCTGCTTTTTTAACGGTCAACGCTGCGCTACGCTCGTTATTTTTCATCATCATTTTCCGAAAGCCAACAGCGTCGTTTCCGGTTAAATCGTATATATGCTTCGAATATCGTACTGGTGTACATATACCTTTATTTACACGACATAAATAAAGGTGTTTAATATATTATATGTGTGTGTGTGTGTGTGTGTGTGTGTGTGTGTGTGTGTGTGTGTGTGTGTGTGTGTGTGTGTATGTGTGTGTGTGTGTGCGACAGTATATTTATTATATATTTTTACACACCCACACACACTGATCTTCTATATACAGCTACGCGATATAGTATATACACTGAATATTTGAATAACTAAATGAACACTCTTCGTATGGATTCATCAAACAAATAAACTGCGGTGGAAAATTTTAAGTTGACCATACAAATTATTTTATTGCACAGCTGGTTTACTAAACACATTATGAGACTCTCAGAATAAGAAATATAAATTTCAGTATATATAATAAATATGTAGTATAGAGAATTGAATTAATTACGTATATAGCCAGTTTTACAAGATAAGTAAACAGATGATACACATGGATAAAATATATACCAAGTTAAAAAGTATTGAGAATTATGTAATGGATGTATAACTATACTAAAAAAATCATATGATTGATAGCAGAATACTATTACTGTTATTATGCTATGGCACCACAACATTTTTAATATATTTAATAGTTATGATATAGATATGATAGAATTTACGTTCAATTTTTATGAAAAATATTATTCCAAAACAAAAAAACTATTTAAGAGTAAATGTTGATGTTAGCAAGAATACGTGTATATGGTACATTTTCTCATAAGGAAGTCCTAAACTTAAAAATACAAAATAAACTATATGATAAATAAAAGTATTTTTTTGTTTTTGATTCATTTTCTAATTTGATTCTGTTAATATTATAAATATTTCAGTTGCGAAAATTGGAAGTGTTGAGTACGTTTCATTAAAATGAACGGGTAACATCATGATTTAGTTGCGGCCCGTGTTTCTTACGTACATACGTAAATTGCATCCTTCGAAAAATTCATAAAGAAAAATATTTATTGATGAAGCAAGACATTCATTATCCAAATATTATCAATCCTATATTAGGCATGTGATATTTTGATAGGCACATTATTATACACTTACTATTATTGATTTAAATTTCAAGCTTAACAAAGACAAGAAAATTTGCCAAAGACCACTGTGAAGTGAATTTGCAGATAAATTGGTTTTTTTTTTTTTTTTATATATATAAAATATGTTGAACGAAATTCATATGAGGAAAATACTTGAAATGTAATTTACTCCAAATATATGTAATAGGAACGCAAATTACAAATATCCTAAAAATACTTGGGATGCAATTCACATCTAAAAAGTTTATTAGGACGCAACTATTATGGTCAGTTTATGAAAAAATATATTCTTGTTAAAATAATAATAGTTATATAATTTATGATTGCCTACAATATTAATCTGCAGAAATCAGTTGCTTATTTCATGTTGAATTAAAAAAAAAAAAAAAAATTAAAAATAACTGTTGATATAGCGTAAAAAATAGTTGAGAAATTGTAACGCTTTTTTTCAATACCATATTTGTTAACGTTTTGATGTTTCACCTTCATCGAATTATATTTTTCAACAATAAGTTGAATGTAGGAGTTACTTTGTAAAGATGTAAAAATAAATCATGCGTGTCACTTAGAAGTATAGATTATAAATATTTTTAAATTAAAGTTTTCTTAATGATATGTAATATGTATGCATACGTCTGATAAATAAATTTATTAAAGTTGTTAGTTATAAATGGCGTGTGAATACTTTAAAACTTAAAAGGGGCTTTTAAAAAACATCCACATTTTAAGTCTTAAAAGGTTTATATATTATTGTAACAGTGGTAGTTAAAATGTATGTTTGTTTTTAACTAACCTACATAGTATTTATAAATATTAATTTTGTTACAAAGAAAGTACCTTAATATACTTGTTATTAAGTTTATGCTGTCGTCAGTTATTTTTAATATGTTTTATCTTTATTTCATAGTTATAATTGGTAGGTAAGTAAACATGAAAATTAAGTTTCGAATTAAGAGTAAGTAGGTACCTAATTAAAGAAGTTTTAAATATTCTTATACCTACATTACTAAATATTTCAATATTTGTTATAAATTACGAGTACATTGCAAGTATATATTTACAATATGACGTCGTCACCCACTAATTTATAATATATATGGACTACATTAAGGGCATCAATGAAAATATTAAAATATTTAACAACTGTTGTAAGTTTATTGGATGATGCAAATTAATACCGTATGTTTTTTTTAAAAATTATTAATTTTCATCATTAAGTTCATTATATGATTATTTTTTATTTTATCAACTAAATTTTTTAGGTATAAAAGAAGAAGCACAATAATTATGGGTCTCTGTAAATTGCGTCCCATTTCAATTAAATTGCGGCCCGGGTATATTTTATACATACGTAAATTGCGGCCCAGGTATATTTTTTTATACATACGTAAATTGCGGCCCGGGTATATTTTTGTACATATGCCTATCTAACTATTTCTTATTAATATGTAAATTACGTCTAAGCCTTTTTTCTACAATACCAATATTTTCCTTCCCATTTTTCAGACTTAGGACTATAACTATAACAGACTTAAAACTATCTATACAAATATTATTATCATCAAATTTCAAAAAATACTTACACGTTTTAACTGTGCAACACCAACGTTTAATATTATTGTTTAGAAATTTATGAAAACGAAATTTGAAACCATCAACTATTTTCAACGTTTTATTCCTTTCACTTTTCATAACGTCCATTTTTATTAGATTGAAAACAAATACTGTAAACTGTAGAGGAACCACAGATATATAAAACAACTAGATAGCCGACTCAACGAATAAAATCTATAATCCATATGCGAACAGGGCAAAATATGATTGATTAATCCATGACATTTTTATATTATTCCATGAAATATAATTTTTCTGTGATTAAAACCAAAGATATAATATAAAAATGTTGTTTTATATATCAGTTATCTTTTTATATGGATTCGGATTGAAACACAATTTTTCGATTATAATTTATAAACTATAAAGTGCAATTCAAGTAATTCAACATCATGGTGATTTCTTGTCCTGTGTCTGGTTGTGTCAATAGGAGACTGAAAGGAAGCAAAGTTCATTTTTTTCGTAAGTTCCCGGGACGCAATTTACGTATGTTTTAAAAATACTCGGGCAGCAATTTACGTATGTTTTAAAAGTATGCGGGCCGCAATTCACATAGTATATGACAGTGACTGTACTCTTATAGGGACGCAATTTACCGACTCCGATAATTATTGGAGTCATGTAGGATAGGATTCAGTGTATAAATCGGGGGAACGTCTAGATAAGTTTTGTTATTATATATCCGATACCTGATGGTTTCTTTTCCGGCGTTTTTTGTTTTTTCTGTTTTTTTTCTATTTGTAGTTTTTTTTGCTGTTCTTTTAGTTGCCATTCTATTATTTTTTGTTGGAACTCTTCTTCTGCTAGTTTTTCCAATCGTTCTGAAAATTAGATAAAAGATTAAAATGATTTGAAATGTATAGTTAAATGACACATATATGTGACCCGTTCCAAAAAAAAAAAATTAATAAAAAAATCTTATAAACTTATTTCAATAGTGAAAGGGTTTTGTTACGATAGTTTATAAAACATAATAATAATTATCCGGTATCACATAAGCAATAAACGTGAATTATCGAATAAAATAACATAATCGTTTTTCCACAATACTAGTGTTGTAGAATAACTGATATTTGATGGAGTTATACATATCAAGCATTTTTAATGAAATGTAAGTAGGGTAGCTGTTTTTATACTACGAAAAGATAAATAATTTATTTAATGTTGAAATTCAAAAATTTAATTACTAAAAAGAACACAAAATACTAACTTCGAATTTCTAAAATAAAACTACCTTTTGTTTAAAATAACTAAATTAAATCCGAGTCGAAGATATATATTGTGTCATGGAAATTAAATTAAATTTAAATTTAAATTTCATCAGCAGAGTTTAATCGAGTTTTTATTAAATTGTTTAAAAACCTATACTACGTCAGTCATTTTATAAGTAGATTCGAAAATTTATAAATCAAATAACTATTTATCAGTGGTATTGAATACAGAGCTTTTGATGATAAGTAAAAGTCAACTGTAACATAAAATGTTATTTACAAACTCAACACATTCGTTAAATCGTTAAAACATTCCAACACATCATTACAAATAAATAACTTTGTATAAACCAACTTTATGAGATTATCATACAATCAAATATTTAAAAGAGTTGAAAAAATTACAAAATGCATTTAATTTAAGTACACCAATCCGAACGTAATTTTTTCCTGAAGTATAGAAGGTAAAATATTTAATACTAAGTATAACCGGTGGTGCAAGTCAAAAAATGTACATAAAAAATGTAATGAAAAATATTATGCATAATTGTTGTTATAAAGGATCTCCTAAACAACTGGTTTTCATTTTTTTTTTTTACATTTATATGTAGTATGTACGTATAATTCCTCGAGTAGGCTTTGGCTTATTACGTTTTAAATCTGTCCTCAGGGTTTGTATTCTCGATCACAAAAAAGGGACACGACGCTATACGCAATAAGAGCCAATTAAAACCGTCATTCTAGACTAGGACATTTTTTTTTTATATTGACATTTCGAGTTATAAGTGGTATTTTTTTTTTTTTTTTTTTTTTTTTTTCAATATACGATGCGTTTTTTTCAATATAATACGAAAGGGAGCACCCATGAAAACACACACACACACACACACACATATACATACACTACATATATACATATACAAAAACCCTGCGATACTCCAACAACTATTAGGCAGCCAATAGAATGAGAGACGTATTAATTAACCCTATGGGGAGCCTCGAGGGCGAGGGCGAATTTGACAGGGGTGAGCCCTCACAGCACAAAGGAACCACTTCACAAACTGTATTCGACATTATGTCAGAGGATGTATTAAAAAAATAATAATAAAAAAAATAAACGTAAATAAAATCACCCAATTATAAAAGGGAAAAATTTAATTTTAGTTTTTAATTAGAGTGGTTTTATTGTCACGGTTTTCGCCCGAAAAATACCACCTAAATTCTGCATGCAAAAATAAAATACTAAATCTTCTACTGAAGTTTACAGTTTATATACACTAGTATTATTATTATTATTATTATTATTTACGATAAAGTTGTACGCAGAACTTACAATATACAATCAGAGTCAAAGTTAAAATTGAATTCAAGAACAAATACCTAAACGTAAAAATGGCACAATGCTTTATCAGTCTGGAAGGATATTTCTCCGACAAAGCAAAATGGAAAGCGAACAAATAAAATTGATCTTTTTGTGTTCCAAATCACGAAGGCAGACAACAAGTAAACCTAATAATAAAGCTCACGGCCGTTAGGCTTTTATTGCCCTTTGTTATTAAAAAATTCCAGGATTTGCAGTATTTATACGTTTTTGTCGAATCCTTGCATTTGACATAGTTCTTCTGGTATATATATGTATTTATAATCGGTAACTTTCATTAAATTAATAAAAGTTGATTTATTTGAAATTTTAACTTTTGAAGTAACATTAGAGCTTTAGATTCAGTCATTTTACTATACGCTAGCAAAAAAGCCTAAAGTGACTGTGTAATGATTATGATTATTGTATTATAAATAAAACCTACTTATAACTTTTACAACAAAATCTATAAGATAATTTATTAATCATTTATGACGCATTTGATAATAACAGTATGTACAGTAAACGTGGTTCTTTCAAAAAACAAAAAATCAAATATTTTTAGCAATTCAAATAATATTTATTACTCAACATCATGAGTTATAACAATTGAAAATCTCAATTATTATCAGATAATAAAGAGTAAAGCAAAAATCCATAAAATTCTTAATCTATTTTATGTTTCCTACTTTGATACTATGTCTGGAGTTTTATATGAAGACATAAAATATATTATATAAAAATTAAAAATTAAATTATTGAAAAAATAACATTATAATGTCAGCGCGCAAATTATTTATTTAAAATAACAATACAAAATAATATATAATTTATATACACATAACGTAGGTGTACTGTATGGTTAAGTGTAAACAATTTTATTAATTGAATAGGTACTTGGTTTGATTACAAAGACAACATTCGTAAACTAATAGCCATAATGTACGCATAACATACAATGTATGTTTTTCTTTCAGCAAATTCATAAATAAATAGTCGAGGATTTTATAAAAAAATATAACGGATTAAATTATGAACTACAATGAAAATAAAAAAAGTTGTAAAATTATTTATGTCATCTAGATATTTTTGGAGTTTTACACGTTCCATAATAAAGTCACATGAATCAAATGTTTCAAACCGGTACGATGAAATAACATTTAATAATTTTATGCAAACATAATGAAATTATGAATACATGAAACACGAGAATTAAATAAACACTAAGATTAAGACACATTGAAACATGTGAAACTAACAAATTGAATCGATTTAAGAGTTATATACATACAGTACGTATACATATTGTTTTATAGTGCTACCATTTATTCAATGACACAATAATAAATTATGAATCTATTGTATGATACAGTGATTAATATTTCGGGTTAAATATATGGGTATGATAATTATTATTAAATGTACACATATTTCTTTTGTTATGTACCAACTGATAAAAAATTCAAATGTCTATGTTTACGTACTTTCATTAGGAACATGCAAATTTTATGTAACAAACGTAGGTGATGAAAACACCGAATCGCATTTTTACACAATTATTCCTTTTAATGTCGGTAAACACTTTATATATTTTTTTTTCACTGAGATCTGGAGTGTTATAATACCGTTTTAGAATCTTCGTGGTGTACTGGCAGGTGTTTAATATATTAAAAAACATCGTGAAATTTGTATTATGATTCTATAAAAGTACGATTTAAAACATCAGAAAAAAAAGAACGTACTGGGCACCATGGGGTATTTTGTGCTTCTTTAGACAAGATAGTGGTGTAGGGTGTATTGAATTAAAAAAAAAAAGATTGATAATTTCTTTAGTTAAACGATTCTGAGCAAAACTTCGGTACAAAAATATACCGTTTTATATATTTTACCATTTTTAATTGTAGGAAGGTTTTTTTTCATCAAACCTTTTAAAAGTTTTCTTGTTTGACAAAGGACAATTTTTTTTCAGATTCAGAACATGTTGTTCCATCTAAATTCAAAATCGTGTAATGATTGAATGGTCCAATCATTTTTATGTTGAAAACTAATATAAAAACAGTTAATTCCATTAAAATCTTATATTAATTCACTTAAACACTTATAAAAAAATCCTGATACACGATTTTTGAAATTTGTTCAGTATCGTAAGTAAAGTATAAAGTAAAGTCATATTTAAAGTTCTATTTATTGCCCAAAATGTATAAAAATTTTTGTAAATTTCGTTAAGTTATTATAAATAGGCCATTAATTAAGGTGAATATTTCAAGTTTCTTACAACATTACTTTTAGAGTCATGGCTAAATTACTAAAATCGATTAAGTGAAAATGTCGTTTTACTTTATTATTACTACCCGAAAGTGTTTACAAAAAAAAAAAAAAGCCAAAAAAAAAATTAACATCATTATAAAACCATAAGACCCTTTTTTCCTTCACACGGAAACATTTTTGAGTTCAAACAAAATAATTTAAATTTAAAAAACCCGTGTTTATGGAATTAAAAAAAAAAATAGGTATAACATACAATGAATAGTGAAAACAATTAGAAAATAATTTTACTTTTTATTTAATGAAGTTATATGCATACAATTACTACACCATGATTGTATAACACGGATGTGCACAATGGTTACTTTATGTATATTGATTTTAACGGTAAACCGCGTAACCGCCAACTAAATGTTTGTAAATATAGTTAATATGTTAATGTGTTTGTTCAATAACCCAAATTAAAAAACAATAAGATCGCCATTCTTAAATACAAGATGTGTAATCTGTGTGTAAGGAAATTCTAATGGGCACGATTCAAATAAATCCAACTCAAATATTCACCAAAATTTTACAAGTTATACTGGCGCAAGTTTTAAAGAACAATGTGTTCTTATGTTTCACAGTTGCATTTAATATTGCCCATCGGGTTTTTTCAATGATATTACTTACCTATTAGCTATTTTGTCTGAAAATTTAATGAAGTAAAATTAATACTTTCTTTAAACTGTATTAATATCATCAGTTGTTTTGATGTGTCTATTTAATTTACGTAATTAGAGGTTAGAATGAGAAGACTTATGTAACTCATATTCTATTTATGGTATAATACTCTTAGATTAGGTAGTATATTTCTTTAATGATTGAGGTGATATTGTGCTGAATTGATTAACAATTTAAATGAATTCAACCATTAAAATTAAATTATGTATGCATATTAGTAATTTGTAGAAAACATATTTTTAGAAAAGTGTAAAATAAAATTGTAAATTTTAAAATTGAGTAATTAAATTATTGAGTAAAAAATTAATCAAATCTGCAGAGTTTTTATAACATTAAAAAACTAAATTAATCTAATTGAAACGGGCACTATGAGATATTTGCTTAACAATAAATGTAAGGGAACATGTGGAAAGTAATCAGGCCTCCTCTTGGCTTATTTACTTCAAATATATATAGCTAGGACTCAAATCTCCCGAATTCTAGAACTCAGCTTTACCCATGAACTTATGACGTTTTCAGTTTAATTTCTTAGGGCATGATAAGATATTTTCTTTCAGGCCCTCACAGTGTCGCTTCAGGCACAGACACTCATCGGGTTAGGTGTAAGTCGTCTTAGTAAGCACATTGATTTAACATTAAATAACGATAGCACTTTTTCTTGTTTGGCCGATAACATGCAACAATGTATACAATGTGTGCATCATTTACATTACTGCTAGGCTACCTGCTATTGATGTACATAAATAGAGTATATTTTATACGTGATTATATGAGCAGCGATATCAATATCCGGACGGACATAATAATATCACCCTCAAAATTAATACGTCATCTACTTAAAAGCTCCCGCACGTGCGATTGTATGCGTGTATATATATATATATATATATATATATATATATATATATATATATATATATATATATATATATATACATATACAGTATATATTGAAACTTATCCGGGACCGACAGGGACTATATGTATAATATCGCGTGGGTTCGGACAGGAATCCTTATCGAATTAACATCACGGCGGTGTATCTCTCACGGGAGCAGGATAATATATTTTATATATATATATATATATTATTCTGTGTGTATTATACATATAGGTACTCTTTAAGCAACAAACGCCAAACGGCGTCGCACATAGAACTTTCCCGAGGGATCCCTACGTTCAAGACCACTACATATACACGCTATTATACTCGGATAATGGTAATCGAGTAGGAGGAGACTGCAGTGGAGGTATAATATATCGATGATGACTAGAAGGGGAAGTAGAGAGAGAAAGAGAGAGAGAGGGAGAGAGAAAAAGAGAGGGAGACAGAGAGAGAGAGAACAATATTTCACATTGGATCGAACGCAGCCGGTCCCAGTGGGGTAACTATACGAGCGAGGGAAGGAGGAGGACCAAAAGAGGTCTAGTCCGAGCTAGAGAGGACAATATTATAATATTATGCGTAGGTAGGTAGGTACTCGGGTACAGTGAAGAGAAACGTGTGCGGCGGTGCGTGTGGCCGACGTCGACGACGACGACAACGACGAACCCTTCGCCGCAATGGCTGCGCACTGAAACCCGAGGGACAGAAAGTCCTTTGATCGCGTCGCAGCGTTCAGCCCTCCCCTCGGCGTCACATCCCTCGACTCGTACACTCGTGTGTGTGTGTGTGTGTGTGTGTGTGTGTGTATATATACACTTTGCCACTGCCCCCTTCATCGTCCCCTCAACCTTCCGCCCACTACTAGAGACCAACGTCGACGCCGCCACTTGAAAAGCCATCCTGCTGTGGGCACTCGGCATGGTGTTTGTGTGCGCGCGCGCGCGATCGCGCCAGACCTATACACATCTTTGGTATAGTAATAGAAGGAGCTTACGCAATCCACTTATGCATACAGTATAAACTCACAGGCACACAGACACACACACATATGTACATGCACACACACACACACACACACACACACACACACACACACACACACACACACACACACACACACACACACGCACGCACACACACACGCACGCACGCACGCACGCACGCACGCACGCATGCATGCACGCACACACACACATGCGCACACACACACACAAAGAGAAAGAGAGAGGAGAGAGAGGAGAGAGAGAGAGATATTACATGTATATTTATAACTGTATCTACGTCTGTTTATAATGTTTAATATACGTATTCGTAAGTTATAAGTGTATATATGTACTGGAATAGACGTCACACATGTCCATGTTTCGACCCACCAATGCAGCACATAGAAAAACACACACTAAAGTAATGTGCAGGAAATAATTGCGAATCCTGCGAATAATAAAGGCTGGCAACCACGACCCCAGATATTTACGCATGTGCAAGACTATTAGACTTTAAAAGTCGTTTTTTTTCAACAACAAGCCTAAGTATATCGAAAAGCGTATGCGAATTCAAGTATATATATATATATATATATATATATATATATATATATATATATATATATATATATATATATATATATATATATATCATTATGCACGCATATATCCACTCGAAACGTTTCCCTCTCGTGACGGCACGTCGTGTAAATCAGCAGCGCGCGACGTATTTATTTTTATTTTAGGTATATGCTCCTGGTATTTATTACACGTACATATACACACACACACACACATATATATATATATATATATATATATATATATATATATAAAATACACGGTACGAATTATTATGAAATACAAGAACCTTGCGGGGCGTACAATGTTGCACGCTCGAGCGCAGTCTTAAAATTTTTTTTTTAAATAAAAAAACTTCGCCTTTTTACTTGACAAACATTCGAATCCGTCGTCACCGCGCGCACTTATTATAATCACCGCAAAAAAACTCCTACACAGAACTTAGTTAAATGTATACATTCAAACACTTATACAACTGCCTATACATATTGTAAACTATATAATTTTAACTACACCAATACGGTATAACCATTGCCTCGAGTAAATTAAACTGGCATTTTATAAATTCATACGAATTATACGTAACTAAATTGGCGTGCATTTTATTGGAATAACGATACTTTTTATTAAGTAGTTTTTTTTTCTTTTTAAATTTTTGGCATTGCTTTTACCAACTTTTAATAGATAAATACAAACTTTTTCAAGTTCATAATTACGACATTCTATTAAAATGACTGTGATGGTTTACACGCAGTTTTTAGTACAACTAGAAGTGCTACAATGATATTAAACAAATATATACTGGTCGCATTATAGTATAAATGCTTGAGACTAAAAGTAAAAATAATTTCTCATTCGAATCAGTTATTTTACATGAAAAATAAAATAACTTGATTCAATATTTTACTTTCGATAACAGGTAATAACAACATAATGATGATGTTGAAATTTTATAATTTAAAATGAACAAAATATTCATTCAGCTAAAATATAATTCAACAATTAACTTTAATTGCTTTTATAAAATGAATCATAGAATACGTTACAAAAGTTAAAATAATGATAGGTATATATATTATTCCATGATATTATTGTTATTTTGTAATTATTTTAGCCTCGCATTTCATCATTTTTAGATTGAATAATTCTTATTATCTTATCATTATTTAATCAATACTATAAAACTTTATTTTATATTTTTTTAATTAGATTAATTTAAAATGAAAATTTTATCTATAAACATAGATAGCCATATAATTTTATTTTTTATCAAATATTTATTTATTATTCATTAATATATCTGTTATTTAAAAATAATAATTATCATGGACATTAAATAGATACAGTAAAGAATTTAAAAAATGCATAATCTTAATTTATGAGTCTAGACTGCCTAGAATTTTTAAAATAAATATTACGTCTTTCAAATCATTGTGTCAAAATGTCTCAAAAATATTTGTTCAATACAAGCGTTTTAAGCTGAACTACTATAAAATATACTGATTATACAAATTATAACGATCAAATGTCAATACTTTTTTAATATTATGTTTAATTTACATACACGAGTGACTCTGAGTTTCAACAAACTTTTAAAGTTACAATACTATAGTATGTATCTTTACAATAATTCTTAAAATATTTAATGATAAAATAAGTATATTTTCAAGCTTATTTGATAATGATGCATTTAGGATGGTGATAATTGTATATAATTATCATAATATTATTTCTTTAGAATACATTTAATACTTAAATATGCACAAAAAATTGTACATAAACTATGTTTTTTTAAGTTTGACATTGAGGTAAATAGCAGAAACAATAAGAGTAAAGAGTTGATAAATAATACAAGCAATTTACTTAAACCAAAAAAATAGAAACAATTTTGCAAAATAGGAATACTTCACGTCTTGAAATTAATTATATAGTTTCAAGAATCTATAGACTTTTCTAATTAAAAATACTTGAGATTTGCGGGAAATGGTTTCATCTTTTCAGAAACTTGAAAACTTTTAATTGAAAAATTTCCAATTTTATTTATCTTATAAATAATACTGTCATTGATTTCCTAGAAAAATCGATTGGAATTGGTAGTTACTATCGTGTATTATAGTAGAGTCAAAAACCAACTGAATCAAAAAAAAAAAAAATATATATTGCTAGAATAATTAAAAAATACAACAATAGTCAACAATAGTAAGAACAATAAAACAATTAAAAAAGACGAATTGTCCAGAAGCATTATCTTTTGGAATAGAAGTTCTTCCAAGAAACTGGAAGTCAATAAATTGGTATAACCCAAGCACTTCTCGTTCCAACACTTCCCACCAAAAGGTGGACCATGTATTGGAATTTTTGCACACTAATGTGATAAGGAACATTCGACCAGCTGCAGCTAAAATTGCATTCCATTTCAATCAATTAATAAACTACCAAAAATATGCATTTATAAATGAAGTCTAAAAACGAACTATGAAATGTGTTTATAAATGTTGTTCTTTGAAATATAGTCAAATAATCCAATAAAAGTTAGATTAAAAATAATTATGGAGTACTCCCCCTCCTGATTCGGGTTGATTTTAATGTCTTTCATGACAATCCAAACATAATCGAATTTATTTTACATGTTTTTTTATTCATATTAGATATACTGCAGTCGAGTACATAAAACTCGATTACTCAAAGTTCAGAACTATGTCTAAGACATTTTTTTAAAGTCATTTTCATTCAACTCAAAAAATATATAAAATTTTAATTTTTTAAGTCCTCTTCGACTTCAACTAATCACAACTCGATTTTAACTCTCAATTTTTATTTACACTACTTAATACTATCTAATAATGTGAATAATTTAATGAAAATAAATATAATAAAGATTTAAACTCTAAAAAAACGTTTCGATTATTGGTTTCCCCTTTTCTATCAAATTAAAATCCTGGTTATACTCTAGTATTTAGTAGCTAAAATATGATAAAAAAAGCTTCGATACAATATTTAAAAAATAAAATAAAATTAATCAAATTGACAAAAGTCAAGTATCACAGTAAATATAGTAAAAATCATTAGTTTTTAGGCAATATTATTACATTATTACATTATATTAACATTTAGTCAGTTTAGGTTACATGACATTAATTTACATAAATCATACTTAATTATTAACAAGGCACATTTGTTAGGAAATAATGTATATATTGGCTAGAAGAGGGGCAGATATGAGTCATTTAAAAAATAAAAATAATGAAAATTATTAAAAAAATAAAATAAAATAATGAGTATCTCGGTATGTCGAGAAAATGAGCCAAGAACTAAGAATTAATACTATGATTATTTACAAAAGAACATGAAAAATATTAAATTCCGTACGGCGTGAGAAAAAATTTAAAAAATGAGAATTATATTTAAAAGAAAATTCGGCTCATTAAATTTAACTATTTAGAATGTAGATGATAAGAATGAACTGAAATTAAGCACCAAAGGAATGTGAAGAAAAGGAGAAAATATCAAATAGGAACATCATAATGCTAATTGAGGATGAATAAGTTTAAGAATATAGAAAATTAACCATTTGAAAATCCGTTCAATTATCAACTGCTCTTTAGTAAAATATTTTTCTAGACTCTTTCACCATAATACGAGTACTTACTATAGAATAAACGAAAGAAAATAGAGGACACGGAAGAAAACAGTTTCAATACATATATATATATATATATATATATATATTTATATATATATATATATATATATATATATATCCAAGAAATCATAGTAACATAATAGCGTTGATGTAATGAATTATGATTATGAAATTCAAAAAAGTGAATAAATGCCAATTTTTTAAAACAGTAAATGTGTTCATGTAAAATGGATGGAAAATAATTAGGATAAGAGGTGAGGGCACAATTTGTGCAAAAAAAAAAAAAAAATGAAACGTATAAAAAATATTAGAAAAATAAATACTTAAGATTATGTTAGAGTAGACAAAACCATCTAAAGAGCTAAGTTATGATCGGTGAATATTTATCTAAAAATCAAGAACCTGATTCTTTAAAATCAAAAAGAAAATGCCAAGATATTGGGGAAAAAAAGTATAGATTACTTGTGGATATACTTTACTAATTTTATATCAATAATATTACCGAGAAAATATGGGTCTCAGATACATGTCATGATTTCAAAATATTCTTTAGTTTCCTATATATACTTATACATTGAAAAGTACAATATTTCTAAACCGAAATTGCAAAATAAATGATATGTTGAATGATAAGTGTTTACAAATAATACACATTTTTAAGTGAAAAAGCAATTAAGTAATACATTTGTGAATGGAAAATATGTCAATGAATTAAAACACGAAATGCGCAATCAACTATAGTATATACTAGTAGTGTATTTTTTCGTAAACTTAATGTTATCAGTCAAATTTCGGGATTCAATCATCTCAACATTCATAATTCTATCTTTCTCCGATTTAGATACGCCGTCTAAGCGTGCGTCCAATAGCAGAAATACGTAGTGTTATACACACAACTGAACGATAAAAATTTTTAAAAAAATCCACATTCAATAAACAAAATTACTCATACATACATACATACATATATATATATATATATATATATATATATATATATATATATATATAAATAAATATATATATATATATTAATATATATGTATATATACTCAAAACACGGTACGGTATCGTGTGCGCGTACACTGCACAGAGAAAAATTGTTCGTACCCTACGAATCCCACCCTGCAGTAACGACGGCGACGACAACACCGCGTGTGCCCTTTTTTGGCGCGTCGTCGTTATTGGCCGGCTAATAAATAATACCGCCGAAAGACGAGTACTGCAGTATTATATTATATCGCACCGATACACCGGATATATGTATGTATGGTAGGTATAGTATAATAATAATACACAAAATAAAATGTACCATACACTATAAATATATATACAAAGGCTTGCAGAGCTGTACAATAATAATACTAGTGCAGGAGTCTGGTCGCCTGAGGGGTTCGTCGCCCCCCATCACGCACGCGATGCGAACACGCACAACCCTCACGCGTGATGCGAGTGACAGACACACACACACACGCACACACACACACAAATATATATATATAGATGTATTAATGTATAGTTGCAGAGCACCGACGGTGAAGTGGTTGGAAATTCGTCACCCCACGTGGCGTTGACAGCGGCGGCGGCGGCGGCGGATCGATCACACAATCCGGTGCGCGGCTGCTTTTGTCGTCCGCCATGATTGCGCCTACCACCGTCACCACCATCCCGGCCGACCCACCGTCACCGCGGGCGAGTCCATTTTGTCACCCCGTGCCGCCGCCTCAACCCCTCGGCCGGCCGCCCCGCACACCTCCCGCGACGACACACACACACACACACACAAAACACGTATATATAAATACGTACAATCATCGTTCTCTACAACACGCAGGAGAGACTTGCTTCCCCTGCTAGTGCGGGCAAATTCGTTTTTAGCCGCCCCGGGAGACCTGGGCGGCGGCAAAGCACGCGCAATGGAAATCGACCGGCGGTGTAGTGTACACACTCACTCGTTATATCCTGTGCTTACACACAGACACACACACACACACACACACACACACACACACACACACACACACACACACACACAAACACACACACGCGCACGCACGCACCCAAGCACGCATGCAATTCGTCCACCTATACGCGGCTGTGCCGCCCGCTGGGATTTTGATTTGGTCGCTTTTCGTCTTCTCTCATGCCGTCGCCGTTACCGCAGCCTACCCCTCGTCGACTCGGGTCCCTGCGACTACCTTCGGCGGTGGAGGCGGCGACGTCGGCTAAATCAACCAGATAAAATGTCACACAGCGGGCACCGCTCTGTTCGTACACGCGTGCACACTAGACCTACACAGGGGCTCTGTACGACTGGCCCCGCACGTGATATCCCGCATCTGCATAAAATATACACGTTTATTTGAATACTGCGGGCCAAACGATGTCGACGTGACTTCGGCAGTTAATCAAATATGTACATACATACATACATACGTACATTTATCAATTATGGTGTATTACATGTGTACGAGTATTCGTCGGTGCACTAGATGAGTCGTTCGGCCGTTTTATTTCATGGGGGCTAGTTCATAGAGCTGTAATAATTAATGTACGTACGATGGTCATTCAAATTATTCGTTGAAGAGAAATGGCCGAGATCACCATAAAGCTATAAAGGCCATTTTGTGACGTGAAATCTAAACGAATTCACAGCAGTGTATTATAGGTATAGTCCATGTAACATGCATGCCTCGTATATGAATATATTTATTGAATCATTGTTACACTTATGTTATATAAAACGCGACGGGACGGTTTGTCAACAAACCGCGGTAGTAACGCGGAAAAGATTGAATTCACAGGCAAAATATACTTTCTTCATAACTTCACGATTAAAATAGTAATAAATGATTTGATTTCATCCCGCGACTCGATTAATATATATATATATATATATATATATATATATATATATATATATATATATATATATATATATATATATATATATATATATATATAAGACGTCGTTGACGTCTGAAGGAATTTTAGACAAAAATAATGTCGAAAATTGAACTACTTTTAAGTATCTAGTATATGTGTTAAAATCAATTATGGCAACGATAAAATCACGACAGACGTCGAGGGATGTTGAACAAATAAACAGACAAAAAAAATATAAATGTATAAGCTATTATTATTATTATTATTATTATTAATACCTAATAACTACGTAATTCAATATTCATAATTTTATTGCAATATCTGAAACATAAAAATTAGAATTTCATAACTAAAATAAAATGATACCAATTAATGTACCTAGGTATAATTTACATATATGACCTAAAATCTTAACGTGGCACTGAATTCGCTGTATTTATTTTTTTTAAACAAAGACTGAATTATTTTTGTACCTATGATGTTTAGTTTACGTATATTACACTTTACATATTAAATACAATATCAAGGATTTGAATCTATTAGAAATAATTATAATTTACAACAATACAAAAATCAACTTTTAGAAATTAAATTAAACATTTAAAAATAAGTTCCAAATGCCCTTCAATAAATTAAACTGTATCAAAAGATCAACTTAGCGTTTAATTTTTATTAGCATTATAGTGAACGATGTCAATATTAAATTTAACGCAATAAAAAATAAAAAATTATAAAATATTTTTATACATTCAAAACATTTGTAGGTAAAAAACTGAAAGTGTAAAAAATAACGTATGTATGTCTACGCATGGTGTACACGTTCATATATAGGTACAATAAAAAAAATCTTTAAAATCTGACCAAAATAAAAATAAGTAATTCATACTAAGTAGTATAACACTATCGATATTTTCAATAATTTGTAAATTATCATGACAACACAAAATATTCATATATTTACACTGAAAAAAATCTTGATTTTTTCAGCGGTCATGTTTATAGTATCCCACCTATTAATTTTATTTTACGTGATTATTTTTATCAAATAATTTCACAATGTTTACGAAGTTTATATGACCGTTATAGTTTCATTATTTTAAAAAACAGATTGAAAAAATGAATAGTAAAAAAAGTCAGAATTCAGAAAAACATTTTTAGTGTTTATTCAAAAAACTGTAAAGATGTTTAAACAATTGTTATAAGGACTACACACTTGGTACTTAAAGTAATAGAATAATACCTTACATTATACTAACGAAAATGCATAGGTTTTTTAACAGAAAAAAATGCAAAGAAAAAATGATTGATAATTAATAAATATATGTGCAATTTACTAGTACAATTAATAGTAAAATTAGCATTTGAAGTTATATTTGTACATTACTTTACGCAGTATATAAAATAATTACACTTAAACGCATCGACGTTTAAAACATATCAATAACTAAAATAATAATAAAATAATAACTCTCGAAAGTACCTACTATTTGAAACAAATCGAATTACATATTTAAATAAATTATTATTCATTTTGACAGCAGCGTCCGTGTTTTTAAAGTAATTTGATTTGGTAACATGAAATGAAATACAGTACCCTGTATAAGTAGATACTTTAAGTAAACGTACAGTGAAAAAATTCGTAAAATCCGCTATAGAATCAATACGATTAAGATTTCAATTTAAATAAAATATGTATGAACTACCGGTAATGAACTATTAAATATTTAAATTAAGTCAAATAAAAAAGTCAGTGATTTATAAATAAACTTGAGATAAATAAAATCAAGCGATAATGATATACATTTCATATATGTACCTAATTAGTTAAAATTAATAATTTAAAAAAATTTACAAAACTCTTGATTTAATGAAAAAATCTACTTACTAAATTAAATCGTATTCGTATAATGTAATCCAACACAGAATATAATTGAATGAATATAAATGAACAATAAAAACCAAACGAAAATCTTAAAAATTAAGCACGGTGCACCTTATACCGAAGAGATGTATCGAACATTTGAAAGTGTACATATGACCACCGCCAATAACTAACTAAACCAAATGAAATTTTATACAAAAATCAGGCGTTGCATCTATATACCTGTACGAAATTTAAAACCATATGCTAAGGATATCCTGATCTAACCGGAATTGGCCAATTGGAAATAAGACATTACAAAACGACCCTCACATCTTGAGGGGTGTTTTCATAAATGGGAATTTTGATGATATACTTCAAAAGATGATGCGTGTAATATGAAAAATGCCCCTCCATCATATTCTATTGTACAGAGTTAACCCCATTTTCTTGTTCTTTTTTGTCGGGCTTTGAATCCCCAAAAATTACCGTCTGCTCACGTAGTAAATCATAAACGTCGGTGTGTAGAAATTAGAGGCATACAAGATCGAATATTTCAGTTATTTTTTTATATGCTTTATACGGTCCAATGATTATGATTTTTTACGTTGTCGAATAAACAAAATGCATTATGTTTTCTTGATTCATATATATATATATATATGACGTATACGTCTTAAAAAGATCCCTTCTAAAAATAAAATAAATCAAACTCAATGCAAAAGAAATACTTGAAGAAATAGAATACAAAATGAATTCGTAATACCATTTAAGACATTTGAGCTTGTACAGTGATATTATTCAATTAGTGACATGTAAATAGTGTAAAGGGATTTACCCTATAGATTTTTATGATAATTATAAAAATGTATATTAAAATAGGACTGAAACGCAAATTGTATCAAATCTGCCATTTACGCACACACCTACAATTATTACTAAAGATAGATGCGGTTTATTGTATTAAAAAGGATAAAATAATACATTTTATTCAAAAATATTTTTCATTGATTACTCAATATGCAATAACCTGGATGTTGAAAATATGTTTCTATGGATCTAACTTTTATCACAATGCTTATTACTTTTTAACAAAACATAACACAACTTTACAATTCATACACACACACGATTGAAATATTTAAAATTTGCATTACACAAATAAACATAAAAAAGAAAGTTTTTGTCATATAAAAAAAAACCATTTGTTATATTTATTTTCTTTCTGAGTATTTTATCCATAAGCATGTCGTACTACTGCACTTCATTATAATATCGAAATAGCAATTTGTCGATATCTTTTAAGATATAAAGATTGTAGAAACACGAGACTCTCATTGATGACGATTCTAATAATAATAATTATAATAATAATAATAACAGAAATAATAATAAACTCTGAATATTTGCAAAGAGTTTTTAGGGAAAAAAATTACTCTCAAGTCTGCGGACAAGTTTCAAGCAGTAAAAAAAAATATAAAATTCAAACATAAAAAAAAATAAAAAAAATATGCCGACTGCATCATTTGTGTGTCTGTGGCATGGCAGCCAAGGGCTATTGAATAAGAAAGTACCCAACAAATCTCATCCCATTCAACCTGTCAAGTGTTCTAGATGTAGTAATCTTGTTTGCTGTACATTGTGCACGTACACATACACACGCAGACGCTGACAGTGGCAGAGAACCACACACGAGAGGAGATCGTTCTCTCTATTTGTTTCGCCAAGATCTTTATCAATAAGATCGGAAACCGGAATAACAATAATACATTTCTCTAAGTGCCACTTACGACGGGCTTCGGGTCCCTTTTTTTAGTATTGATGTGTTTTTCTAGTAAATTAAAAACGTTTTCTGTCCACACAATACCACATTATCTCTTTTCACTTGTATTCTTTTTCGTCTTTTTTTTATTTATTTATTTATTTTTGGCTCGGTTATGGATGCTAACAGATGCCGAATGATTACGAAATAGATATAAACCAGGTTTTTTTCAATTGAAGATGTACAATACTCTGTTATGAATGGAATAAAAGATGTTATGTTTTGGATAAAAACGAAATATCCGTAAATGTTTATGTCTTCTATACATTAAACACCATGCGAGACACAGAGTTGCAAAAAAAAATAATGTAACCTTCTTCATAATGATGGTACTTTTAGTATAGATTTTTTTTGTTCTTTGGAAAAAAGAAACATCGATTTTTTTTAATGCATGCTATTTTATGGATTTCTATTAATATTGATCATTAATAACAACAAATGAATGTAAACAGTAAAGACAAAACAAAAAACACGCACAAGACCTTTTCGCTAAAGGGGCTGTACAAATTGTTCACAAAATAATAATTTAATATAAATAATTATAACTGCTGTTTATTGATTTAATGGATGATTTTAGGTAAAAAAAGTTTCATATTTTAAAAATTAAATTTTTTTATACATAATGTTATGAATTACTTGATATCATATCGCAATACCGAAGTATTAAAAATTCATTTGGATATAACGATATATTGATATAAAACATTATTATTAATATATAGTTTTTTGAAATGTATAACCAGATAGTATTTTAAGAAAATCAATGTTAGTTTCCAGTAGTTGATTTTTAACCCTTTGTGGACAGACGGGACTTTAAAGTCCCAGCCAAAAAAAAAATCATATAAAATTACGTGTAAATGTGGAACAGTTGTTATTGCCCGACGGGACTTCTATGTCCCGTATTCTACCAGAAAAAATTATCTTGGAAGAAAAAAAATCAGTTATCATAGTTATATCAGTGTTTGTTTATTAATACTTTTCATAAACACGTTTTTACAGTTTTCCGATATTTGACAATTTTTATTCGCTGTATTAATTAAGGTAAGCATGCAATTTTTTTTTTATTTTTAATTTATATACTCCATATTACCTTTTTCTATAACATTAGAAGCTCTAGTATTGTTAGGTTGGATTTTAAATGCTATAAACTAAGAGGGACTTAAAAGTCCCGTTAGGCATTACAGTGACAAGCTTGGCCTAGTATAAATAATAATTATCATAAATTATAATTGTATTATTATTTATTTTTCTTTCAAATTATTTTTGCAGAAAATGAGTTGCCATTATTTAAATGTAGATTATATTTCGCGGTTCTTAGATGAAATCCCAGATGATGGGGACATAAATTCAGATTTTGACAATGATTTTGAAACACTGAATGAAGATGTAATGAGCCCACTAGATTTGTATGATAATGTTGATGCAGTGCAAGACACTATTGAAATTGATTTAGACAATATAGAACGAAAATCCCGTAAATGGTGGCACAGGCTATTCTTTGGACTGCTGGATATAATGTTTGTTAATTCATACGTAGTATACTGTTCCCTCTTTGAGAAAATGTCAGTATTAGAATATCGAAGATCTGTCGTTCAAGGGTTACTTACAAAACAAACGCTTGGAAAAAAAGGCCATCTGTTCAAATTGACAAAAATGTTAAAAGGAGAAAAAATCAATTTTCATTACCACAAGATGTGCGCACTGGTAACCGAGGAATACGCTGACCAACTTTTGTAAAAGAGCAAAGAAGGTGTGAGGTATGCAGCTCAAAACAAATAGAGTCTAGACCCTATTCAAAGTGCATGAATTGTAATATACACCTGTGTATAAATGAGAAAAAAAACTGTGTCAATGAATATCACGAAATTTAAATAAATATCTTACCTTTGTATTTGTGTGCTCATTTTTTTAAAATTGTAATTGTTTAATTTTTTTTTTAATTTTTTTATTAATATCCTTAATTTTATAATTATTTTTACATTGCTTGTATGTAAAAAAAAAATGACCTAGATGACTGACGGGACTTTTAAGTCCAGACCGTAGAGGACTGACGGGACTTTTAAGTCCCAGGATAAAATAAGGATGAAGGATAAAGAAAAACACATTTTTTTTTTCAAATCCTATCTTAGAAATAGGAAAAATTTTGAAATGGCCAAAAATTTTTTTACTTTTTTAATGTTATTAAGGTGCTGTCCTGAAAGGGTTAAAGTGCTACTCAATACTTATAAATAATAAATGAGTGATAAATACAGAAATAAACAAAATCAAATTACGTAAATAATAATATTATGAATGTTTTTTATACCAACCTATGATAATTGTTAATTTATGACAATATTTTTAGATCCATAAATCATTCACCTGATTAAGTGATGAATCCTACAGTCATAATAATGTTTAAAATTACCACGATACTATATTAATACATAGTATTTAATACAATATCAATATAGAAAAATAAAAAATTAGTTACAATATCAATATTGTTGGACAACTCTAAAAATTATCACTATAAATGCCACATCCAAAAGTTATGTGGGTTTTATAATATAGTCTCCTTGAGATCAATGCACAACAGGATGAAACATCATACCTAAATATTGCATATATTTCAACTAATACAACATTAAGAATATTTTTTAAATATATTTCAACATTTCCTTCAGAAATAAAATAAGAACGTTTACAAACAAATTATGAGAATCTATGAAATTGAACCATTTTTCATTAAAAAAATAAAATAATTTTATTTGAGGACACAAAAAATGTGTTTTTTTTAAGTAAATATTGATATATTCCAATTAAATTAAATTAAATAAAAAAAAAAAATTATATATATATATATATATATATATATATATATATATATATATATATATATATATATATATATATATACCTGAATATTTTGATGATAATTATATCAGTAGAAATTGTTCAAAATTAACTAGATTACATTGTTTACACAGTGAATATACAAAGAAAAAAGACTATTAACAACAGCACAACACACAAATTTATAGATACAGTGGACGCCGCTCATAAGACTCACTTTGGGACCAGCATTCAGTGAGTCTCATAACCGAATGAAACTAATGAATACGTGAAGTGGAAAAAAAAATTGGATTATTTATTAACTTCATTTCATTATTTTGCTTCTACTCTGCTCAACTTAATATTACATATAATTATTAAATATATTAAATCAAATATTTTATAAAAACATTTTAATAACGATAATCGCGATAAATGTGAAATGCGAAAACATTTATTGTACATAAGTGCACAAAAATATTATATAAGTTATGAATAGAAACAAGAAATAACCAACACAAATGTGTCATTTTTCAACAGCAATTTATTTCTCTATTTTAATCAAAAAGTTTTATTATCTACTATTTATTTTACGAAAATTGAGTCTTATAACTGAAATGTTGAGTCTTATAACCGAATTTTTTTTAATGCATTTGGATTCGTTCAGACGATTTTGAATCTATTAAGCGACTGTACCTTAAATGCATGAGTCTTATAAGCGGCGACCACTGTACATATAAACTTATAACCGATACCTATACGTATAATGTGATTTCTTTTACAAATCTATAACATTTTACGCAGAAAAAACTAAAAATAGTATTGATCATTTTTAGTTTTGAATAAATTCCATTTAAATAACAAATATTATGGATGAGATTTTTTTTTCAAACTATTTTGATCCATTGACTTGTATACTAAATCTAAAGTTGGCTGAGTGAGAATTATGAAAAAAAAATGAAAATTCTTAAATTTGAATTCGGATATTTTTTTTTTAACTGTACGTATTTTATCCAACTAAACAACATGATTATTATTATTATTACTAGCTGAATTACCCGGCTTCGCCCGAGTGTAGTTTTTGTTGTATCAAAATGAAATTCTTAAATCAACACCCATTGCTGTGTTTAAAAGAAAAAAAAAAGTATTTACTTAATGATGTAAAGTACTAAATAGTAGTAGTGAATTATAAAGAAAAAAATAATAATAATAATAATATTTACAAATGATTCTATTGATTCTAATGATAATGATTCTATACTTATATTGTTATTAAAAAATGATTCTGTAATTATATATAACTTTTAGATTCTGAGTGAAGCGAAGGATCTTATGGTTTTACAATGATGTTTATTATTATTTTTTTTTTATTTTTTTTTTTTTTCTGTAAACACTTTTTCGTATAGAAATCCTTGTCCAAAAGTTTCGTCCAGCAACTTTTTAGATTCGAAATTGAACTGAGATGGTACTTTAGAGAGGTCATTTTTCCAAAATCTCCATAGTTTTTCCAGTAATCAAGAATAACTATCGAAAAACTGAGTAAAAACGGTAAAAATCCGCCGTAAACGAGATTTTCACTGTTCAGATTTTAGGTATTTAGTCATAAATCGAAAAGTATTGAAGCTAGAAACTTGAAAATTTTATCCAATATCAAATACATACT
This sequence comes from Therioaphis trifolii, assembly GCA_027580255.1. NCBI lineage: Eukaryota > Metazoa > Arthropoda > Insecta > Hemiptera > Aphididae > Therioaphis > Therioaphis trifolii. Next base: position 5,975,640 of record CM050407.1, read on the forward strand.
TTTTTATATTGGACAAAATTTTAAGAACAATTATAGCACTTTTGACTTAAATATAGAACTTTTAATTTACCAAATTGTTTGAATGTTTTTATGTAATATAATTTTAAATATTTGACAAAAAGTTCTGAAAATTTAATATGACCTTACTCATATACCTACCTAATTATCCTAACAAAAGTTCAAAAATCGTTAGTCAGGATTTTTTTTTATACACACTTTAATAAATTATTATAACTCACTAAAAATTATACAAATAACCGTAAAATACGTAAACAGTATTTAAATAATAATATATTATATTACACTGAAGCTTTGCTCAGAATCGTTTTATACTAAAGAAATGAGTCATCATTTCTTTAAAACTTAATACATTCATCACCAATATCTTGTCCGAGGACCGAAGGGACGAAGGACGAACTTGTACCACCATCATCTGACTTACCAGCTTTTTTTTATGAATATTTACAAATGATACGTAGATGATCAATTCTAATACGGTTTGTGTCAAAACCTCTTGATATACCTCATTTAGAGTTTTATTTTGTAGTGCATAAACGTGCAAATGGTCAGGTCTTCCAACTCTAGAAAACGCCATATATAGGTACATATTGTCCGTGTGAGAAATAGTTATTTCCAAATCGTAAATTTACAAACATAATTTATTCCATAAAACGTATTTTTTTATCAAACACCACTGTGTATTCAGTCGTTGAGAACGTGGATGGTTTTCAAATTTTACATAATGGTTCTATTGGAAATGATGCTATTGGGCATTGGCTATGTGTGTATTATCGTAATGAAACTAAGTGCGTATTAAGTGTACGTGTTTCCAATAGAATCATTATAAAAAATTTGAAAACTGTCCACGTTATCAACGGCTGAATACATAAGTGATGTTTGATAAAACAATACGTTTTGTGGAATAAATGATGTTTGTAATTTTACGATGTCTAAAAATGCATTAATAACATCGTCGTTTAAATACAAATTATGTATTTCTAAGGCAGTACTCATAATGTTGCAAAGTAAATGACAATACTCTTAAATTGTAGTTAAATAATTTAGGGAAACACAACACAAACGTGCAATGTTCACTGATCACAATTGCAGTACACTGATGAACCGACAATCGGCGCGCGTTCGGCGTCTGATGGATCGTAACACGTTTAACCTTTTCACTGCTGAGCATTAAAATAGCTAACAACCTCTCTGTGCTGCAGATTTTTAAACATTTTTTTAAACTTAAACTGATAGATGTGAGCATGTAGAAAATGAGATGGTTAATTTTAAAAAAATTGAATCAAAACTTACTGAGTTACAGCTCAATGTGTATTTGTCGGCCATGAGTTACTAAACTTGCGCAAAGCGGTAACATTCATAATTTAATATAGTGTATGGTTTTGTTACCAAATAGATTTTGTTACATGGAAAACTATAGGTAATGTAAACGAATTGTAGGTACGATACATAAAAACGTAAAATTAAACGCGTTAAAATACATGGATTTAATAATAATTTCCATGGATACATGGTTTGAGAACCATTAAGAGGTTGGAAATATATAACACTTAATATCTCTTTGGATATTGTTGATATTACAAATCTGGAAACACGGTTGAATTCAGGAGCACGTGTATATAATATCCCAACTGATAACAATTTTACCGGTATTTTCTTTATATTTTATATTCGATCTCCCGCTTATATGCGGGCAGAGCACACGCAACACATTAAAATTTATTTTTGCAGATTTCAACCCTTTAAAATCAAAATTTTGAAAATCGGGCGACGTGATGACACTCACGAAGGTATTTGGAACAACTTTGAGTAAAAAAATTGGAAAAAAGTTAAATAGCGTCGTCACAAAACTGGTACATAAAAAAGGCCTGTTCTTTTATATATATAAGGATTAAAGTAATAATTCATTTATAATTTATAAATTGTTGGGTATTTTATTTTATGACACATTATGAATAATTATATACTTCAAACATATATTTTAAATATTTTTTTTTTTTTTAGCAATCGATATAACATTTTTATATATTACATATTATTTATTGTAAAAAAATTTAACTTTATATACATTAAATACTAGTTTTTTTTTCATAATACATTAAGTTACTCCTGGACAATAATATAGTCTATTTTAAATCATATATGTATATTGAGTTGCCTATTAATAATAAAAACAAATTAATGAAGTTTTATTATATTATCATTATCTTAAAAACTTTAGATGTTAACTTTCTAAAACTTTGATAAATATATAAGTATACTACCTTAAACTTATAAAGCTTTGATCTTAAAATAAATTATATGACTATAATTTGTAAAGCCATCAATAAGAAATAAAAAAAAAAATGTACCCGTTCAAAAACCAACAATAATTATAATATTTTTGAGAATTGTAAGCTGTGTATCAGCTATTCAACTGGAATCGACAGTTAATATTTGCTATTTTACATTTTAAATAATAAAAAAAGCTGAGTGTAGAAATTTCCACATAGCACATAAATACTGACTTGGTTGACATTAGAGTAATATCAACATTGGCTCAAGAGGTAAGCACTAAGCAGAAACATAAGCACTGCTTATTATTATAGCAGCACTTATTATTAAGCAGTCACCTTCTGTGGTATTTTTCAGCTGGTGGTATTACAAGTTTTGATATCATACATAATTTGTATACGAGGATACAAAGTTTTAAATTGTATACGAAGTTTTAAATTGTTCATAATAAATAACAAATAAGAATCAAAAAATGATTATTTAAATATTTTGGATTAACTGTACTATAGACTTCAAATAAATACTCAATCTACTTTTTTTTGAAAATGCATTTTTCATTGAACACATGAGGAAGTTTTATCTACAAAAAGGGTGATATTTTCTTTAATCTTCCACCTCAATCATAAAACACTATGTGAATTTTTTTTTTCATAAACAGATAGACATAGTAATGTGTACATTAAGTTAACGTGATAATTTAAAAATATTCAACAAATTAATATTTAATATGCCAAGAAAATGTTTTATTTACAATAATGCGTAAGAGAGCGGCAGAACTTAATTTTATATAGGAGTATTTAAACGTAATTGAGCCATGTATGAGTAAAAGGAATAGATGAATGATAATTTCATAAATAAATTATTAATGTAAAACAGTCCGTCAACAATTTTAACACATAAGGAAATAATGATGTAATAGTCAATGAAAGAAACAATGTTACACTAATGATTTGTTTATGATTTTAAATTATACATGTACAAATAAAATAAATTTATGTTAAAACAAATACTTTATTAAAGCAATTCATTTTTATAAGAATATAATATTAATAAATAATTTTTTATGAAATGGTTTAACCCAAATTTTAATTTCATACCTTAAAAATAAAGTAAAAATTGATACTAAACATTATTTAACTATACGAATCATACGTTCATACATAGATAGGTAATAAGTTATTTACATTATGTTATATTTACCTAATTAAATAATAAATTAAATTCACTTTTCTTTTTTTCAAAACCTTTAAATTACAAGTTAAATAGAAAAAATAAGTAACTTAACTTAGTCAAAAATCAGGTAAGTTTTTGTTTTTTACTTAATATAATATGAATCTTTACCAGAGCACAATAAACAAGTTTCATTAAAATACATTCATATTTCATACATACACAAAATTATACGGATTAATTATTTTTGAAAAATAATCTTATGTAATCTGTGATATAATTTTTTAAATAATACTATTTCCATACTTTTGTTTTTTTTGGTGTAAAACAATAATTTGAACAAAAAACCACATATATTAACTTAATGTAGCTATGCAATATTATAACTAAAAAATAACTACATTAAATGGGTAAAAATCAAACTCTTTAAGTTACAAATTGCTTAAAAATAATTAACTTAGTTAAAAGTAACTAAACTTTTTAACTAAACTTCAACTTCATAACTTGTTAATGTCCAGCCTTGGTGATTAATGAAATAATAAAATATTTTATAGGTAAGTATTATTTTGACAGCAGTCAATAATTTTGATTTAATGATGACATAGGAATGCCATATCAATCATACTATTAACTACATACCTACCAACAGTTTTGTACAAACATATTTATAAAATAACTGAGAAATTTGTAACCTATACTTTAATGATTTAAATTACAATTACATAATAATTTCCAACTTTATTTCACCTATATTGTTAAAGTAAAATCACTCATCAAACAAGAAGTAAATATTTAAATTACACTGTTTATAATAATTTAAATATTTTCAAAAATACACTTTTAAGTTCGCAATACTTATGAATGTCTAATATATTTTTAAGATTGAACTCATAAAAAATAATTTGAATGTTTTTACCAGTAATATATTTGACATTTAATATATATATATATGATATGCCAGATTTATCACCTTTAATATGTAAAATTCAGTGCTAATATTGTTTTTTGCACCTATAGATACAAATATATTATAGAATGATGTTTAATTCAAAAATATTTGAACCTATTCAATAATTAAGCACTTCAAATTTGCTGTCACAAGAATATAGATATGGATAAAGATGTAATTTTATTCTCAAAAACTGAGGCATTCAAACAAATATAGGGCTAAATATATTTCAAAAAAATGTTCAAGAGAAGCAAAATATCAGTAAGAGCGTAAAGCTACTCTATACCATGAGTGGGCCGTTGCCACTTCAAGTAATTACAATGGGTTGAAGTAACATTAATAATTGATATAGGTAACATGAATCATATACAATTTCAGATTTTCATAATACATTTTTTATTATACATTTGTTTTACTTTTATAACCAAAACTAAACTTCATATTCACATTCAATAATCCTACAAAAAGTTTGCAGTATCGAGATTAATCAACCTATGTAGTCAAATCAACCATGTAGAGTATTAAACTTTATGATTTGATGACTTCATATTATAAACTTTGATTATGAAAGATTGTGCATGGAAACATTAAGTATCAACAATGAACGTCACTAATACATATTAAAATCAGTTTTCTAATCAAAATGAAAAATGCACTCTATAACTCTAACTAGATACTCTCAACTCTGCTTATCATTTGTACGTTTACAATATATTATAATAATCATTGACAGTATGTCAAGTATGTCATCAGAGCACACTTGCCATATCATTTAACGACACACAACTACACATAAATAACCTAGTGTTCTAGGGTGTTTCACAGCAATCAAAAACGTCAAATAAGTACTGACCTTTTTCAGCCCTCTGCCATGCCAATGCCGAACACAACAGGGCCAACGTCTTGCCAGAGCCCGTGGGACTTTCCAAGAGACAGTTCTGTTGTTTCTGACAGCCGCGGATCACCTAGACAAGAAAGCCAATAGTGACGGTTATCCAGCCGAGGAACTCTACGCTCGATCAGACGAAAGTGTACGGTATAAAAACAATAAAACGAAATTGCGAAAATATCATTGGAAAAACGGTTACCTTGTCCATCATGGACACTTGAGACGGATAAGGTTTGACGGGCATTTGGATTTTGATACCACCAATGGTGATCGTGAACGACGGTCGATCACCGTTGGCGGTGGACATGGTTGACGGTCGTTATTTTTCGGTGCTGGACGCTGTTCGGAGCCACGTAAAACTGATGTCAAACGATTAGATTTCGTGGAGTACCTACGTTGTCACCAAACGCATTCCACAGGTTATCGTCAGGCCAGCATACGGGCGTGTTGATCGTGACGAACGCTCGTGGCCGGGCGGCAAACACAAGACACCGGTCGGAAAACGGGACGAGGAAAAAGAGAAATGTACACAGGATTCACACCACGATTTACGTTTTGCCGTCGTTTTGTTTTCGTTTGAGGTCTGTTGTCAGTAATGTTATCATCGTCTTATCGGCTGATAACACGAATTTGAGCGGGAAAAAAAGTTTGTTGTCCACGAGTAGAACAGATGGCGCGGCATACATCGTTTTCGAATAATAACATTGATCTCCGAATAAACGATACCGCCGGCGGCGGTTCCTGTGTTCCAGCCGTCGTCGACGATCCGTGCTAAATACGTATCGACGGCGACCATCCAAAAGGGCATTAACAGCATTTTCGAAATTATTCAGGAGAGCTAAAAACCATTTTTTGCCAATGACTTGACTTATAATGGAATATTTGTCATTCAGGAAAAATATGTCATTAAGAACAAAGTTGGGTTTTAATCTATTTTAAACGATCATTTATCTATATGTTTGATTATTAATCCATATACATTGAAAGCAGAGAAAAATATGGATTTTGGCGCTCTTGCACTTTTGGATTGTTGCCGTCGATATTATTATAAATATTATGATCATTATCCCCCGATATGAATGACCCAGCGACCGGGTACGTGGTAAACGACGGAACGGAAAATTAAAAGAAGTTACTGAACCTGAATTTTATTATTATACTAACAGCTGTTGAGCTGTAGTTGATTGAATAGATCAGCTATAAGCGATCAGAAAAAAAACTAACGGAAAAAAAAACGGAAATTAAATTGTTTTCTATGAAATATTAAATCTAATGCCAATATATGGTAGTTCTTATGATAGGAGGTCATAATATATACTTATCAGTCTATCTGAAAAAAAATCGTTTTACCTAAATTAAATTTAAAGATTCGATTTTAAATCAATTTTTTTTTTTTTGGTAATCATGCAGTCAAAAATTTTTCATATACCGACTAATATTTTTGTATAATACAAATTTCTACAATTAAACGAGTAAAAGGCTCGGGCACTGAGTTTCTGCTATTTTTTGTGTTTAAAAAAATTAACTACGGTTAAAAAAAAAAGTATGATTAAAAAAAAAAAAAAAAAAATAGAAAACGTCCCAATTGCAAAAGCGACCAAGTGACTTTAGCCAGGCAACCCTTGGTTACAATATTCACCCTAATAAGATATTACAACCCTAGAAACCTATGAACGAACAACTAGGTCATACAATTGAATAGAAAAGACGATGCGGTTAAATAACTTGATGTTTTTCTCGATGAAAATCATACATGTAACATCCACATAAACAAAAAAACTCACTCAGCGGTATGTCAGTAAGATAATTATCTACCCTATAGTCAACCACAAATTAAATCATCCCTCCTTCGATTCACTTCAATAATTAGGCCGCTGATGTCTCATGTCTGTACTACTTGGGCCGCTGCTTTGTCTACTATAGTAAATAAGATCCTAATTCTCCAAAATAAATTTCTAAGGGTATTCCTTAAAGCACCATGGTTTATGAGCAATCATCAGATCTATTATGACCAAGGAAATACCCATTTTTTAAATTATATGGATCAAAACTCAATTATAAAACTTGCTCGTTAAGCCAAAAGACTCGGATGGAGCTCTTCGTTAATAACCTAGGGATAAAAACACTCAATAGACGCCTGCAGCTCCGACTCCTTCGGGACGTTCTCCAGACAGATATTAAAGACTCATCATCGGAAGGTGAAAATCATTATTAATATTTAACACACACAATTATCAGAATAAATAAAATCCCTGTATTATATTTTCATTAATCACATTACTATATTATTTTCATGATATTAATTTGTGTCATATAATTGTAAAAATATAAACAATTCATTGTTGTAATAACACTAGATGGCCTAAAATCACAATTATAGTAAGTTTAAAAAGAATAAATACAAAAGAAATATAATTATTTGAATAAAATTCAAATTATACAGGGAAATATTGCAGGGCAGAATGGGGAAGCTATCCTTTACATATCTCTAGGTCACTTAAAAATAAAAATTTAATTTTTGAATCTTTGACTAAACACTATTTAGAATGTGGTGAATAATAAAATTACGTTAAAAAAAATTAAATTACTTTTTTGAAAGTTGAAAAAACTAGAAAAATAACTTATACTTGTATGGGAGGAAAAGGGAGGTAGGTGTAACATACAATTCGTTGCAAGTGTATAATTTTCAATTACTTTGATGACAATGAATAATATCTAAAAACATGAAGATATTATTTTAACGTATAACATGACTTGAATGAAATAACACATAAGATCATAACTTTTTAAATGGAAAAAACTCAAGCTTACCCAATACTTCATTTTGGAAATAAATTTCACTACTATACACATGCTTTCATATTTTTTTCCAATCCCCATGGTAAAGACAGTGATCCCGTTTTTCACACACACTTGACACGAAACCAGGCAGGTACCAATTTGCTCCGTTTGATTTCCGCTATCTTAAAATTTCTAAATATATCGCTGATGTATCCATCGATCAAAGATCGAGTTAGTATACTTACGCGGCAGTTCGGATTTGGCACTGTTCGTTTTTTGATTTGTTTTCAAATTAACGGGTTACGTTATTCGCGCAATCATAACGTAACCTACAGTTTTGTTCTTATACGCGATTTTATTACGGTTTTATTTACGAGTCGTGATCATAAACCGATTATGTATATTGTATACCTATATACATAGTGTATCATCTTAAACGTTATAGTTGCATGGTATATAAAATATAAATATTACATACACATAGTATATAATGTAGTTTTATAGTTGTGTTAAATAAGTCGTGTGGTATAATTTACTTTTCGCAATAAAACATTCAAAACGTGTACTTAGGTGTTTACCAACATTTTTAACTTTATGCTGTTACCTACACGTGTTGTAGAAGCATCCTATAGTGCGATTTTACGGGCATATCGGTTGTAAAATCGAAGAAAAAAAAACAATCGTCAAAAGGGGACGATTTAATAGGTAACGATGTCGCGAATAATCGTTTTATAAGTACATTTTATACGCGTGCGAAACGAACTCGACTTAATACATCATCATAACACAACACCAACCTACGCGTGTAGACGTGCAGTTATAATACATACACGTGGTGCGTTTAGAAAGTTTGAGAACCTTGGGCTAAAGCAGCGCGTCGTCATAATTGAGATTTAAGACCATGTACTTATATTCATAAAGTTACCTCCCCCCTTAGTTTAAATTGGAAGTAGTGTCACTGGACACTCCCTTCCCTCAAGTTTTTCAAGTCTTGCAAGCTGTAGCTATCTCACATTTACTTATTATATAAACTTGTATATAGATTGTACATTTCTTTTATAATAATAATAATAATAAAAAAAAAACAACATGAAGCACACGATCACGACGAGTGTGAAGACATATTAATATTTCTGATTCGATTGAAATTGTCAGTAGGTACTTCTTAATCTATAATTTATGTTAAAATAATTAATATGGCTCATAAGAGTGACAAAAAAACTGAAGGTCTATACACTATATGCTACGGACATATTCTGCTATGGTTTTCCTATTTTGATGTAAAACATCTAATGCGGTGGGTTAGACCGACTGTTGGTGTGGCGATGCAGTTAACACGACAATCTCCCTCTCCCTCCTCGCGTGACATAGAGGCTGGCCTTAAAAAAAAAAAAAAAAAAATAGATCTATGCATTGATATATAGATATTCCTTGAATATTGATATAATATATTAGTACAATGTAGATTGTAGGCAGCGAATGAATAAAAATCTAGGATGGATAATATTGTTTTTACCATAAGTATTCACCATATTATTAGGTAGATATTGGTATAGCCGTATAGGATGGAAGTGAAATGTTAAAACTCAAAGCAATATATTTTAACGGCTCCATGAGATATTTTTATTCTGAAAAGTGAAAAGTGGATACGAATACTTGGCAATAATATCTGAAGTATCATAAAATCACCAAGTAAAGTAATAATTGATACGTTCGAAATATTGCAGTATTTATCTGTCAATAGTACTTAATAGTCCTGAGACAAATTGATAATTTTTTTTTTTTAGTATTCATTATATTATTATTAAAGTAATAAATAATAAATTTACCACATGCATCAGTCAACAAACATTTGTAAAATACATAATATTAAAATGTACATTTTCTAGATTTGTGCATTTTATGTTTAGTAGTGTTAAATTGTTGATTTCTCTGCGGTCAGAAAAAAATTATAAATACAATGTTTCAAATTAAATGTTTTTCTCGAAATAATTTATCGTCAATTTTACTATGCGGCTAATACATATATTTTTTTACAATTTTAGTCGGATGCGAGAAAAACGGAGTTAATTAATATTTTTCTCAGGAAAATAAAATCCAGTTGTTTATTAATTTATTATATCTCAGCGAACTGTCCAATGAAAATAATTGCGATATAGGCATTTTTTCACGTCTTTAAATAAACTCACCTGTTTACTGTACACGAAAACAGTGGGAACCTACACTTTCCGTACCGAATAGTCGCACTTTCCCAGTATTATTAACGTTTCGTTACATTTCAGTGTAAAGGGTCGGCAATTAAGTAAAAGTCCGCACAAGAGCGCATAAATACTAGCGATTCAACAACAGACCTGTAGAACGTATTGTAACATCTTAACATTATTTTCTATTAAACTCTAAGGGTCCGTATTTTATAACGTGCGTACCGCTCTTAACTAAATACCCTAAATACACAGTTCATATAACAATATTATCCGCGGTATCGTGTCTAAAATATCACACACTCGGCAGATACTCACTCGTATAAAACAGTAAAACACATTTCGTTTTTCAAACAGACAATTTCCGTTTTTTATTTTCGTATTGCTGTGAGAAATTCAAAGTTCGAAACGATCACTTCGAGCCGTTTTATCGATTTACAGATCCGCGGTATCGCGGACGCTGCACAGGTGCACAGACGATTGATGATAATAATATGATATGCCTCGAGGAGAAAATTAACACCGTACCACTGCAAATATTTTCTTTGCATTAAGGTGCGGTACAAACCGCCGCGTTTTCGTTTAATTAACACTACAAGCGTCCTGTTTACGTACGCACTCCGGGTTTGGCGGTATTGCTGGTACATAAAACAGATCGACGTTTAAGCTATGGTTTCCTAAAAAAGCGGTACCGTTATCTAGCGGCCGTAATATAATGTTGGGTGACGTCACCCATACGTTTTCTATAAATAACATCGGAGTAGGTTTCCTAGAGTACGTTGAGTGTCACCGTAACGTCAAATAGCGGTGCTGTCAGTTGCATGACGGCCGTCATAGCGGTGATAAACAGTAGTTCAACGTTTTTCACGTGTAGCGGTGGCAGTGTGCATATTTAATTAATACAATGAGTGGATACGTGATTTGGACGAGCGAAAATGACGAACAATAAATTGATTTTGTCAAAAATCATGAAGCTTTGCACAATATCAAATCCAAAGAGTATAGATAAGCCCAGATGAAGCAAAATTTGTGGAACGAAATTGGAATAACGCACAAAAATTTGAAATGCACCCTCAGTTTCACGATTTTTGAACATGATACTCTCCTCCAAACGATTGCTTTACACATTGTAAACTGGTCCGGCGTGGCGTTTTATAAACAGTGGCGGCGCTAGGCGTGGGCGGTGTGGGCCATTGCCCACGGCCTCGCACCTCAAAGGGCCTCGCGTTCTAAAGGGCTTTATAATTAACCATAGAGAAATATGGGAGAAGTATCTATACAAAAATGTTTGTATCTATAAAATTATTTTATTGTAAAAAAAAAAAACTCATAAACATAATAATTACATATATAGGTGAAGCAAAAAGCCGAAAAGTCCATTTCTTTTAAATAAAAAAAAAATAGAAACTTCTTATAGTATTATTAATTTAAAAAAATATGTATTTAATTATATAATTATGTGTTAATAAAATTAATATTATATTAAAACTACATTTGCAAATAAAAGGTTAACAATTAGAGCTTATTGCTAAAAAAAAATTCTAAATCTTAATAATAATTAAATAACTATTGTAACTTAAATAATGTTTACTACAAAAATTTTAAAAAGGGCCTCTTTAAGTCTACTTCGCCCACATATAAACTTTACCTCGCCGCGCCACTGTTTATAAACACGCAGTGTAACGACCAACGATATACCTGCGACAAACGGCTGATGGTACGGTATTTTCGCGTGGACTTGTATACTGCACCGCGCATACCGTAAATAAAGTATAAACATTGCAATACCGGACCATTCGTGGAAAAAGAAAATCAAAAAATGATTCGGCGAAATACTTGTAAAACTCAAAGAACACGATATATACGAGTAAAAAAAAAAAAATTGTGTTCCGTGTTATATATATAATATAGGTACAGTTGTACAGTTTGTTTTATGGCGTAGGACGTGGAGATTTTTTTTTTTTAGACTCGAAGTGAAAGCAAAAGACGTATCGATTTTACGTCTATAATGAATGCTTTTATTTTTCGTAGGTACTCGAACGATTTTCCGGGTAGCAAGAATGGTTCAAAAGTTCTTTAACCCTTTGCAGTCAAGTGATAACTTATGGAATCATGTTTTACTTAAATTTAATTATTTATTCCAAAGACTCATTAAAAGTTTAGTGATACATCAAATAACGACAATTTTTGTCTTCTTTCGAATGGTAACACTGAATTTTACCGTTTATCTATTGTTGATTTAATTATTATCAGTTAAATATATTCACTACGCTAAACATACAAATAACTGCAAATTGAACTGCTGGTTTCGGTAAGTAAAATTTTATCTTTGAGTAATAAAAAAATATTTTATTATTAATTACATGATTTACTAGCCGAATAACTTAAAATAATTTATCAAAGTACTTCTTACCAATTGCTATATGTTTGAATATAACGTGATTCCAATAATTATCATTGGGCAAAAAGAAATGATTGAACTTTTTTTTTACTTTATGTCTAATTTCTAAATGATTCTTATAGGAATCACTTTAATCATTTAATTTAATTCATAAATAATTTAGTACTAGTTCTTTTTTTTTATTTCTAGATTATTTCCAAAATTAATACAATTTTAAAAGATGATGACATCACAGAACTCTTAAATGAAGATGTATCAGACATAGAAGAATTTGATGAAGGTGAAGAAGTCAACTTTGAAAACTTAGATGAAATGCTGTCAAAATTTCCTAGTGATATTGAAGTAACTTTTTTTTGTTCTAAAATGGTGTTCCATTATGATATAATAAAATTATTTATCATCCATAGGTTAATAACATAGACAACCAAGAAATACATGCAATTTTAGAAAATTTAGATGATATTATGAATATTGCTGATATTGAAAACTTTGAAATAACTGAAACAGAAATTATGGTGGAGCAAGAAATCCAAAATCCAAAATGGGAAAAGGTATAAACTATAGTGGCAAATTTTTTCAAAATGTAATATCCATTATTATATTATTTCTTATATTATGTAGGTGCCATGGAATGTGACAGAAACTATTTGGAAAGAAAATTTACCTGAACCGCCTTTAAGTGTAATGTCTCCATTTGCATATTTTAAATTATTTGTTGATGATAACATTATTCACAATATATCTCAACGAACAAATCTATACTTGGTTGAAAAATCAGGGAAGTCCATTACCACTTCGCCAGAAGAAATTGAACAGTTTTTAGGAATTCAAATGTAATTATGCATATATTATACCTAATTAAGAATATTATTTGAACATTTTAATTCATTTTAGGTATATGAGTATAGTTAAGATGCCATCGTACAGAATGTTTTGGGCAGAAAAACGAGGTTTTCAAATGCAATGTCAAGAAATCGATTTGACTGTTTGTGGGCAAATATCCATGTTATTGATAACAGTAAAATGCTACCAAGAGAGCACCCAGACCATGATAAGTTATTTAAAATACGATCTTTCATAAATGCTATATGCGAAAATATGAAAAAAATTAAGGTAGAGAATTCACAGCTGTCGATGAAATCATAATCCCATTTAAAGACCGCTCAATTATGAAACAATGCAATAAAAATAAACCTCATAAGGGGGGCATAAAAATGTTTTCTATTGCTTCTTCGCATGGTTTGGTCCATGATTTTGAAATTCATGTTGGTAAAGGTACTCTGCCACCTTCAGAGCATGGACTTGGCATTAGTGGTGATGTAGTGATGCGCTTAGTTGATTGTGTCCCCAGGCATGACAATTATAAGGTATTAAATATTTACTTACAAGAAATATTTTGAAAATTATTTATGATATTTTAATGTTATTTAGGTTCCCATGGATAATTGGTTTAACTCTCATAGTTTACAATGCAAATTAAAGTTTGCTGGAATCTTGGGTATAGGAACAGTTCGTTCAAACAGAATTGTTGGATGTGTACTTGAAAACGATAGCCATGAAGTTAAAAGGAAAAGGAACATTTGACTGCAAAGTTGATACTGCAAATAGTGTAGTAGTCACTAAATGGTTTGATAACAAGTTTGTTCATATAATTTCCAACTATCAAGGGCCTTTCCCAGTGAATAAAGTTAAAAGATGGTATGTGGCAGACAAGAAAAAAATAGATATTCCTAGACCAGCATCGATTGCAGAGTATAATTATTTCATGGGAGGTATAGATGATCATGACATGTTGGTCGAATTATATTGGGTGAACATAAAAGTAAGAAGATTTTACCTACGTATCGTTTATCATTTGATTGATATATGTGTAGTCAATGCGTGGCTATTATATAGAAGACATTGTAAACAGCGTAAGATTAAAAAAACTACAAGTTTATTAAGTTTCAAATTAGATATAGCCTATGCATTACTACAAGCTGGTAAAAACAAAGTCTATAAAAGAGGAAGACCATTATTATCTAGTACACCACCAACCACGAAAAAAAAATTATTTGCCCCAAGACCAGTCGACGATGTCAGATATGATGAAATAGCTCATTGGCATTTTCCAACTACCAAAAAGCAGCAATGCAAGCACTGCATTAAATCTTACACTACAAACACATGCAGTAAGTGTAATGTGCATTTATGTTCTATACAAAACAGAATGTGTTTTATAGCTTTTCATAACAAATAATTGGTAAACTACAATATTGCTATAAAACTGTTATTCATTTTTATTTAATTTTAATCTTTTTTTTAACTATATTCATACATAAAATGACTTAATGTTTTTAAATTTATCACCAAAACTGTTGTGAAAAAATGTATCCTGTTGGATGACTTGTTTTCATTGAGTTGTTATATTTATATTAAGTATTGTTTTATTGTTTTTACCATACTCATAATCAAAAATGTTGTAAAAAAACCATTCTATTTTATAAATTGTTATGTTTTTATTATGAATTCAAAATTAGTATATCTACCTAATTTTTAATATATGTGATAATAATCATCAAGACTGATGTGAAAAAATTGTTTTAATTAAGTTTTGTTATATTATATTAAGTATTGTATACTGTATTAACTATTTATACTCATAATGAAGACTGTTATAAAAAAGTTTTAATTATGAATTAGTAATGCTAATGTATGTGATAATATTCATCAAGACTTATGTTATTTTTAATTTTTCATATGTTTTTTTAATTGTATTAAATGTTTCTAGTATATAATAATATGTTCAATTGATTTTTATGCACAATGTACCTAAAATTATTTAAAACTTAAAACTAGTATAATTTATGATATTTTATAAAAAAAATTCTTCATCATATATATTTTAAATGCCCGATGATGCCTTTAGGAATCATACCTGTATAAGTCAGGTAAATAAACCAAAAATTAAAAAAATAAATATTTTTCATCTAATGTTAGTCCTATAATTATAGTTAAAAAAAAATAAAAAAATATTGGGTCAAAATTGAAGTGTTGGGCTGGAAAGGGTTAATATATTTTATTATTTATGCATAGATCATAAATTTAATTGCGTCTCGTTGGTATTTTATACAAGGGTTGTTGTTTTTCTCTTTCTTTCTTCTCTCGATCAAAAGCGTCCGTCACATATGATTTGATCGATTACATATTTTGCTTTGTAAAAATGTATAATGGTATAAAACGATAAATTCGAAAAGGTGTCGTTGCACTAGAATCGAGGAATAAGCTGTTAAATGGATAGATACATATTAGTAAATACTAAATAGTATACAACACGTTCGACGTTATCTATAGGTACGCGCAGACAAACAAGAGAACCGTATCTCATAGCAGCGGTCCCCAATTGGTGGTCCGCGGTTGTATTATTCTGTAGTGATATTTTTATTTTATTTTGTTTTAGTGAAATTATCAACTTTGTGGTTGTATATAATGTAGTTATACATTTTCATCGATCTGACCCAAACAATTTGTGGATAATAAATCCATTTTCCTGTGATATTGAAAAAATAGAAAATCCCTCTGAACAGGAACAAGATGAATTAATTGATTTGGTAACTAATGGAACGACGAAAAATATTTTCAACGCAAAAAAAATAAATGGTTTTTGGTTAATTGTTCAAAATGATCAAAAGCAACTTGACATTTTAAAAAAGCTTGACATTTCATTTCCCTTTCGCACAACGTATAGATGTGAACAAGCTTTTTCTACCTACTGTTACATGAAAAACAAATATCGTAGTAGACCTAATATTGACGCTGACTGAAGAGTTAAAACATCAAACATGCAACCGGACTTGGGCGAAATTATGAACAAAAAAGAAATATTTCACTTATCTCATAAAGTTTGAAGGTGTTTAATCAAATAATTTTTTTTATAATTTTTTTTTTTTTTTTTTGAGAAAATTTGTTTCTATTATATTACGAAAATGTTTATAAAATTAAAAATCGAATCATATTTAAAATAAATCGTACAAATTTATTTTTCATTTTCGTATTTAAATAAAATTGAAAAGTAAGTATTTACAAAAAATGGGTCCGCCGTCCAATTTGAGTTGTAGCTAGGGGTCCGTGACTTTACACTGATTGGGGACCGCTGCATTATAGAACGCGTGCGAGTGTGAGCGAGTGTTGTGTGTGTGTGTGTGTGTGTGTGTGTGTGTGTGTGTGTGTGTGTGTGTGTGTGTGTGTGTGTGTGTGTGTGAGCGAATACGAAACGGATGTTGCGCGCAGCGTGCCTCGATACCTATAACGTGATATACGTTACGAAGCGTGCTGTTTATTGCCCGTGTGTGGTTCAGAGTTCTTCTAGCCGGTAAAAGTCGAACCTCGAACGATTATATCTCCACAAACACGTCTCGCGCGGATAGACGCGCTGCTGCGTGTAATAATAATATTGTATACGAAAACGAGATTCATACGCACTTCGAGAGCATGAGTCTCGCGAACGAACAATATTATTTATTGGCCGATCGCGCACGGCGCTAAACAAATAAGCGTATATTCTAGCGTTGTTTTCTATTTAGGAGGTACGACGCCTGTAAATCAGACGTATAAACAACGTTACGTAGGTATATAGTATGTACATAAACTCGTATATTTTATTCTGATTTTCAAGGTTTCGACAGGCGAGAAACGCAACTAATAGCACGCGATCGGTCGCCGTGTGGAATAATGTGGTCTTATTTCATATCGCACCTCACGGACGACACACAATATTATGCGACCATCGATTATAGAACAGTCTGTTCTATAATCAGTGATGCGTCATACGCATGTAACGTATACTGACGTACATAGGGTCGTATACAAGGAGGGGCAATAGGGTTATATTTCATCCTACCGTGGCCTTTTTTAGGAACATTTTTAAAATGATGTTTTCTGGAACAAAATTTAAAACACAATGTTTATTTATGTTCATAAGAAAAACGTAGTGATTTCATTAAAAATCGTATATTTCACTTATTGTAATACATTAAAATATAATTTACGTTAGCCTATACTCCATACCTTAATATGTTTAAGCCCTAGTATCAAAATATAGACAATATATATAAACAGGGCCCCAGTGGTGTATCCAAGAGGGTAATGGAGTAAATACCCCCCCTTGCGCTATTTTTTTTTTTTTTAATAGTAAATAATGTACCTACTATTATATTGAATATGAATTATTTTAGTATTGGATACATTTTACCCCCCATCCCCAAGATAATTTCTGGATTTGACACTGAGGGTTCACATGGAGATAGTCTATTAACCGATGTATCGTAGCCTCATAGGAGCCTGCCTAATTGAAAATTCAATTTAAATTTAGGTATGATTTTAAAATTTTCAACACCAACATTATAATATAATAATATAAATAATATTATTATTTTGTATGTTTGGGGTATATCCACTGATGTAGACCATATTTGTCAGTAGCAAATTACTGTATCGACAATAATACATAATTAATATACTTCTCGTCATTAAAATCACCGTCGCGTTGACAAAGATCGACGACGATTTGATAACGACAATGATGATTATTTTAACTCGTTTTCTTAGACAATTTGTAGTTATTATTTTGAACTATTTTTATTATTTTTCAAAATCACTTTAGTAATGATTTCCCTGCATTCAGTACTGCGATACGTGAACAATGTAATGTCGATTGTATTCAAAAAATAAATAATTTGGTTTTAAGACAGCGTTTTTTAATAATGTTACAAATGTTTGCCTATTACAGATATAAAAACTTATGTCGTTCGAAAACAAAATACTTAGAATCATCTGCGGCCCTGTATACGACAACGACCTGGGGGGCTGGCGCAGAAGAACAAACAAAGAGATCCGAGACTTGACAGGAGTACCAAAGATAGTCAACTTTGTAAAAGCACAAAGAATAAAATGGTTTGGGCACGTGATGAGAAGGTCAAACTCTGATTACCTT
The DNA here is from genome assembly GCA_027580255.1 of Therioaphis trifolii. Taxonomy (NCBI): domain Eukaryota; kingdom Metazoa; phylum Arthropoda; class Insecta; order Hemiptera; family Aphididae; genus Therioaphis; species Therioaphis trifolii. Next base: position 5,994,294 of record CM050407.1, read on the forward strand.
AAAGCGGCGGCCGAATGGAAACCCACGGGGAAGAGACCAAGAGGACGTCCAAAGAAGCGATGGATAGATGGTATAAAGCAGGATTTAGAGAAATTAGGGATATCAAATTGGGAAGAAAAGGTACAAAATCGGGAAGAGTGGAGGGAGTTGTCGGTGGCGGCAAAAACTCTTGAAGAGTTGTGATGCCAATGAAGAAGATTACAGATATACGAATAATATTCGTCAATCACTTATTGATCATTGTGCTTTTTGTTTACGATGCAGGTAAATAAAAGTAACATAATACGAGTAATATGTTGGTGCGATCGGCCGCCGCCGTGCGGAAAAATATACAGGTACTAGGTAGGTTTGGTCGTGCAGTTTTACACCACACCGTGCAGGCGTAACTATTACACCTCGTGCTCGCGAGCAATATTAATATATTCGACGTTGCGGTAAATGGGTACACGCGCGCGTCGTTATATCATTATGCGATTTCCCATCTGCGTTTCACAATAACGCAACAATTTTCGCTTCACATCAAAAATAATCGCTTCAATTGGACTAATAATTATTACCATCGATAAGAATATTATGAAAAAAATAAATAAATAAATAAAAGTTTTACGACTTCGCAGTACCGCTGCGATTATATTGTCGTATATTTTCAACGGCAATCAATTAATTTACACGGTTCCGTTGAATCTGTCTGTGTGTACATTGGCACAGAGACGGCAACAGACGTATGAAATAATAGTAAGGTAGTCGATATGTCACATAAACTTTTGACATGCAGCAGACGCATGGGCATTACGTTTTCCCGGTACCCGTGTGCAGTATAAGTGCACAGTACATTTAAATTTGTTTTATGTTTTATTTATCTAAATTGAGCTACGACGCATAACAATATGATACTATTATATATGTGTACACACAACGCGACGATTATGACTGATTATATTTTGAGTTCATAGATGAACAATTATAATAATCATCTGAACAGCATATTATTCATTATGATATTCTATACGTACGAAAAGTATATTCGATAAAAATTTAAAAAAAATAAATAAATCTACAAATTGAGAAATAAGGTTCTGAAAGAAGATATAAGTCAAACGAGGAACATAACCGAAAGACAGCAGATATACCCTAGATCCTCTCTCAAAGTCTCAATCAGCCTCGTGCATTCTTCTCGAGCGTTATAATAATATGTATATCACATGATTCGTTTTTTTTTCAATAAGCCGAGGTGCTCACACCATGCACGATTATTGTAAACACATCATAAATTATATCCTACTATAGATTATAAAAAACAACTAAGAGGTCGAATTTGTAATTATAATAATCAATAATCATATTTTACAACTAATAGGTAGTTTTTATCTATGGCCGTATGTAATGTACATATTTGTGATTTATCGACGTGCATTATTATAATGTACTTGGAATTAAACCAGGTGCATCTCTTTGGAGTATGTAATATGTATAGACTGTACTATGATAAACTACCACACGTTTTATTAAATATATCTGACGTGTATTGAGATTGTTACCCTGTCTTACCCTCGGCCACATTTTTACTGCAAACTATTGTGACAAACTTGCACATTTTCAAAATATATAATGAAATCAACCATTTGAGTTACAGCATTTGAAATCAGTATTCATCACGTATGGGTTAGATGGCACGTAGGTATTTACAAAAAAAAAAAGATGCTCAAACTAGTGCCCAATTTTCAAGTAATATGCGGATCACGGTAACTGGGTTTTTTAATTTTAGATAACTTTTGGTATCATTTGCTTTTGTTGTGTCAATCGCCAAACATTTCAAAACGATTCAGATAACGACGATTCATCCGTGATCGCATCACAATGATAAATAGATTCGAATATTTTACATCTATTTTATAATTTCAAATAATTTTAATTAAACCCACATAATCAGTGTCAATACAATTTACAGGCTTTCGGTCACTAGCGCTTGCTTCTGTAGGAAATTTTATCGAAAATGATCTTTGCACTGCAGTGAAAAATCACCTCTTTAACTAATTTGAACCTAACCGCGAGGAAATAAAACATAATTTCAAACGAATTAATAGTAATTTTTTGTTGAAATATGATGACGGATATAAATTCAGCGATCGACATAAATCATGAAAACTTAAGCATTAAGCCTCCAAGCACTTGTTGTGATCAAACTTATTTACTAACTTAAAATAATAAACAGGCACGTCCTGTTTGAATGTACGCTTGATGTTCATCGGGGAACTAAATTCAGACGTCGCGGAACCAATTTATAAACCAACAATTATTCAGATAATGCCGGCGGGCTAAATCAATGATTTTTCTTTATCAACGATGGCAGATTTATTTGAATTATATACCTAGATAAGTAATTGTAATAATATAGAATTACCAACAGCTTCAATGCTGCGTTTTAGACAATTAACACGTGCAGACACGTTGAACTCACGTGAAGGTGGTGTAATTCGTAAATTTGTAATGACTTATTGGTATATGTTCGGTATAAGGTAACTTAATGGTAATGTTTCCCCTTTTTTACAACACTGATTTACGCAAATATCATGCGGGTTTAACTTTCTCGGCAAAAATATCAAAACGCTCGTCATTTTATATGTTTAGACATTAGACATACACAGGCAGCTACATTAACATATACTCATACCAAAATGTCGTGCGCACTAAATAACACGATGGAAACAATATAATATAATACGATACAAATATACACATTACGTTATAGGTAATGTAATATTATTACGTAGGTCGTAAATTCCATTAGACTCAAAAATAAAAACAAACATCTGTTCGGTAACACGAATTCGTAATTTCGGCCAGGAACATACGTCATAATATACAGCGTATATAGAGTTAAATTAGGCATTGCGGGGGCGTGCTTCAATTCAGTATTTCATTCGTCGTCTCGTCGGTGCCAACAGTTACACAGGCCGATTTATCAGAATCCATCAGGCCACGATGCACTTATTACATTATATTTTAACACCCTCCTACCTATTTGAGTTTTCAGTGAAACAACTAACAAGTAAAATGAAATACAAATAAACAGCAAATTATAAACTTGAACCAACATCATTATAATATTATAACTCAAAATAATAAAATAACGATCTATTAAATAAAAACGGTATGATATCTTCGTTTTCAACTTGACAAAATATCTCTACTGCTTCATCTAAATCGGTTGTATTCGATTTTAACTTTTCAATTTAACTATATCATGTACCATGAGGGCACATACACGCCCACAATGTACGTATCTTATAGTTGTATGATTTTATTAATGTGATGACAAAAGAAATCGTTTATTTAAATCAATACTTACTATATGCTAACGTATGCGTTTTTTGTTAAGTATAAATCAATTAAATAATTAACGTTTTTGAATAAGTTATGCAATTTTTTTAATAGGAACTAATTAAAGTCATTTATTCAAAATTGATTAATTTGTTTGAGAATCATTCATTTTGCTGCTCAGTGAATAATTTTTAATTTGTTTAACTGAAATTTTTTATAACGGTTGATAAAAAATAATTAACGAAAGCATCAAGGATCAAAATAAATAATCAATGTATGTCAAACAAATTTTAACTATGTATACATAAATAAATTTAAAATGTATTCTAAAAACCTAAACATAATAACCATAATAAAATATTGAAACATTTTTATTATCAACAGTATTTTTATTTCCACACACTCTTAGGGAATCTTACTAATACTCCATAAAAAAAATATTTGTTAATTTTCTAACAAACTAAATATTCAACTGCCCTAATATGACTTCAATATTTATTTTGCTGTATTATATTCGTATAATTATCTTGATACCCAAAAACATTATAATGTGTAATACACAAGATACAAGAAGTGTCAAAACAATCTCACAAAGGTACATTATTATAAACATTTTATGACGTTATCTGTTTTGTTGAATTACAAAAAATATTCTCTCACCGAAGACGTACAAAATATTAAGGAGGGTTTAGGTTTTTTTTTAATATCTGAAAATTTTCGAAGCAATGAACAAAATACATTATTTATCTCCAAAATAATTCAGTTATCCAGTTATTAGTTTTTTTTTTTTTTTTTTTTTTCGTAAAATAATTCCATTTCAGTTGAAATATGACGATGGATGTACACTTATTGTTGATGCATATTATAATATGATACAGGATTGATATATATTAATTAGTAGCTGATATGATGACGATTTTCACCCACGAATTAAAGTCTTAACCTAAATTATTTATATAAATGTAAAAAAAAAATCTTAAAATAAAAAAAAAACAGAATTGTTACCGTTTTCATTATTGTTTCATACCGAGCAATATGATTATCTCTCCGCAATAAACCTAGTTCAATAAGTATCGTTACTCTATTATCCTCGAACAGAGATTTTCAATATTCTATAGGTAGATCTTTGTAATGTATTAAGAAAAAAAAATCGTAAAATTAATTATTAGGTAAATGCGATGTCACACCACGATACAAAATATATACACTAGACAAAAAACTTTCATACGCATTCGGTGCGTTATGAAGTTGTAAACTATGAGTATAGGTACACACGTTCGCGGCGACGACTACGACGACGGGGCGATGGTTCGCGAAAGCGTTTTCGTCCAGAAATAACAATGATAAAGCGAAATGACGATGATAAAACCGTCGGGAAAAAAAACAAAATAAAACAATAAAAACACGAGAAGAAGCATTAATACGAGTGGCGAGGCGCGCGCGCTGTGCAGGAATTTCACACATTCACGCGCGCGCGGCATAAAAGCGGCAGCGGCGGCGGCCAAAAGGAACGGCGAGCGCGAGAAAATCGTCGCGGGCGCGCGTCGTGTGAAAAACCGTCTGATAAATTATTGCGCCAAAGTCGAAACGGCCGCCGCCGCCACCGCCGCCGCGATTTGCATATAAATAAGTTCTTCCGTCGTCGGTGTGTATGATAGTAATAATAATAATAATTACTCAAGTGCCGCGCCGAGCGTTCCGCCGGACAGGACAATCGCCGGGTCCCATCGTCGGAATTCCACGGGAGTGCAAAAATAATAATAAAATTAAAATAAAACGGCGGCGGCGACGACGGCCGTAATTGACGCGTTTGTTTTGTCGGAGGCTGACACACAATGCCTGCTTGCTCTGCTGCAGATCGTCGCCGTCCGACGAATAGCAATAATAATAATAATAATAATAATAATATTACTTTAAAGACGCGGACAGACATACCTTAACAGACTGCAGTGGGAAAACGGTGAAGGAGGTGACGGGTAAGAGAGTTTTTACAAGAACGTCGTGTGTGTGTGTGTGTGTGTGTGTGTGTGTGTGTGTGTGTGTGTGTGTGTTTGTGTGTGTGTGTGTGTGTGTGTGTGTGTATATGTGTGAAGTGTATGGAAACGCGTACGTTGATATTATGTTGATATCCACGTAATTTATCTTTTTTTTTTTTTTCAATTGATCGTATTGTTTTCAACGAATTTTGCTTTGACCAAATATTTGACTGAGATACGACTATAGTGACATAGAGTTGAAAATAAAAATAATTTACGTAAGTTATAAACTCATATGTACATGAGATTAGTAGGTACATGTTTTTATTTTGAAACACATTGAAAAGTTGTACATAAAATCACATATAATATAGTGTCAATTACTCAAAAAGATAAGGACGCTCAATAACATCTTACATAAATAGTATTCTACATATTTTCATTTAATTTAAACAAATCTATTTGAATTCTTTTTTGAAATATAATACTTCGTAGAGTTTTTTTCGGAAATTTATTTCGATTTCCTCTTGGTCACTGTTACCTCGTGATAGCTTATTTCGTCTGAATCGAAAGCGTTCGATAGTGTAAATATTTCAAATAATCTGTACTCTAAAAATGAATACACCTTTGAAAATCATTGGTCCGATTATTCGAATTTAAATTCCACGATTTCCAAAAAATATTTGTTTTTATTCGTTGGCTAATCATTTATTTATTTTACAACATATAATTGCCATAGAAAATTTACCGTAACTAATAACCATAGCGATAAATTCTTGTTATAATAGTTATCAAGCGATTAAACGATTAAGAATTCAATAACAAACAATTTTTCTTGAAGTACTTAACAAAATATAATTTTGTAGTTCTGTAAACTAATTGATGAAAAATAATTGATCGTAACTTATACACATTCGTTATATATATTTGTTTGTGTTTTGTCGGTGATATCTTGTCGCTTTTATTAGTTTTATTGCCGCTTGCCATTAGAATAGATGAATTGCACAATGCCGAAGGAAGTAAGTGAAACAATGGTACCTAGATTTAAGGTTCCATTGTGTATAATTTTTACTCGTTTCCAAAAAAATACAATGTAAATATTATAATTTTTCGTGCAATTAAGATTTCAAACGAATAATAACTGAATATTTAGTGTAGTTTCATCGGTCTGACAAATGAATACTTTTATTTCACAGATGACATCCGAAACCACCGTCGAAACGTGCACAACCGAATCGGCCAAGTACGTCTATATTCAGATATCACATTCGTATTCGCATTCGTCTGTCTGATGATCGCAACGGAATAATATTAAACCGTTAACTTTGATTTTAGCTGTTCGCACGAAAACACAAAAAAAGCCAAGAAGTTTGGTAAAATATGTGTACTGTGTCACACACGCGTCTGGAAGTTTTGGAAAAGTCGAAAATGTCTTGGTAATAAATCTCGTTTTGTGAAGCCGGAAATAAGTTTAAACGATTTTTCCCCTCGTCTCGGCGTAACACAATCGCAATTATAATATAATATTCGTTTTCAGGCTGCAAATCAGTTTTTCATAAATCTTGTATCGCCGCTCGGGAAAAGGAGGTAAGCATAACGTTTTGAGTGTCATACCAGTCCAGTGGCGTCACGTTAACATTTTTAAGCCCCGGCAGCCGAAACGTTCGTACGAAAACGTTACAGGCGAATACGCGCGACCGTCAAAATCGATCAAACGCTCTTCGGTTGAATCGTAAATAATTCTACGGGCGTGTAGGTGTGACGTTCCCGTGCGGGAATCTGCCGAGATAAAATTACGTTTCGGTATAATGTTTTCTAATTCGATTGAAAGAAAAAAAAAACAAAATAAATTTTAAAAAAACCCACTTGACATGGCCGACGACTGCTCTCGAAACTCGCGATCTCGGATATCGCTGAACTCTGATTTAAGTTACGTCACACCGCTCGCCGCGATGATTTTCAACTGATTTTTCACCACCACCACTACCACCGCCACCGCCGCCGCCGCCGCCGTAATCAACTTTTACGCGTGTTTTTTTCTTGCAGGTCGCCCGGGATCCGGTCGTAGGACCACCTATGGCCGCGAACGAGGTCGCCGTCGTGCCGGTCCAGACGACCCCGGCGGAGGCGGCGGCGACGACGACGACGACGACGACTTTGGTACCCGTGTCGGTCACGTCGTCGGCACAGCGCCCGGCGGGCCACGAAGACGCGCCGCTATACGTGACGCCTACGCCGTGGATTTTGGCCTTCGTGACCGCGGTAACAATCGACTATCGTGGTCACCCCACACCGTTAACCGCGATCGTGAACCGCGGTTACGAACTTTCCGCGGCCGTGTTCCGAGAGCTCCTCGACGTGCTGCCCGTCCACGCCCGTCCACGAAGTCTTCGGACCACTCGTCGGTCCACGCCCGCGTCCTCGTGGGAAATCGACCTGTGGCTCCGACGACGCGCCGTCGATCGGTACACAAGGGCGTTGGAGGCTGGAGACCAGTCGGAAGGCAAGGTGCGTCGCGGAGCGTCGCCCGATCTAGAAGCCATCGATCGCGCGTAGCGCGAGATTATTCTGTAGAGGTGTTGACAGACGAGTTGGCGAAAGACCGAGAGTAATAATATTGTTATTTTTATCACGCCTAAGCGAATTTAGGACCCGTTCAGACTGACCCGTTTGTTTGTATGATTCGTTCGGTTTAGGTGCTTTGAAAAAAAAATCGACTATACCGTTTCATTAGGTCTAATCATTATATCATGTATAATTTTTCCTGTTTCAATGCGATAGTAATTCGTTTTACCTATAAAACGTGTGGTTTTGGGGGGTACATGCAGCCATTCTTAAAGTTATAATTATTATAACAGCCTTTATTTAGTTTTTATGAATATAAAGTATGAAACTTTAAAAATTAAAATTAAAAACATAAATAAAAATTTAATATTTTATAACATTTGTGTATAGAATCTAGGTGATAAAAGTTAGGAATATACTATTTTTCCATAGTAAACATAATTTAGAATACATTAATGTTCTTAAATACGCTTTACTTATTAATCCTGGTGGTATTGGAACAACCGCAGCCTGGAAATTATAGTTATAATAACACTTTTAATTAGTAATTTGTATTGATAATTCACTCGTTCTCACCTAATCCGACGTCTTTTGCTTACTCCTTTAATTGTAATCCTGAACAATTTTCACGGTTTTATGACGCACCGTTTTTATTTTCTTGAATTACATGAATGTATTCAATGATAGTTTATTAGGATAATTATTACTACATTTAGAAATTAGATACTAATGTGCATTTTTGTAATTCACTATCCTACGGCCAGTGAAAAAACGACTAAATTTAATCTTTTAGACGAGTGACTAGGATAAAAAAATGCATTGACCGGATTAGTCTCAGTTTGATGTGCTCAAACAGTTTCAGGGAAAATAAATCAAATTAATGTATTCAGTCTTACATCCCTAAATAATTAATAATAATACAATTGAAAATGTAAAAAACATAAACTAGAAATATTATTTACTGTATATTTTTTATTTCAAATTAAAATGCAAATTTCCAAAAAATAAAAAATATATTATCATGGTTTCTTAAAAATTCACGTAATATCCTTCATCAAATTAATAATGATCAATCATAAGGCATTCAAAACTAGGTTAATGAAATTATGTAAAGATAACTGAAAAATATTTAAATATTTTATAATGATTTGAACTCTATATAATAAATATCCAATTCGAAAACGTTTTTCAAAGTTGTATACTATCCATAATTATTACAATTTTATGAAAAAAAATGTTTAAACTTTTTCACAAACGTTAATTTTTTAATGCTATTTTTAACTCATGTGATTTTATTTTTCTTGAAAAATAACCACCATTTATATCAACATTATATTAAGAAATACAATTTTTTTTTTGACTTTGATATTTACTTGATATTTATTTTGATATAATGTAAATATCAGAATCAAAAAAAATTTTATTTCTTAATATAATGTTGATATAAATGGTGGTTATTTTTCAAGAAAAATAAAATCACATGAGTTAAAAATAGCGTTAAAAAATTAACGTTTGTGAAAAAGTTTAAACATTTTTTTAATGGGACAATCAAATATATTAAATATAAAAAATAGTTTTAAGTATGCACACTTTATTTAAAACCATGGGTATTGCATACTAATCAACTTTTTATCATGAAAAATTTAAAAAATAGTCGACTTATATTTTATTAATAAAAGATTTTATTTACTATTTTTTTTCTATGAAATTAATTAAGTTTTGAAGATATCTGAAATGCTTATCACTATTTAAACACAATAAAATTAAAGAAAATAATTTTTTTAAATATTCTACTGTTTCAATTTACGTACCAATAGAATTCATAGTTTGAGATGTAGATATAAGTATGTTACGTTTAGAGCAGCGGCAGAATATTTTTATAGGCACCTCTGCTATTCCTCGTCGCCTCCAAAATTTAAAACGCTTATATCACTTAAACTATTGGTTAAATAATAAAAATAGAAACAAAAATATTTAAAAAAAGTATTATCTTTGATTACGTTATAAATATAAATATAACCGTATAATAAGACTAACAAATCATGGACATATAAAATAAGTAAAACATTTAATACTAAACAATAAAATGACCGAAAAAATAAAACTAATAATCTATTAAGACATGAATTTAATTAGAAAATTTTCTAAATTTATGATTATTATTATTATAAAGGGGGTAGCGGGTTAAGGGGGGTCTGGCGGCCCCCACCGAATCTGGTAAAATCGTTTAAAAAATCTTGAAGAGGGTCGAAAAACAAGCAGTATAAGCTTTTTACCGTCATTATAACTCCAAATGAAAACACAGTAATGGCGAAAAATATGATTTTTTGTAATTTTTATTTTTTTCAACCAGTTTTATTTATTTTTAAATGGTTCAAACGCAATTATAAATTTGTTTTGGATGTGTGGAAGTCCCCTGAATTTTTTCAGATTTTTTGGTCAAGTAAAAACATGTGAATTTTAGGTTTAAATGCGAAAAAAATCGTGAAAAACGCGTCATTTTCAAGATTTAACCCTCTTATTTTTAGGGTTGTTTTCATTTTCCCGAGGGGTGCTGTATAGTATAGATAGCGGCAATCGTCCTCTTTCGAATGCAAGCAATTGGACTCAATTTGGTCAATTCTGGTGAGCAGGGCGATTTTTTGAAAAAAACTCGAATTTTCAACTTTCGGTAAATTACGGCGCGTACTTGGTATAATGCGTCTTTACTATAAAAAATACATCTCTATAGGGGTATTTGAGGTCACTGATCATGAATTTGAGGTCAAAAAAATTGTTTGACAACAAATTCACCCATAAATATTTATATTTTTAGATATTATATATATTTTATATAATATATTTTTATATTTTTAGATATTAAAATTGTTTAAATGCTGTGATTCAATGATATTTTTTACATTATCAAACCTGTGTTAATAAATATTTATGGGTGAATTTGCTGTCAAAAAATTTTTTTGACCTCAAATTCGTGATCAGTGACCTCAAAAACCCCTATAGAGATGTATTTTTTATAGCAAAGACGCATTATACCAAGTACGCGCCGTAATTTACCGAAAGTTGAAAATTCGAGTTTTTTTCAAAAAATCGCCCCGTTCACCAGAATTGACCAAATTGAGTCCAATTGCCTGCATTCGAAAGAGGACGATTGCCGCTATCTATACTATAAAGCACCCATTGGGAAAATGAAAACAACCCTAAAAATTAGAGGGTTAAATCTTGAAAACGACCCGTTTTTCACGATTTTTCCGCATTTAAACCTAAAATTCACATGTTTTTTCTTGACCAAAAAATCTGAAAAAATTCAGGGGACTTCCACACATCCAAAACAAATTTTTAATTGCGTTTAAACCATTTAAAAATAAATTAAACTGGTTGAAAAAAATAAAAATCACAAAAAATCATATTTTTCGCCATTACTGTGTTTTCATTTGGGGTTATAATGACGGTAAAAAGCTTATACTGCTTGTTTTTCGACCCTCTTCAAGATTTTTTAAACGATTTTACCAGATTCGGTGGGGGCCACCAAACCCCCCTTAACCCGCTACCCCCTTTATGAACGATAAAATAACAGTTAAACTGTTATCATTATGTTACTTTTACTGTTGTACTCGTATTTATACATAAATATAATTTGTATTAATATTCAATTACATTGTGTAATTTTTATTTCAAATACGTACGTAATTCGGACGAACGAGCCGGTGCCGTGGGCGCGAAGACGGACGATAGGAGTGACGGACGAGCCCGTGACGGGGATGCTGCCCGCGGAAAACGGTCGTTGCGTCGGCTTCGATGGCGCCGGCGGCTAAGTAACCGCTCGCTAAACTTCTCGATCACACTGGTGGCCGCAGAGAGTGCAGGCGTACACGCGGGGCACGATGACGGTGACGGTCCACCACGGCGATACCGCCTGTCGTCGTTTCATGGCGGCGAACGTGGAGTGCGTGGGTCGGCGAAAAGGCCGGCGCCCCCCCTGCGAAGCGACAGGAACCCCCTGCGAAACTGATGAAGATAGACGACAGTATCAAACCGACTCGAGGAAATGATGCGTTTGCAGATGTGTACGCACACTCAGGGCCGTATTAACCATTAGGCACTGTAGGCACTGTGCCTAGGGCCTACGACATACGGGAGGCCTACGAAAGATGGCTAAATCTAAAAAAAATAAACATAATAAAAACAAGATCTTTTGCGTAACTCAAAATCTAAAAACAGTCTAAAATATATAATCAAATATTGTTTACATGAGCGCTATATATTGAGACGACGAGCTTTGTGATGGTCGCGCGATAAGGAAATTATTATTAGAGTATATTATTACATTATTATTTATTACAGTATTTTACACCTGAGTTTGAAACAAATGAACGTGATAAATTTGAAATACAAACATTTTTTGTTATGACGGATTCCTTTATTGAGTAAATTAAAAAGCGAAAAGAAGCATACACAAAATTAGATGAAAGGTTGAATTTTTTAACTGATGGCAAATTAACCAAAAGCGAAACCGAAATAAAAGCGACTAATTAGGTTCGAGAATATCCATTAGGTCCGGAAAATGATTTTGTGGCGGAATTTCTAATTTTTGTGAATTTTCGTGAACCAGACATATTCCAAACGTCAATATTGCTTTTAGAATTTATTAAGCGATGTTTGGATCTTGTTGCGAAGGTGAACGGTCATTTTCTGTGTTCAAATGAATTGAAAATCGGAAAATGTCTACTATCAGTCGAGGAAAATGATCATCTCTAGCACCGTTATCAATAGAGTCAAAACTATTGAGAGAAATTAGAAAATATGATATCATTGATGAGTACGTTAACGCAAAATGCCGAAAAAAACAAATTAATCTAGATAATACGTTAGTGCTCGTTAATTTTATTTACTATACGAAATTAAATATTTGATAATTCGATTGTGAACTCATGACGCTGTATTAATTTAAAATAATATAAAATAATAATATTCAAAAGTGGCTGTTATGAAATTCAAATTTTTTCAATGCCTAGGGCCTACGGATGGCTTAATCCGGCCCTGCGCACACTATATGGCGTTTCATTAATCATCGTCGTCTAGTGAAAAATTACGACTATTACGAATTGACAATTCATCATACTTATATTCTATTATGACATGGTTGGTCGTGTCAAGCGTCCCCGGCACGTCCTAGCAAAAAAAAAAAAACAAAAACAAAAAAGAAGAACCAAATCCGCTTCTGCCCGCGTTCCGGATTATCCTGCACGCAATCGGTGCCACCGCGTTCACGTGCACGACAGCGTTCGTCATTATCGTGGTGCACGTGTCGCGGGGGCAATGTGGAAATTCGGTCACTCTACTCGGTGCCCGGGGACAAGTGTCAACGTAGAAACTCTTTAAACGACTGTTCAAAATGAAAATGTTTTCAAAATGTTTTCGAAAATGAGGTTCGTCTCATTCAAAGCGCCCGAGCAATATGCATGAAACGTCCCGATTTTCTACATCGCCCGTAACCCATATTCTGCACGTACTACGGAACATATATTATCGCAGTGAACAGTTTTCATTCACGAGACGAAATAATTTGCTGGGACGATCCACCCCTTTCCCTGATATTTGTTGACAAAACTCCAAAATATAATCATTTTGAATCAACAGTTTTTTTTTAAGCAATTATTATTGTTAATAATTGTAGATAGTTAGGGAATCTCAACAAAGTGTAAAGATTCATCGAAGTTTTTATTTTTTTGTGTCTCAAAACTAGTTATCTTAGAATGATCGGTGGTACTCTATACTGTTTATAGTGTATACATATACAACCATCACTGGTTTTATACTTCAAACGTGTTTTCCACCCATCCCTCTTAAAAACAGCTACGAGACCCCCCGGGTCTTGCAAAATCTTTGTCACGCCGCCACTGGTATATCACGTGAGCCGGCGATGTGCGGGAAAACGCTCGTCTGCCAACGAGTGTATTATTGCTGGCTACTGTAAGTACGGTTACACGCGTCACCACCGTCTATCGCGTAAAACTTTTGACAAAACTCGTTTGTTTTTATTTATTATTATTATTATTATTATTTTTTTTTTTAATAAAATAATATATTACGTCGCAATGACGTGACGGCGGTGACGACGGCCCGAGGAGCGAGGACAAAAAACAAAAACAAAAAGAATAGAAATAAAGACCACGCGGCAGTGTATTTCTCTCTTCTTCATCCCATACCCACTTCGGCCCACAGCAACTCCCCCCCTCACCCCATCATTTTTCACCGTTTGCATATAATTATTATTTCGACTACAACTGTAAAGGTATATATAGTAATAATAATAATAATAACAATAATAATATAATATCGAAACGATCGCACGCGAACCTAAATTAGTTTTTTATTTTTCCATCTCGTTTTCTCCCTCACTCCCTACACCATTCCTGTCACCCGGTCTCACGGGCGAATCGCCCGCCGTGTTCTGTCATTGTGCGGCGCTACGCGGCGACGGGTATAAACTGTGACGGGACACGAATGTGTAAAAACTTTTCGGGTTCGCTCGTACGCGCACCGCGTACACAACGACAATAAACGGAAACGTTATTCATATTATAATACTAATATATATATATATACGTAAATAAACGTGTGCGTGTGTGTGTACATTGTGTCGACTTGTCTTATATACCCCGCGAGACATTAAAACAAAACATGACGTGTACTGCACATCGCCGCGCCTCGTTAAATATCACTAAATACAACTATACCTATCCTTTTGTGTACGAGCAATATAATTGTGTGTATTTATATAATACATAGTTATAATGTCGTATGCCACGAGTGCAGTATATACCCACTTGTACACCCGCGCAGTAATCGGAATAATTTTGAAACTTGGAGAGAGAGCTTTGTATGTTTTGTAAACGTTTTATACACTCCGCGGACGACAGCTAGAGTTAAGTCGGTATTAAATATTAGATAGGTACGCACAAATCAAAAATTAACAATGAGAAAATGTACGCGTTAATTATTCAAATTATTAATATATTATACGCTTTTAACACGAAACTGTAGAATAAGAAAACATGGTAATGTTTTACTTGATCACATTAGTCAGGCAACACACTATATTGAACAACTAGTTATATTGATAAATCAATCGTTAGTGGACCTATAGGTAAGGTCAAGGGGGTAAATTACCTAGAATTGAAATAGAATCATTTTGAAAAAAATGTTCTTTAGAGCTATAAGAGTAATAAGTTTGAGAATTCGACGTTCGTGGTATATTTGTACTTTTTTATCTCAAAATTCTATCAATCGTAGAAATCTACGAATTATTATATTATCTCCCTCTATAAATATTGTCTCCCAAAGTTTGAGAAACAATGTTTATGGAATTTACTTTGTAGAACGGCCTATGACGTATATAGAGCCCAAGGCGTCGCCTCGTCTCTTCAATTTATATTTTTATTCTTGGTTTGTTTTTTTGCTTTGTTTTTACTATTGTGCTAAAGACTGAATGTGGAGGGATATTTTGATTGTGAATAATATTGTGATAATCCATTGAAAAATGAAGTGAATGCGTTTTTGGCCGATTCGTAGAGGGATAATATGTCATCTGAATTTCTGATTATCAATGGATATAGATAATTCACCGGCTTGAATCAGTATTTTATGGAAATTCAGTAAAGAGCTTAAACATGAAGCTAAAATTACGCTTTTCGGGTATCTTTTCAAACAGTTTTTGTATACTTTTATAAAATTCGTAACATTAGACCAACAGATAAGACTGATGATTTTAAGTTCAAGTTGATAAAATTACTAACAGATTAAATATGTAATAAACGGATTAATACAATTCTATGGCAAACAAATAGCTCACCAAGTGTAACAGTATAAAAAACCCTACGTATTTTTGTACAAAAATATTATTGTAGGATAGTATACCAACTACCAATTTTTGTTTGAGTGTTGCGACCTATTGTCCAAAACGACATGCAATTAGTATATTTAATCTAGATCTAAATGTACACTTGTTTTTTTAAGTACCTGTATTTATGTATATATTTTTGGGTTTTATATTGTTTTCAAAAGAAAAAAAACTGGACATATCTCGCACCATGGGGATTCTTCGATCCTCAGACAAGATTATAGTTATAGGTGAAGAGATCCTAAGATGAGATACTTTTATGATTGACTAACGATACGTATAGTATAATTATTGTATGATATTATTTAAATTTGAATCAATGATAAATCATTGTTTTTGGAAAACAATTCTGAGCGAAATTAAATTAATAACAGTAGGATCAACTAATTCAGTTTTCGAAAGAATGAAAACCTTATAAAAACAACGATTGATGCAATGTTCGAGTATTAAGCAAAAATCATTCTCTTCACTCAGAATCTAAAAGTTTTGGAATAATAATAAAAATAATCCATGTTGATTTCAAATATCCGTAAAAAAATGCTCACAGTAAACATAGCTAAGTCTACTTATAAAAAATCTTGCACCTAACTTTCAGAACATATAACCGAAGATTACGAAATGCACGAAGTAACATAAAAATAAATCTATACGACTAAATGTCAATAATAGATTTTATGAAAATTTCGTCTACACTAAATGCTAGATAAAATTTCTGATTTATAGAGATGCTCTATGATTACAACAGACCAAAAAAGTAATTACCTACAAAAAATACATCATAATAAAACCAATATACTCTCCGTTTCATTTAGGAACTAAAAGTTAATTAGAAGTAGGTAAAAACGTATGCAAAAGAGGTTGTTTTTTATTCAAATTACTTCATTTTAATCAATTTCTGTGTCGTTTATTATTTTTTTTTTATAAATAACTAGAGTCTTAATATGATTAATTTAATCGTAATTGGTGTAAAATTGAAAATCATTATATTTGATATCTTAAATTGACAGAGAGATATCCAAAAAAAAAGAAATAAATATTTAAATTGTTTTCAATTTGAATCGAACCGAAATATTTCAACAATGCGATATTTTTTGGCTTTTTAAATTCCTTTTCCAAATTAGCATGCCTTTCAAATGCCAATTGGCGTTATTTATCTCTTGTATAGTGTTGTATAGACTGTACATTGATTACCTTACTATTGACAATACGAATTCAAATTTACCCCTGGTGAACAGCGGGTGACGTAGCGAAGAAATACTGTTCATCATAACGATACGTACTATTATATACTCATACATGTATTGTGTGAGTGTTTGTGTGTGTGTGTTTGTGCGTGAATACGTTGTATACCTAGATATATGTAAATAACGACCGCGGAAAGCATATACGTAAAGGTATTACGATGTGTATTGTATATTATACTCTATTTAAGAAAAGCAATAAAATAATAATTATTATCGTTGTCGTTATTTCACTATAGTATAAAACGTACACACACACACACACACATACTATTTTGAATACACACAGTAAAATGCGTCGTGCGAGACCGAAAAAGACTATTATAATTTGATACGTATTTAGACAAGGTTCTAACCTACCCGCGTACAATAAAACATTAAAACGTAATTGTACAAGTGAACATCGACTCGTCGTCATTCTCGTTGTCGTGCTACACCGATCGTATCGAAAACGCGGAGAAACGAGAGACATATACGTAATGTATACACACACACACACACACACACACACACACACACACACACACACACACACACACACACACACACACACACACACACATATATACACAATATATACATTTATATTAAAATAAACGTATACCTTTATGATATACGGGACTATTACGTACCGCGCGCGTTTCATTAAGTTAAGCAGCAATAATATTATTTCAAACACGCTATACGCTACTCATTTTTAACTCGTTTCTGTCGCGCAGGTAAATACGATATGATATCGTATTGTATAATATATACGTATGTTATGGTTAGAGGGGTCGATTTTACTTTTTTTTTTTTTAATGTTTTTAGTATAATAATAATTATTAACAGCGACCCTTCGAATTCCCTTCTCTCCGGCTCTCGTTGTTGTCGTCAACGCGAGCGTCATAACACCAACGCTGCGAGTATGGCATTACGTATAAACCTATTTATATGATAAATAGTAAATACCTTATTTGTTTGGAATTAAACGATTCACGGCCCAAACTCGTTTTATACTGTCAATAATGCCGCGGAGACATTAGATTATTATGGTTTTTCGTGATGTATTAAAAATCTTGAATTTTACTGTCCCATGGATACTAAATATATTATTATAATTAAATAGATATTTCAGGATACGGTGTGTTGGTACAGCAATAACTAGGTACCTTCTCGTATAACTCGTATATTAAGTTGTAATTGTAATCATACACGTGTATACTCGGTATTTTATTTACATTTTTTACCGGACCGAATATAAAATCATGTGAAATTCCGGAAACTCAACACTGGCTGTTCTCGGAAGAAGTACTTTTTCCAATATCTCAACATACTTTGTGAGAAAAAATTGTATAAATATAGAAAAAGTAATGACTTTTTTATTTTTGTATTTTTTTTTTTTTTTTTTTTTTTTTTTGTAAGATATGCTTCAAGGTTTGATTTTGAACGATGTTATCAGGCTATCTTTAAGTTAAATCGTATTCAAATCCAAAAAAAAAAAAAAAAATAAAAATTAAATAACTCGAAAACAAAATGAATATAAATTTTTTATTTTCAGACAAATAGAAAAATTGTTACTGTATTCTTTATTTTTGTCATTAACATCATTTTTTTTATCTCCAGTAAGTAATAATATTTATCTCATAAATTATATTTCGTAACACTTTGTACATACTGTAAAAGTGTATAAATTTTGTAGTTTGTGTGTACTACAAACTCACATCGCATCATAAACTTAACGTAAATTGTACGTAAATAACAGTGTTTCCCAAACTTATCCTCTTCAACGCCTCTTTTGGATTTTCAAAAACCTCACACTGCCCACATCCCAGATAAATTTTTAAAAACAAAATAGTTTAATTTGAATAGTCAGCCGTATGATTGAAGTATAAAATCAAATCTAATCGTACAAATTATTATTAGTTTTAAATGAAAATATCTACTAGAAGTATAAAATAAATGAATATAAATGAACCTCATCGGCATCAATACATTAAGATAAAAGTTGTAATATTTATTACTATTTCTCTGTTATTGTAGTGTTGTAGTATATTCAAATATTATACCTACATCATCCCGATGAGCAACATTTTAAATTTTCAAATTTTGTTTTATTGTACACAACTGCATTTCATTGTATCACAAGTCGTAAACGATATAAATGGAAGTCACAGAAGTATCGACCCGTTCAACACCCCCTTAAAATTAAAAATGCCCCAAGGGGTGGTAGCTCCCATGTTGGGAATCACTGTAGTGAGTTAATAAAAATAAAATGGGTTTGAACTCTTTGGGATGTATTGATGCCGAACAGAATGAGAAAACTTAAGATATAAACATTAAATATAAATTATATGTTTTGAGTATGGACAATTATCTGTAACTGTATGCAACGATCGATCGATTAAACATACTTATAGACGACATAAAAAAAAAGTATAGAATATGTACGTACTGTGATAATTATAAAATAATTTTTTCATCTTATTTTACCATCGCTTTCGTGTTTGAAATGCAATCTAAACACTTGATGAATGTTAATTTAACAACGTAACTTATTTGCGAATAGTTGTGTATTGACGGTTGTTTGTCTTAACGCTGTGTTCTCAAACATTTTTTCGTTAAACTTCACTAGTTAAAAACAAAGCATTTCATGCATAAAATCATTAATTTCCCGCATGAATGATAAATATTGAATAATAATACTACGCCGCGAAACGACAAACGAGTGCGGCGATTAGTTTTAATACCTCAACTCGTATTGAAATATTTGTTGAAAATTGTTTCTTATAATTTATTAATTCAAATATTCTCGCTCCATTAACGTAGATGTGTAATAATAATAAAGTTTTGACGCAATTTTCATCTCAATCGGAGCAATCTGAAAATGTTTACGTTAAGTAAGTAAACATTAATTATCAATATTTCTCACTGGATAGTTAGATTTGCTTTTAAATAGAGTCAAACGCTTTTTTCTCAATCTCACGAATAATAATTTGATTTTGTTAAATTTTCACATTTGTACCCTGTAAGTCTCATAATATTTCATGAATATTGCGGTACGTAATTCCATTACACATAAATATGAAAAATATTTATATACAAATACCGTAGGTGCCTGTTTTCAAACTCTTAACATCAAATTAACTGTTGCGTGAAAGAGTTTAGATATTTATGCATAATATGTTCTAACAATTGTTTCCGACAATGGAAATAATAAAACGCGTCGACTAGTGGTTGTAATGAGTTTTGTAATTTTTCATAGTATTTATAATTGAAATATTGAACTTAATATTCGCACATTGGTTTTTACTGGCGACAATCTGTAGGAAACAATATCATACAAAATAATAAAACAAATTAAACAGTGCTTAAAAAATATCACACAAAATTGATTTCAAAACATTTGTAATAGTTTTATCACGATGTATTGCATACGGCAACTGTATAGTACGGTTTTAAACACTTACAGTAAAGTTATTATAATTTTAACTGCATAAACCGACTATAGTAAGCCGTTTCCCTACTAGATACACTCCGTAAATTACTCACACTAATAACAACGATAGTAAAATCAAATCTGAGTTAAATTATTAACATTAAAATAGGAAATCATTTGTGTGCTCCTGAATTTCCTCCTAATATCACTGTATTAATTATTGATTATATTTCCGTTCGTATTCGTGCAGTAATTTGTGTCTCGCATGAATTGTGATCGTTTTAATCCCTGCGATCAATTGAAAACATATAGGAAAACGAAGACACCTGTTGGCCACGACAAATAATTCCGAAGAATTTCACAAAACCTTGAGAATATTCAAAACGCATTATATGCACGCATCTGAAATCTACCGAAAAATGCCATTGTATAATGAGAGAGAGAGAGAGAGAGAGAGCGCTGAAGAATGATATCAAAGCAAATTCTAAAATTTAACTTCAAATGTGTTGCATTCCACAATCCATCAGTTGTTTCCCACGATAATAAAGCATTCATGCCGTTAATTTATACCTTTCTCTTCGACATAGTAATGAATTCGTTCTTGTGTAGGTCAAGATTTGTATTTATCATTATTATTACGGATAATATGATAATTTGTGCATATATATATATATATAACTGTATTCGATATTATTACTTGTAAGAAAATTACTCAAATTATTATTACGTAACGATGATGCAGATCACTTGTATACGTGCTGCAGTACTTTCAAAGGATTATTACATTATATAATAAAATACGATATCTATATGCAGTGCGTTTGATAGGACGTGTTTAGAATATTGAAGAATCTGTATTGCACCGCAGCAAATGTACAGTAAACCGCAAAGCAGCAAAAACGGTTTTTCGCGTATTTGCAATAGTTGATCAATAGGTTTTTGTGTTTTATTTGTTCACGAAAATTCGCAAAACACATAGGTACTTGCAACTCTCCACCCGTGTCGACGCTGTTGGTTAATCGGTTTTATACATTTACGTTCAATTCAATCGATAAACCGATGGGAATTTATTGCTTCTGGAATATTTGTGTAATTTTATGCCGTTAAATCGTTTCATCGGCATACCGACGGTGGATATTTGTACAAACACCATGTTGTGACTAAAAACTAAACGAGTTTATCGATTATATCGGTTATAATCATGAACACAAACATGATCGACGAAAATTCGCAACGGTTCTCGTTAATTTATTTTTGAATTAAAAAAAAAAACACTCCAATGTAAGAGGAGATAATTTGTATGTTATTTTTGTAAAATTTGAAGCATAATAAAATAAACGTTTAATTGTGGATCAAAGAATTTTCGAAGGAAAAAGCGTTTAACTTATATCGTTTAATTGTTGACACAAATATCCTCGAACATTAATGTTGAATATTTAGCACCATTATAATATTGTGAAATAATATAATGACATAAAATATTAATTGAAAAAGTAATGTTATTTAAAATTAAAAATATAATTTATGTAAGTATGAATAATAATTATTTTTTACAAATACAACTTTACAGTATGTCATTATTTAGTTGTGATTTTAACATAGTATCTGCGATAAAATATACTGCTTGACCGAGTTCACATTATGTTTGCTCAGTGGCGTATTTAGCCTCCCCCCCCCCTTAACCCGTGTTTATACATGAAAAATATTATTTTACCTTAAATTATTTTATGGTAACATATTCAAATTGAAATAATTACCTATACTTATTCAAAGAATTAACAAATCTTACCTATGTATAAATGTGTATGTTATTCAATTGGCGAGTAGACGATAAATCCGTATGGCCCGTGATATTGCAGCGCAATCGTGGAGGTCCCGAGCCTTTACTCGTATGTTTTTACTTTTTAACAGATTTGCATAACTTCAGCGTCTTTATCGTGTATAAATATTTTCTTCTGTATAGATATACCTTCGTATGTAATATATGCGTGAGATGCCTATAATGTTATGCAGCCGATCTCGTACTCTCGACCGAAATATATCCAATCGGTTCGAGCGCACGCGCGTCACGTGCCGTGCGATCGTGAATCAATTTATCAAGTCGAATCACTCCATCAGTATCAGCATTCAACAAAACAATATATATTTTATTGCACCATAAATACGTTCTGTCGTAAATGGATAATTATTTTGGGCTGCGTTGAGCAACGGTAATCGTGGGAGGTCCGTCGTATTGATTTCTGATGGGTTTTTCTCCACGTTTATTTAGTGAACCTGCCGGTGAAATCGATGTTTGAATGAATTGATTCTCGGTCCAAAAATATAACGACGTTTGCTTTTTCAAAAGAAACTAAGTAAGTTCCACGCGTCAAGTGCTCCTCCCTCGTCAGGTGTGACGAGATCCCTGAAACGCCTCTAAAGTGCTTATCGGTTATAACGACATACGTAAGCTCGAAGGACTGCTACGAAAATGTTTTAGTTTTGCTGTATTTATTCTAAAAATCGAACTTACTCCTCACGATACCACCACTCCATATTAAACGTTTTACTTGTCTTGTGCTAATTAGCCAACAGACGGACTGAACTCGACATAAATATGCCTTCAAAAATCAATCGCTCGGTCCCAGATACATTTTAATAGGTTGCTTTTTTTCTAATCACAATATACTATATGCATCTTTGAACGTGCGAAGATCTACCGCCAAATACGCAAGTGACCTACAGTTTATATATCTATGGTTAGAAGGTAAAAAGGTCGTAAGCGACGATTTTTCAATCAACTTTCTTCCATATTATCGTCAGTGCCATGATTATACATCTATTAATCCAACTTAAATATCGATATCCTGTGTTAATAATTCACAATCGATGTTTTACAAAAGGGCGTAAACATCAATGAATCGGCGGGAATGCAAAAACGTGGGTGTAAACGGAAATTTTAAAGACGTAAATGACATTTAGTAAAATGTGATAAGACGTTAAAGTCTTCGTTGACGGTTATATAAATTTATCAGTTTATGCAGTTGTTATGTCTACACTGCAATAATTAAGTATTGAAATAAATTATAAATATCTTATGATGATGTTCAATCTTATTTAACTATAATAACTTTGTGTTATAATATTGTGGAAATTCATAGGGGTGTAAGTGCCATGTAAGAAAAAAATGGACGTAAGAGATATTTCATTAATCAAATTAACTATGATAATATTGTAACATAATCATGAACAATTATCAAATGGAAGAATGTAACAACCCATAATGTTTCATATTAAGCCTCAAAATCGGTGACTAAACAATTTTCATAGGTTGTAGCGCAATATATATCTGCATATAATTATGTTTTTCAGTTCTCCTGAACAATTTGGAGATTTACCTTTTACCTTTTAACCGTCGATAAAAAATTTTTTTTTTTTTTAAACCGATGCTAATTGCGATCGAGGATTCGCCCCTTACTAATTTCAACCGGTCGTCGCGCGTCTAGATCGATATAATAACACATACGATATGCGAATCGCTACGATATTTTTCATTCGTGGATTATATATTTATTTTAGGGTCTCGGCCCGCAGTGCCGGCGCGATGGGGGGCCTCGCGCTTTTTTGGGGCCTCGTGGCTCGAAAATTGTATTATATATATATAATTCTATAATCCATTAGTAAAAAAAAATAGAAGTAAAATTTCGTGTTCTTAATTATTGTAGAAAAATATAGTATAAAAGTAAAAGTTCTTATTTTGACATTGATTTTGATTTTTGATGATATGATGATGGTCACTGGTTTAAAATACTGTCGTCCGACTGTTCGTTACATTCACGGCCATTGATCGAAAAACAAAAAAGATAACGTAGAAAAAATAATGGTGCGTGAATTCATTGTTGATATAGATATTTGCCGTTGGATACCGGATATTTGATACGGCATATTTTCTGTTAAATTTAATTGCTCTTATTTATTTCAATAAGATATGATATGTTATAAATGGTAATAGATTATGTTGTCAAATATACATATATTTAGAAAAAATAACACGGCAAAGTCGGCGATAGCTGATATCGAGTAGACCGGGTGCGAATTCATTTCGAGAAAAAAGTTAATAATGATTAACTTCGTAATTTGTTTTTTAAGAAGTTTATGTCTGTTTAATAACTTTTGAATCTAAGGATTAATACATTTGATTTTATATTATTTATTTGATTACTTGTGTAAAAGAAAGTATAATCATACAATTTATGACATTAATTATATAATATCTTTTGTAGTTTTGTTTCTAAATTTAATTTTATTGTTTAACTTTTTAGATTACTTTAATAAAATATAATAAATACCATTTTAAATAGTTTAATTTTTATGTGTTAATTCATAGTTCATATTTACATCAATATTTTTTGAGAGGGAGGGGTTGATACTTTGGTAGGCCATTCTTATGAAAGGGACTCGCGGTATACTTCGGCCAGGGCCTTGCAAAAGCTAACGCCGGCTCTGTCGGCCCGTATCGTAACGAAACGAACAAAATATAATACAATTACATCACTCGTCGTGCGCGTCGTGCTCGAGGACAAGAGACGTAACGGACACCGCGACGGCACGTCGTCGATCGTGTGTGTGTGTGTTAGTTATGTGGGACATAAATATGACACCGCGTCGATCCTAGATCGCACAGCGTATCACTAGGAACGCGCGCGCGTTGATAAAATATACATCCACCGTCGTCGTTTTATAACGTACGACGACGTTCCGAGGTGGAAACACGTATGTATAATAATACTTATATAAATATACAAGTGTCGGCCCAGGTACGACGATATTATACCGCACGCACGCGCAAAGGTTAAATGTATAGCATTACGCGCGCTCGCGTCCGTTTTACGAAATCGCGAGTTCGCGTCACCGTGTATACGCGAGCGCAATAATAACGATATTATAATGTCGTCGTACGAACGTCGTTTGTTTTATTATCGCACGCGCGTACCGACGTAGGTCAGGCGTATACCAGAGGCGTACCGAGGATTTTAGATCTGTGGGTCTGCCTCACTTATGAGAGGCCACTGTGTAGAAGCTTCAACCAACTATGTATTACAAAGTTAAGAAGATTTACTTCATTTATATCGAATGTGATACCAAAATTCAATATAACTTATGTTTTCATAGAAATATTTTCGAGCCTTAGCACAGTTCATAAATAATTATTATTCAACACCTATTATTTTTATTAATTATTTTAGTATTACACATATAAAAAAAAAAAATGTTTCGTAGTTTGTCATTTTGAGGGGCCACATTTAACTGAGAAAAAAACTGTGGGTCAGCTGACCTCCTAAACCCTTCCTAAGTCCGCCCCTGGCGTATACGGTGTACCGTAGTGTATGATGTTATTATTATTATTATTATTATTGCGTAAAAAACAACGCGGCGGTCGTCGTATTGGGTACACGACAACGATATAAACGCTCGAGGATTTCGTATCGATTATTATTCCGACGCGATTTACGCGCCCCGGAGTCACCTCGCGACCGCCGCCGTCGTTAACGGTGTCGACGTACTTTATGGGACGGCGCGCGTATACGATATATTACATACACCTCCTGCAGCTATCGCCGTGATAATATTATAATACTATTATACGCATGTGCCGGGTAATAAATTGCACCGACGTTTGTCGATTCCAGTCGTTCCAGTTATGACGCCACGGCCCGCCGACACGTACGCGCGCGACGCTTGTTCAAAGCGCATTATTAAATTATTGGCAATTAGACGCCGAGCCCGTCGATACCGGTCGAATCGAAATTCTCACGCGCTCGTAATATTCCCGTCCGATGTATAATATTATGCATAAACAGAAAAAAAAAACATACATGTTTAATATTTGCACGTGATGCCATAAACGTATATGTTTATTCACCTAACATGACGTATTTTACAGAGCGCCTTTCATGCAGAATTTGTGACGGTTTAACGTTGAAAACTCGCACTGTAATATTGTCTTGATAACATATAAATTGATATATGAATGGTGAAGGGATGGTGAACCTTTTCCGAGTCGAGTGTCAAAATTTTCCAAACAATGTTTTCTAAAACTGTTCGCGTGCCCCCCCCCCCCATACACACACACACACAAAGAAAGTTTAATGAAGTCAATTTGTGTAGGTTATTTTACAAATTATATATGATATTCTTAAATCAGATGTCAATATTGAATAATCGTATTAAAAATGTAAATATGTAATTATATTTTAATGTGAACTTTTGTTCTTTTTTTTCGTGTAAACAATTTTATAACAGAATATCTAAATTTATAATTCTGGTAAAACATGAAGTTTTATTCGTCGATATTTTTTTTGCTTTCACTTGAAAAAATTCACTACACAATATTAACTTTCAAGAAAAAATGGAAAAAATGAAATAAAAGTATGCGAATTGCATGACTTCCGACATTTCGATGTCTGCATTTTTCACCACTTTTCCATGTAGACGATTTATTTGCATTTGTGATATTAGTGAAACATAAATGTCTAAAGTAATATAATTATAATTAAAATCTGAAAAAAATTTTTAATCGTGCCATAGGTTCGCCACCCCTGATATATATATATATATGTATACTCGTGATGTGCTCTCTACGTGTCCAAAGTCAGTAAACCGAAGAGTCTCGTAAAGTTTACAGTATATTAGTGTGTAATTAGTGCTTATACAAGTTACAACCATACCAGCCGTGTAGTGGGAAACTGTTACTAATATTTCAGAAATATATACAAGTGTCCTAACCTAACCTGAACCCGAATGTCCATTCTCGGTAGGGTCCCTTGCTAGGACGTCCATAAAAAGGTGATGCTGGACGTCCAATCCCAGGGAGAACCTAGTGGATCCTAGCAAGGTTATACCAGTATTTAAATAGCGAGTTATGTGTCCGTATGTGATTTATCTGTTGTAATGGTGAATTTTACTATATTATTATTTCGTTGTTGTGTTGTGTGAATAATTTTTTGTTGGCCAGATCGTGTATTTTTTTGATTTTGTGATTTTTAAATTTTCTTTTTTATTTATTTTTTTTATTTTGGCTACGTCGAGCGTCAGGATCGGATGACCAGCGTGAACACCGGTAAAGACGATGTCACGAATCAATTCGTAAGGGAATTTCATCAGGAAAACCTGTTAGTCAAAGATAATATGACGTATATGAACACAATGATAAAAATCAGGTTTAGGAAATGGATAGGAAAATGTCAAAAATATCGACATAAGGCCATATCGCTGAATACTAACGCCTCCCCAAAATTATGACTAAAAAATAAAAAAGTTTCTGAAACTTAATAGCCATGGTGTATTTTTTAATAACACGCCCGTTTGGGCTAATTACACGACGTGTAGCGGACACGGGCCGCCGTGCGAAACGATTGTTGGTCGTCCGTTGTGCAGCTCATCATAACGCGACGTGGACTATTTCACTAACGCACATACGCGTGGCTGGCAATTATTTGTAAAAATCCTCGACGTTAACATATATTATCTTGAAGTTAATGATGCGTCGACGACCGCAATGGATATCAGATAAGTATACTATAATAATAGCATATATAATAATACACTTATATAATAATCGGTTATGACCATAAGTGTAAATTCAGGGGACTTGGCCTCCCAAATGTTTAAAGTAGAGGTCTTAGCCCGCCCCTAACGAGCTTTCGAAATAAAGTATCAAAAAATATTTGACTATTATGATAAATAATCAGGACATGGTTGATGGTTTTTCAACTAAAATCCGATGTAGTGTATTGAAATAAATGAGTTCTGAGTACTCATATATCTGTTTTTAGTGTTTTTAATTAATTTTATGAATTTGATGTAAAAATTATGAAGTTAATTCGTTTGTTTTTTTTTTATATACTAGTATATATTAAATACAATTATATATAAATAGTCAATTGTTATTTCAAAAAAAATATTTTTCCAAGAAAGGTAGGTACCAAACTAGCCTCTTGCCTCTTGCCAATTTTTGCACAAAACTGCCGCTCTTGGTTATGGCGTATATATCCGTTTATAAAAACTCGCAATCCTGTGGAAAACAACACATATCAATCGCGTAATATAACACGAGTCAAAAGAAAAAAAAAGTGAATTCATCAACAACGCTTAAATCGTTTACTTGCAGTCTAAGCGGGAAACATAAGTTTTCTGCACGTGTTTTCCGCGAGTCTGTGCGTATGGAATTAATTAAACTCTTAATTTTTACGTAAAACTGTAAAAAACATAGTTACAGGTATTAATTTATATTGCACCTACGCAATACCGATGCACATACGAGCGCACTTCTCTTTCAAATCTTATATCCGATTCAAACGCATATTATATTATATAAATTATAATACAGGTATTGTTTTCTAGGAAAATTACATCAGTCGACTGGATGGGTTAGTCGAAAGTCTCATTAATAATAGTAGAGTTTGACATTTTACCGGTGGTATTAGCCAAATTTATATAAGTACGGATTTGTTTTTGTTATGGCTACACGCAGATTTTTGAATAACCACGAATTTTTTGACACTATATTTTACCTCCATTTACCGACGGTAATGATTAGGGTTCGTAAGTTATTGCATTTGCAACTTTTTTCCTATAGTTTGAATTTGTTGCTAAGTACGTTTTAAATTTGTTTCTCAAGAGTACGAATTAAAATATAAAAGTTTTTAATGCAATTTTGGGCATTTTTAAATTTAATTGCAATTTTATTGATTTTTCTCATTTATAGTACAATTTTATATACCTATTTGACAATTATTAGGAATATTTTTTTTTTATAATTATTTTTATATTAGGACATATTGTATGCATATTATGTATTACTGTAAAAAAGAAAAAATTGTTTTTAAATTTTGATAAAATTGCTTGCAGGTTCATAAAAATCTGGCCAAAGTTTCGTCCAGTTTAACCTAACCATCCAGTTTTATTTTATATTTAATATTTCTCAATTACATTTTTAATTTTAATTTTTAATATTTTAAAAATTGTATTTATAATTGTACCTAATGTCATTTTCTAATTAAATAAATAAGGCGTTATCACTACTTATACCATTAGTATTTTTTTAAAGTTAAAAGTCAATATAAAAATATTTTAAGTGCAATTTTTAAACGAAATTTTGAGTATTTTTTAGTGCAATAATGCAATCAATTTTTAAAGATTTTTAGTGCAATAACTTCCGAGCCCTAATAATGATATTAGTGAGTGTACACAAACTCGTATGTCGTTAAATCACATAGAATTTATGACTTCGAGAGCTGAACATCAGAAAGATTATAGTGGACATGAATTAATGTGCGAATTTTAATTTTTATTGAAATTAAAAAACAAAAAACAATATTTCTTCGTTCCGTGTATCTATTATTCCCAATAAATTTCGTGATAAGAATGTAAATAATATGTACACATCTTTGATTCAAAGTTCTTCTGTATAGGGAAGAAAATAATAGTTTTATTTATTAATTTAAGTTTTAAACTCGTCAGGCCCAAATCCAAAAATTGATAACAGTTAAATGTCAATAACTGTAAAATAAAAATATTTGTATGGCTATATTTTATTCGTAGCTACATTACGCTTCGAGAATACAGTAAATGTCTGTTAAGTCAGAGATTGGGTAGAATGATAAAAAAAGACCGAAATTGTCAGGTGAAATAAGAGGTTTAATACAATAATCGAATTTGCTTTATACATATTTATTACAGTGTACGCTGAAGTACGCTGAACATGGGTTCAATAAGTATATCATACATAATCCAGTTTAAATGTTTAAGACTGTGAACTATCATATCAAGCTGGATTAAGAGAGACAGCCTAGATGGAAGACACGAGTATCACTCATGACCCGGGTAGAAGAGGCATTTACGAGAATAACATGCAGATTATTACGTATTATATATTTATCATTTAAATACATTTTGTTTTCAAATTCGATTTGTTCGTTCCTTTTTGTCACTTATATTGTTTACTATACGTATATCGGTATATACGGCTAAACACTGACATAGAATAAGTGGCAATGAACGTTTGATATTTATTATATTAAACTATTTGATTAGGTAATAAAAATAAAATAACAGACTATCTTCAATCGTGGTTTATGACTTTATGAGTATATACATAACCATGGGAATTTTAGAAAAAGAAAAAACGTATCTATTCCGTGGTTTTTATCGCTAATACTTTTTACTAATAGTATTTACCGTCATGAAAGAGCTGTTTTATTCGGTTGCGTTTATTTATTTATTTATTTTTTGATTAAAATCAAATTGACCTTTGTTTAACCAAAGTCTACTTTTAGTGATACAGTTTTTCATTGTCAGAGGGATTTCAGGTGTCTGTCTTAAAGCTAAGCCCGGGGGCTCTTAATCCGGCAGCCCTGCGTATATAGCTACTGACACAATCTAGACGGGTGAACGGTTATCGCGGCGAGAACGCGTCATTGATCGCGATAATCATTTTGGGCAGCGGGTACTTGGCGCGCGGACACGAGACGGGTAGCACGGCGGCGTTCTCGATCGTCACATTGTCGACGGCCCGCGGTTTGAGTACGTATCTACATCCGGTGGACTGCAGCAGATGTCCGAACGCGTATACAGATTGAAACGCCGCCGACGCACACTCGCGCACAAATAGGGACAGGACGAATAGAAACCGGTAATCAAATTAGGTTGGTACCAAGAGTTTTTAATTAATTAATCCTACGGGGTTCTTTTTTTTTTTTTTTTCTTTTCCTCGTATTGTTTCTTTTTATGTACGCGGTGGCGGCGGCACGGTATTATGTATTATTATTATTATTATTATTACTACCATCGCCGCTTTTATACATATATACGTATATTATACGCGCAGACAAGGCGGTGGCCGCCGCCGCCGCCGCCGTGGCAATGGTCCCTCTAACCGGATAAAACGCTCTTTAATTTACGTCGCCTCCATAACAGCGGCGCATTATTCACGGCTCGTAAAGCCCGTACACAATGCGTGCACACACACACACACACACACACTCACACGCGCACGCGAATTAACACACGTACGCGCGTTTTCGTATACGTGTACACACACACGTCTGAGCTTGTGTGTGTGCGTGTGTGTGTGTGTGTGCACGCGTAGGACAAAAACGCCCCGGGAATAATGAAATTAGCGCAAATGTCCGCGGAACGGGAAAATTGAGACGTTATACGGCCGTACACAAACGGCAGTGTATACTGCAGTAGGCGGCGGCGGCGGCTACGGAGCAATTTACGGAAATTGTTCAATGACTCGCGATCGCCTCCGTTTTTCGCCGACCTTCTGCCGGTGTTTTGCGTTTTATTATATCACAACACATTTACACGCGTCGACACAATACGTACATATTTATTATTTATACATATATATTATATATCATGTTCTTTATTCGTCCTCAACTGCACTAAATGTGTACGTACGTATAAATGTTATACACTGCAATATATAGATAACAAATTGTGTGCTGCTGTCGATCGTAAAACATTATACTTGGAAATACACTACAGCGTGAAATAGTCGTGTGACGACGACGTGACGACGCCGTTTCGTCGCGATTCTATAAAAAGATAAAAGACCCGTTGGTCTAACGAATTCGACTGTCGGGATATTATTTTTCCCCGGAGATGTGTTCGAACGACCGTTGTACACTGCCGCCGACTGCAGCACATCGCGCGGTCTTTTATCCGTAAAGTCATTTCACGTACACGTCTCACGCGCCGAGTTTGTGCGCACGTCGTACGGTTTAAATTCATAATAAACAATTTCACACCGATATATACGAAATTACGCGTTGGACCTTAATATTATCGTCGATTCGTTTAACTTTTGGTGTGTCAGTCTTGCGGTCGCGTTAGTGTCGCCGTAGTATCTAGACGAGCAAATCGCACTTTCGGAAAATGATCTTATCAGATACTGCAGTACGATCGAATGTCAAAAACGCGTTGTTACGTCGTGATGAATGTTATTATTGTATAGAATATACGAACCAATTAAACAAAAAGCAGCAAAAGAATAAAACGTGTTTTCTTAGACTAAAATACTCGTGAAAAAAATTCGTAATTAATTAGAGACGATTATTAGGGTTGATATGTCGCACAGGTAGGTACACGATCGATTAATTATATATATATACAATTGATGATCAGATTATGACCGATATAGGTGTACATTCATGGCGTGTATTTAACTTGGCGATTATATAGTATGTACTCGTTTAGATGGATTGTTCTAAACGAGTTTACATTTTTTTAATTTAATTATTTCTCCGGACTAGGCCGATTAATATTTCAATAATTTAATTTTAACTGAACTTAAAAAAAAAACCGGCCTAGGTCCTTAAACAATTAACATAATATCTGATCTACTGTCTACGCCATTAAACGAATATTGCGTTAAAGATTAAAACGATTTTACAAGCAATATTATGTTTGTACACGAATAAGGTGATCTAAACAACGTGAAGTTATTACGAAAAAAAAAATAAAAATTGCTCTGAGCTACTATCTTTATCGTTTAAAACGTTTATAATAATAATTGCAGCTCTTATCTTTTGTCTCACCCACAGTCCAAGGTCATTGATGACATTCCTCTGAGAATGTGATCCAGTGTAATCGCGACGTGTTCCGTGTCTCGATTTCCATAACCCTTGAAGAGGCCTCATATATTTACATGTATATATGTTGTATACAGTTTTACCACATTGTTTAACGACATATTGTTAACGACATTTCAATACATCCGTGTGTTTTCTTGAACTTATGATTTTACAAATACTCAAAACCCGTCAACTACTCCTCCATGGTTCCGAATTGGTTTCCGATCGACTCGATAACGACGTGTGAACGATTAAGAAAATAAATTATAGCGGTCGTATTTATATATTATATTATGTATGACCAGAGTATCAAATCAGTAGAGCAATATCATTTATCTCATGCACAGACCATAATAATTACGTTATTAAACGTAAACAGCTTTCTGATTGGACCTCGGTGTCATGATATAGTGACGATGTCAGTGACATAATAGTGTTATATGAACGCCACGCGTACAATACAATGTTTATTTTTTCCAAATGTTACTTCGATATTGTGGAAACCGGGATGTGAATTACTTACTATCCATAATGAAATATTGATATTCAATCGTTTTTGATTGGTGATGACACCGAAGAAAAACGTGTTTTTTTGTTTGTTTTTCAACAATAATTTTTTTTTTAATTCGTTGGAATATAACATGGCCTTACGTCTAATCATGAAAGTATACTATATGTAAAAGTATCTAAATAAAGGATGTACAAACTTCAGTGGATACAGTTATACAGAGGCGTATATATAGGTTTTTAGGGGTCCTCCCCCGATATGATAAGTTTAAATAATTAAAAACTGATAAACTGATATACATTTTTTTATTCACGTAAAACTTTATTTTAACTGAAAAGCCCCTCCGAAAAATAATTCCGTATACGCAACTGCTATCATATTTATACTTATTTTGTTTTTTACCTATAATATGTGTATACTCATATTGAAATGAATTTCGCGATGCAATGAAAGTAAAAAAAAAAAAACATGTAAAACCTTCTTTTAGGATTCAACCTCGCCAATATTACTGATCGACGAACAATTATATAGCGGGTGAAAACTGAATTATAACATCTTATTTACACCTATTTTAATAAATAAATAGATTGTTCCGATAAATGATTTTACCGATAAGGAATAACGTTAACTACTAAGATTTTATAATTATTTCATTGAAACCGTATCGAACATTTGTGGAGTTAGCTCACCGAAATGGAATCAGCTCTAAAAAATGTTGTCATCAAATCTTGTAATCTTTTGTAATCTCTTTGTTGGCACTTTCATAACCTTATTTTAATCAGCTTTTTAAACTTCAAAACTAAACGAAGTTGAAACATAAAAATAATTGGTTGAAAATGGTTAAAAGTGTAATCGAATAGGTCATAATTTTTTTTTTTCAGGGCGGACTGTGTTCACATACGTCCCTAATGAGACGAAGAAGCGTGACGAATAATTGAACGCGCACTCCGGCCGTCGTCGGTCATCACTCCATCCATGCGTTCAACTTTCTGTTCGTCCATTTAATTTCACCTTCGTTTCGTTAAATTTAAGATTTGTTATTATTAGCCAACTATTATACTTACCGAGTGTTCCCTAGAGAAAATGCGCACCGCAGTCAAATAATACGACTAAAATACAAAGCAGTTTTTATTTTTTTTTAATATATATATATATATTTTTTTTTTATTAAAATTAGATCGTGAATCATAATTTACCGGTGTTCGTACGACTTCGTATTTTGGTTTGATTTCTTTTTTAATTCATAATACTAATGAAGTTAAGAGTGAATAATGTCGTTAACACCTTGATAGATTTTGATGATTTAATAGCTTTTAAGAAGTAAAATAAATGGATGTTCAGATACAAAAATACACATATTATAATATTTGACAAATAATTATCAGTTATAAATGTAATTATTTTAACGAGAAAACGTTTGAAATACAACATTCATAATATACGAATAATATTTTTCTTTAGTATATGAACATTATTCGTATATTTTTTTTTATTCATATTTATTTCGGTGTTTAATACGTGTGTTTTTTCAAGATTACAAAACTACAGGTTATTATTATTTTTTTAATACGAGAAGAAAAATAATCAATTATCATTTTATCTGAGTTTTAGATTGAACGTAAATTAACAAACTTGACTTTGAGAGTTAATTTCGTTATGTAAAATAAAAGTCAAGTTCTGTATATTCATAAATAATATAATTAAATTTGATTCAAATATTCATTTATACCAATTAAAATGGCCTTTATTATCATTATTTTTTCTTTTTCATAACTTAATAAAATGCCGATGTTAAATCATAACGTCATTCAATCGGATAATGATACGACATTTTTAAATGACGCATAAACAATTAAATACATTTCATTAACTATTATATAGACCTGATATTCTGCAGACGACATATTAAATATATTGTGATAACATAATGCGGTATTATGATAGAGATGCTAATGATTATGCTAATGTTTATCTTTTTTCCGACGACCATAATATCAGTTAATTAATGACTTGTATTTTAATAATTAAACCAACAGACTTTTACAAAATATTAATTTTTTCATTGCTTGACAGTGCGTTTAACCTTCATACGTGACGAATACTCTAGGTAACTATTTAAATTCCGATGACAATGTGTAGAAAACGATTTCGGAAAAAACACTGCAATAAAAACGATCACTTACGATTGCGTTCGTGTGCCGATTTCAAATAAAAAATCCATCTCGTTTTCGGACAAATTTCGTCGTAAACTATAGATTCTACGTTGCACTGTGCGTTTTTTTAAAAAATCTACCACAATAAAAAAAAAAACAAAAACAAAAAACAAAATCCTAAATATTTATATACACATGGTGCCAATGAATAAAATCATTTCATACTCGCTTGTTCGTGAAAATTTAATTACAACTCAATTGACTCGTTCGCAAAACTCTGCGTAGTGTTTTTTGTGAAGTTGTATGACTGCAAAATGATTCGGTCACATGACGGATGGGTGCTGTTGCAGGATTCGCAGTGTTTGCGAGAAAAGTTTTTTCGAGATTTCAATCGCAATTTGTATGCATAATAATATGTAATAGACACGCACATGTTTCCGTTTAAGAGTAATTTATGAAAAACTCAATCGTAATTCAACCGACCGTTTCGTTTTAATTAAAAAAATAAGAAATCATAAATAATAAAGATAAAAAAAATAAACAGTGAGAAAAATGTACGAGTGTCGACATAAATCTAACGACGTGGTTTGTATTCGGGTACCGTAATGTTCTGTAAATACGGTTAGTTTATTTTCCATTCGCAATAAACACATAAATTCGATTTTTGATGAATATTCAATTAGATTGGACCGGCCACGTTGCAACGTAAGACGAAAATTATTTTATGGAAATGACACGTCCACGAGCGTATTGAGGTTGCGACGAAAAAAAAAATGTCGCACAAAGTGTGCCGAAAGGATCTTCAAGTACAACATCACATTGCAGATGTGGGTACACTCGGATCTACATAGCTGCGATAGCGTATGGATTTGATTTTCTAAAGTGCAGGTCTGTCCGTTTTATCCGAACTCGCGTGTACACGCCAGTGGTATTATAGCTGTGCAATAAAATCCTCGTGATTTATTTGGCATGCCATTACACCGGATTGTTTATCGACATATAATGGGACATACGCGACGGCGAGAATTACACACAGGTTCCCCTATTTTCCGAATTGGACCAGCCCTAAGTGGTTTATTCGATTAAAACATTTCATTTCGAGAACAACTTTAACAAAAAAAAAGGGTTGTTTTCCAATTAATACATATTAGAGCTATTCAGCTATATCATGTAATAAAGATGAGAAAACACGTTTTAATTAGGTAGTATATCTATTCTATTCTATGGAAACATTGAAAACATAAATAATTTTTAAGCACAAAGTGCCCAATGCCTATGTTTTTTTATGTTACTTTTAGTTCTATAGTGTTTAATTTTTTAATAAATTTATAATGAATAAATAAAGGTGATACCTAAATATAGCCTGAACCAAATTATATACAATTATACAGTTATACTTATACATAAAACATACTTACTATTCATTTTTAACCCTTGCATTTGTGAATGTTATCTGTATGCTAATTGTTCCAAGAATTTACTCTTTACTACTTAACAAATGTCATGTCAATAAGACAATAAGTAATCATTACGAAATAATGAACTAATATTAAGTAAATAAAATTCTTCTAGCTCCAAAAATCATTAATAGTTACAATAAAAACAGTATACAAAATAGTTACAGAAGATATCTTGTAAGACCGTGGTTACAACCTAAAATTTATAAAACTCAATATGATTTATTATTTGGTATCTGGTATAAAACATGGAGTCTTCACAATACGCCATGTCGCATAGATTTTTATAAATTCAGTGCGTAGGTAAGAAAATAATTATTAGTTTATATTATGGTCAAACTGTAAGTCTATAATCAAGGAATGATAGAATCTGATTGATAACATTTCACAAATACATACACAGATGTATAAAACAACTAGATAGCCGACTCAATGAATAAAATTGAAGTCTAGAATCCATATGCAAACAGGGCAAAATATGATCGATTAATCCATGACATTTTATATTATTCCATGAAATATAATTTTTCTGTGATTTAAAGCAAAGATGTAATATAAAAATGTTGTTTTATATATCAGTTATCTTTTTATATGGATTCGGATTGAAACACAATTTTTCGATTATAATTTATAAACTATAAACTACGTATATCAATTTGTCTCGTTTGTACTTCAAAATAAATTTTGAATCAAAAAATTTCATTGAGTAGTTTTTGAGTTATTCAAAAAACAAAACCATCCATCTTCTTTGGGTCACCCGTTATAAAGTGCAATTCAAGTAATTCAACATCATGGTGGTTTCTTGTTCTGTGTCTGGTTGTGTCAATAGGAGACTGAAAGGAAGTAAAGTTCATTATTTTTCGTAAGTTATACATTGTTATATCTTATATAAACTTATTATTAGTTAGGTTATTAAATTGTTTAAAAAAAAAGCTGGTAAGTGAGATGATGGTGGTACAAGTTCGTCCTTCGTCCCTTCGGTCCTCGGACAAGATATTGGTGATGAATGTATTAAGTTTTAAAGAAATGATGACTCATTTCTTTAGTACAAAACGATTCTGAGAGAAGCTTCAGTGTAATATATTATTATTTAAATACTGTTTACGTATTTTACGGTTATTTGTATAATTTTTGGTGAGTTTTTTTGTAATTAAACCCTCATAAAATATTCAATTAGATATAACTCATTTAAACTTCAATTGTTATAACAATTATAACTCATTAGAAATAAACTTAAAAGAAATCAGACGATATTGTAAAAAATCGTATAATAATTTATTAAAGAATGTATAAAAAAAAATACTGAGTCACGATTTTTGAATTTTTGTTAGGATAATTAGGTAGGTATATGAGTAAGGTCATATTAAATTTTCAGAACTTTTTGTCAAATATTTAAAATTATATTACATAAAAACTTTCATACAATTTGGTAAATTAAAAGTTCTATATTTAAGTCAAAAGTGTTATAATTGTTTTGAAAATGTTGTCCAATATAAAAAAATGTGTATTTGATATTGGATAAAATTTTCAAGTTTGTAGCTTCAATACTTTACGATTTATGACTAAATACCCAAAATCTGAACAGTGAAAATCTCGTTTACGGCGGATTTTTACCGATTTTACCGTTTTTACTCAGTTTTTCGATTATTATTCTTGATTACTGGAAAAACTATGGAGATTTTGGAAAAATGACCTGTCTAAAGTACCATCTCAGTTCGATTTCAAATCTAAAAAGTTGCTGGACAAAACTTTTTGACGAGGATTTCTATACGAAAAAGTGTTTACAGAAAAAAAAAAATAAACATCATTGTAAAACCATAAGATCCTTCGCTTCACTCAGAATCTAAAAAGAAAAGTCTATCCGTACGGTATTTGGTTTTCAGTCTGCGGCGCCGCGGCGGATCTTTTTCGAATTCCTGTTCGATAACCACACGGCGGGTGACCTTCGAAGACGCGAATCGCTCTCGGGGGATCTATGGCTGTAACGCGGCGCTCTCATTCGACCAACAATGACCAAGCGGTTTGTTTTTTAAACATTTTTAAAATCACAACGACGTATTTTCTTCGTTTGTTTCGTACGGAATTATCATTTGTTCGTGTTCGAACGAGACGAGTATTATTTGCACTATGCTTAGTAATGACGAGTCTCGCTCACGGGTCGATAATTATAAACGTGATATTATTGCGATTTTGTTGCAAGGCCTGAAATAGTGACATAAATGAGGTCAAAAATACCTAGCAGTGGCAAAATAAACCAACGGGTTCCCGTTTGTATACTTTTAATTACCCCATCGTTTAAAAAAAAAACATATTGAAATAGGTTAGAAATAATAATACTTGATATTTTTTTGTTTTTTTAACACGTCTTTGTGATTTGATAAACCATATATATATACAGTAGATTCTCGTTAAGTCGAATCTCAAGGAGAATAGGAATGAGTTCGAGATATCGAAAACTTCGAGTTATCAAGTTTTATTAAAAACGCTACTGAGTGTAATGGTAGTTTCAAGGGAAATTAAATTTAAAATATATGGTTCCATATAACGAAAAATTCGAGATAGCGACGTTCGACATAACAAGAATCTACCGTATATGTATATATTGGAATGATTTAAAAAATGAAAACAATATAAATCCGAACTATCATTGTCACGTTAAATTAAAACAAGAAAATAATCCTGTGAAATAATCGAAATTGAAAACATACAATCGTTTAAGGATGATGTGATTATACTCGTATTGGCCCGTGATCTGTGGCCCATAATAGATACCAATCGATGATACTCTGACTGAAAACGCATTACAAATTATTATTAATAAAATAATTTCGATTTACAACTGTTACGTTTCCGACGACGGCAGAGAAAACACATTTAAAAACTAAAAGTATAATACTTTTATTTTTATTTCTATTCGTCAACCATGATGATAATAATATGTGATAATATGTATATAAAATATACAAACGTTGATGCCAGGAGTATATTATTATATGTATAGGAGTTTTATTGATTATTATGTTAAGTATTTTACTACTGTTTTAAAACAGACCTTTATTTTTTTTTTATATGTGCGCGTAACAGAAGGTTAGTAGGCGATTAAAAATTTAAAAAAAGTCACAGAACAGGTTTGGATTATTGATATCGATGTCCATTATAATGTACAAATACGTATATATATATATTATATTTATAAGTATAGATGTATTTGGGTTATAGGCAGGCAGCAATTGGTTTTATTACTTTTCGGTATAATAAACCAATAAAAAAAGAAATAATAATTGAAAAACTAATAAAACGGAAATAAGTAATCAAATTAAGAAATTACCATTTTTATCTGGAAAAAACACCTACCTATACGATAATTTTAATTACGTGTGTTTTTATTATTATTATTATTATTGGATAACAAGGTTATAGGTACCTACGTTTATTAGACTTGCACGGCCTAATCGCTCCGCGAACGAAACAATCGTTATAACCGGCGTACGTTTTAATTTATTCATCTGTGTATATAAAAATATCTGAACCGATGGAACGATTGGAACGCGTTGCTGTAAAAGAAAGGTTTTTGGTATTATTTAATGTTATACAAAAGGTATTCTTCAATTTTTCCCGTGTAGATATTTTAGCTTGAAACCCATTATATCTCGACTATTACACGCTAATAGTAGGTATAGAGAAAACGTATACCTATTTCGAAATCATATATTAGTCAAGTACTGCACGCCAACCTCACGAGCTGTACAATATGTTGAGTTAATATTAATTAAATCAAACGTCAAATTAAATCTCATTTGAGTGTGCGTGAGTATGAATGCGCGTACGATATGAGCTGTGTATAATTACCATAATTACATCACTTTAATATGTACATACGTGCCTATAAAATCCCGACGCAGGTTATATTACTATATAATATGTATTTACATAAATATATATTTCTTATACAGTTAATAACTATGTGCTTGAATTGTTTTTGTTCTAAAATAGTAAACACATCCAGTTCCGCATCAATATAGTTCGAGCCTTAATAGGTAAAAGGGCGTAAGCGGCATTTAGACAAATGTCCAGGAAAACATTTCACACAAAATAACGTTTTGAAAATTCAATATTTTATGATCTGGATAACTAAAACTTTTACAGCGACGAT
The DNA here is from genome assembly GCA_027580255.1 of Therioaphis trifolii. Taxonomy (NCBI): domain Eukaryota; kingdom Metazoa; phylum Arthropoda; class Insecta; order Hemiptera; family Aphididae; genus Therioaphis; species Therioaphis trifolii. Next base: position 6,035,606 of record CM050407.1, read on the forward strand.
TACTCGTTTCTAATGAAGTCGACGCTTAAAGGTGATTTTTCTGAATATTTTGATTAGTAAATGTGATTTTGGCTGAAAATGTCATTTATTCCCTTTTTGCCTAGATGTCGATATTTACCTCAATTTTTTCACGATCATAATAATTTAGATATTTCTATAATTATAAAAACTTCAGTACTTCTGGTACATATAATATATGAAAACTTTTTAATTTAAACATCTATAATTATTAACTATCGTGATTGATGTTTTAAACACTGAAATATCTTGTACTAGACGTATGTATAGTTCTATTTTTATTGAATTTAGTAAAATGTACATATGATAAAAATTTCAAAGTACAATTAAAAGTGAAGTTGTGAATAATTTATTATTCTGAAAAATGTATAAGGCATATTGTTTGAATGTTTAATTTTTTTTTTTAATGGTAGAATAATGTAATTAGTACAGAGACTTAACTAAAATAAATAAATAAAATACGCGTTAAAAAAAAAATGATTACATGAAAAAATTAAACGCCAGGCAAAAGTAATACACTTATGATTTAAATTAGCAAGTACCACATAGTAAAATTATAATATAATATATGAGTTGCCAAAGTAGACAAAGTGTACTAGCAAGGGCTTAACGTCTCAAAGAAATAATTTAATAGTGAAGAACTCTCCTCATCTATTTTTGTTAAATCAACGTGAAAATTTCCGTGCGTGCGTAGATTAATGACAGTAAATATTTAAACTTCATCGATTTGGAAAAAAAAATATATGCAAAATACGATTTTGTGCTAAATGGTTATATTATGAGTTCTGTGTTACGTCATGATAATCGATACTGTGAGATGTAACATATTATTATGTTATTCATATTCATACACGTATATATTATACATATACTTGAATGAATCAAAACGAAATGTGTTTATTACTTTCATGCTCTATCTAGAATTTTAATTAATTCGTTTTAAATTTCGTGCAATCGGTAAACGTTAGTAAACCGTTGAACGATGGTCGTAGTATTTTAGACTGGTATCGTCTATTTTTTTTTTCATATACACGACGCCGTGTACCTCACATCTATAATACGCCTTTTTGTCGTCTTTCGTTATCTCCGATCATCATAGCCACGCAAGTTTCGATTATTTTTAATTCCTCGTGTAGGCTGTGTATTAACACGCAACTCCACTGTATAATCGGCCAATATCGATCTAAACACGAGCGCATTAAAAAAAAAAAAAAAACCCGAAACGTGGGACGAATAGTGACGAATACATTGGCGGTTTTTAAGCGTTTTGGATTTTCGCTTTTACACTTATTGAACACGTTAAAATTGATTTTTATCGTGTACACGAAAGACTGTGTACCGTGCGGAGTTTAAATTTGTTCAGTCCGTGCTCCGGCTATTTCTCGGGTCGAGGCACGTTTGGACCAGGGACGTTTGGGCCACTAATAAAAATGCAACTCGTTTGGACCAGGATTTTGTGAACCCGTTTGGTCCAATTTTTTATTTTAATTAATATACTACCTAATCACCTCCTCCCCCTGGTACGTAACAAATAAAAATCTCCACAAAGACTTAAAACTACCCACTCTTAACGAATTGGCCAAATCCCATTATACCAAATTCTTTTCTAAACTTCACACTCATTATAATCCTTTAATTCAAAAATTATCCTCTGCAACTCACGCCCCCAAAAGATTAAAAAGGCTATGGCCCCGAGACTTGCTCAAAGCATAAAATTTTAATGTTATGACCTAACTAAACAATAACTTAATGTAATCTTGTCAGGTGACACTACTGAGGGTCTTCCTATTCGAATATTTTATAATGTTATATAAACTTTGTCATCACACTTACTGATTATTGTAAAAATAGATTGTAAATATATTTCTTCTTAATAAAAAAAAAAAAAAAAAAATATACAAAGAAATGATACACTTCAAAAACACAACATACTACACACACGATGGACACAATATAAAAATGGTCAGATATCTCAATTGACGTACTTGAAGATCATTGGACAAATGTTTCAAGCAGCTCGAATTTAAAATAATAATTTAACATAATATAATATAAAATCATATATTTATATTTTTATGCTTATTTCTAAAACAAAGTAACCACTCATATTATTATACATATATATATATTTAAAAAATCAATAATAGTAATAAAAATAAGAAGCAGCATTTTTAACCATGCCAAAGACAGTCCTAAGCCTGTTAAAAATAAAATGGGAAGGAAAATGCTGGTCCAAACGAGTTGTATAAAACTAATATTTTTTAGTCCAAACGGGTCTTCAAAATTGGTCCAAACGAGTTGTGTTTTAGGAAAATTGGTCCAAACGGGTCCTGCCCATTTCTCGAAACGCGCCTTGAAACGTCAGAACACGAACCTACGGGACAAAAGGCCGTACGAAAACTATTTCCTCGGGACACGCAACAGTCTTTTTTTGTCCGCTTGTCGCAACTGCAGCAGCGGCAGTCGACTCGAACGCGTAACGGCGTAAAAACACAACGAGTAACGTATCCGCGTTTAGTTTTTTTTGTTTTTTTTTTGTTTTTTATTCAATATACACACATCTAGAAAAGAATCCACTGAAAAAAAAACCAACACGGCACTAAAATATACGCATAAACGAAAACGAGTATAATATGAAATACACCCAAAAGCCATTTAAAATAACGACCGTAATAAATTTCGAAAACAATTATTTACTTTATCCGATTCGATGTGCAGAGAGCGCGCGCGGTGTCGTGTTGAACACGCGTGATATTATACGAATATAATATCGTAATAGAATATACACGAAACAGGAAATTTTGTCGACACCTCTCGGGAACGCGCGCGCGGCGGGCGGTAGCGACACGAAGAACTCGGGAGATTTTTTTTCGTTTTTGTTTTCGTTTTTTTTTTTTTTTTTTGTTTATCGATAATTAAAAAGAATTTCTCGTGATCCGCGCGAGATACGACCGCGTCCTGAGCCGCGTCGTCGCGTTTGGTAGTTTATTGACAAGACGGACGGGGACGAGCCGACGGGACGCGCACTAAAAATTATTATACTCACGGCACACGCTCTTGTATAAAATATTCTTACTACTACTATTATTATTATTATTTTCGTTATCATTATTATTATTATGGTCTCCCGGCCGTCCCGGGGCGTCCGGTCCTCTCGGCCGCAGCAGTCTCAGTACTCTGCATCTCTGCTTAATATGATATAACAACGCCAAGTCCATGGGCAGCGATCTTATAACCCGTGTGTACAATAACATTTATATGAGTATACGACGTACACGAATACCTCGATATATTCGGACATTCACCGGAACATTTTTTTAACGACATGAACTTTCTCATCACCCCGTCAAAGCCGGACATTTTCATTCTGAGAATAACATAATATCGATTCCCAATTATCATTATTACTTTAAAAAAATATTAGTTACATACCAAAAATTCAAAAATGTTAACTAAACACTAAATATTTCACATTTTTACTAGGTACCAATTATTTATATTAAAATTTGTAAAGTTATTTAAAACATACTAATGGTCTATAACGTATATATATAGGTACTTAAAAAATATATTTAGTAACATGACAAAAAAAAATTGTACAAAGTAATATGTAAATTTTATGTGTTTATTATGCTTATATTTATATTACTATTATTAGTATTATGATTTAAAATAAAAATGTTAATAATTTCAATAATTTGTTGTTTGGGAGGGAGCAGAGTTTCCATAATCGGGAGGATGTATGGAGGGGAAATATCCTTGATTTGCATACCTCATCCGACGAGCGAGCGCCGTCGCGTCGTTTCAATTTTTTTCACACGGAGGTTTAAATTTTTTTTAGTTTCTTGAGAATTTTCACATTATTTCCAATACTTGCATTTATTTATACACTATAGATTTCATCTCGTCACTATGTTAACATCTTTTCTATTTGTCTCACTTTAGAACGTATAGTGTAATAAACACGTGTAAACACAAGTATGGAAATTTATCAAACCATTTCATTTAACATTTTTTTTCCTTACAATTATCGTAAACACTAGTGTCAAAGTAAAATTAAAGTTAAATAAATAATATTTAAACATAAAAGATAAGCGCCTTATAGTGTTGTACCTATATAAAATTTTATAAATTTTCAAAATCGTTAGGGGTCTGGAAACTGGTGCGTCCAGGCCATCTAACGATTGGATTTAAGGGCGTTTAATAGTGAATCACGTTTTCCTCGCTCCTGCAAATAATATTACGCCGCGATCGGTTTGCGAATAATTTTGAGATACTGCGATGAGAAATCTCTTCGAGACGGACGATTTACGCGGAAAAACTTGAAGTATATTGACCGCGCGACCACCACGATCGGGACCGACCCCCGCAGAAAGGATTACCGCGGTCGAATCGCTGGTCGCATATAAAATAGCCGTACGATTTCTTTGATCCCAGCGATTTCGTCTTGATGTGCGGTTTTCACGTCAGCAGAAACGACACGGAATGGTTGGAAAAATCCGTAGCCGACACACTGCGACTGATTTTGGCAAAGCGATTCGGAGCCCGCGGCGGCGCACTCGGTCGACTGCCGGCCGTCTCGGATCAAACAACTCGAAAGATGTAGATTGTGGACGCGGCGCCACTACAGGTTCGGGTGAGACCACTCTTTTGATTTGGTAACAATCCAAAAACGCGCAACCGTCATCAGAGAGCAAGCACACACACACACACACACACACACACACACACACACACACACACACACACACACACACACACACACACACACACACACACGTAGTGGTTGGGCTGATGTGATAAGGTTAATTGCGAATTAATGCAGCTCGTTATTCCAGTAAAATCCTCTTTGACTGAACACGGACACTGCATTAATGCGTATACCATATTTTGTACGGTTCTCGCCCGGCAGTAGGTATATGACAATATAATACCAGCCGCGATGTTATTTGTATTCGACGCGAAACCGTTTTTTATTTTTGACGGCGATTAAAAAAAAAAAAAAAAAAAAGGAAGTCGTCACCAACGACGACGTCGAAACGATTCTGTGATGAATTTTAATATTTACGCACAAAACGCGTACATCGATATTAGCAATATCACGTATACACATACGATGCCGTGTATATATGTAAGACACATATATGATATAACTGCGATTTATAATAAATTTTGCTGAATATAATGCGTAAGTAGTTTACTGCGGTTATGATTAAGATTGTTTTGATGGCTCAAAAACAAAATAAATTACGGACGTCAACGAGTATGAATGACGCGGTATACAAATGTTTATTCCTTCCCCCCACGGATTAAGTATAATACTGAACTTCATTTAGGTATGCGCATCCGTCGGAATTCTAAAAGCATCGAGATTTTGTTTAATGTTCCGGAAATCGAAAAAATTTAACTTTTGACGTCTCGGCTGTGTATTTGATTTTAATTTCACTGAAATAAATATTTTCATAATATTGTTATTATAATATAGAATATAATATTCGTTTAATATGCTGATGATACGTGTTCCATGTACTCTGAAACACGAGCACTTCTTCGTATATACATATCACATTATTATGAGCCGAAGCTAAAAAGTTTTTTCAACTAATACGAGGTCTACGCGTGTGCTCCTGCAGAACGATAATACTATATTCGATTTCGGATGAAAAATAAACGATGATATGATCACTAACAATATGAACACCGAATATGGATTGAACCGAACAACGTGCGCGTAGCATCAGCTTGCAGCGATCGCGCAATAACTTTCGAGTTTTACCATACATTTTGTATACGGCTCGTTAATCGACGTATTGGTTTAATAGGATTTAAATTTTATTACGTTTTCTAGCGTCGTGTCTCGCCGCATTCGTCGTCGGTGTTGTTCGGTGTACGTATATTATAATACTATATCGTGCGCCGCGCGATAAACAATAAAAACCTAGTCGAACTGCATATTACAAATAAAACGGCCGATTAAAATTTGATACCAATTAAACAAATACGCGGCAGAACCCGTTATGCTGCGATTACGATCTGACGGCACACACACACACACACACGCACTTATCCAGACGAGATTATCGGAATCCGTCTTGGATTGTTTTGACCGAGTGCGTTTTTATTGTCTACAGTCGTCTGACCGTCCGGCGAAACGCCACGGCGTAATTAAAACCTGTGAGATTCTCATCGGGGCGCGCATAACGCCGTAATAAAAATAATACACCTCCACGTCGTCGGTATAACTGAAATATCTATAACGTTGTTATAACGCTCTGATTTGTAATCTACGCGACGTGTATTTACGAAGACACGGCTAACGGCGCAGTGCTATGCGACCAACGTGAAATTTCTCCGACGACATTTTTGAAGACCGGGAGACCCGACTGATTTGAAAAAATATCCGCTCGCCCGTCGAGTACAGAAAACGATTGTTTAATGTATGCCTCCGGAAAATCATTAATGTCATGACATGTTATTAGCACGATTATATTTTAAATGCCTAAATAAACTGTCACAATACCCGAATAAATATAATATACCATAAGAACTACCTATGTCAAATTTAATACAAATGTACGTAAGAATCATAAGTTTTTAGTTTTCGATGGTAGAGAAATTAAATTGATCAATTATTGAAAATACAATACTAAATATTTTACAGGATTAAATTATTTGATTCTTAATGAATTTATCCTTTACTATTTAAAAAAAAATCATGATAATAATACAACTCGCACAGCGAATAAAAGTTTTATTTTTTATTTTATATTCGTGACGTTTTTCATAAGTCAAATTTAATTACACTGGGTTAATAATCACGATACAAATTTGATGTCAAACTGTAATTTATCATTTCCTAGATTTACAAAATAAAGCAATTAGTTTAAATGAAAATAAAAATCAAGTTCACTAAATTTAGTCTTCAAGTGCATATATTTATAGATTGTCCAATAACGTGAAGTTGGCTTCATTGCACTGAAGAACAAATTTTTTACTGGGTTATAGTTAAGAGCACTAGGAAAATGTGAGAAGTATATTGTCTCGTAATTCAGGTAAAAAGTGGCTTGCATAGAAAAATGACCACGTGAAAATAACAATATAAAAAGTTCTATTATTTATCCAAATTATTATACGAAAAATGTTACCGAATATTGTTTACAGTTTCGGAACGATTCAAAAGAATCATAGTGTTTTGACCGAAATCTATTGAAAATCACGTACATCCTTTAAGTGGGTTTTGTCGTGTTCAAATCGACTTCATTGGAAATATTTTGATCACTTTTATCTCGTGACGTCGACCGATACGTGCGTTGTATTCAAATCTGTGGATTTCAGAAAAAAAGGCTAACGTCAAATTTTGATGAGATCTAGGCTACCGAACCGATTTTATTTTTTTCAATTGTGTTTTTTTTTGTGATAATACACGGCCAGTGTATCTAAATAAAAGTGTATATCAAAAATGTATGTAAAAATTGACAGTTTTAATATCAATCACGGCGACATTTAAAAATTGGCCAATGACCAGAGCCTGACTTCGGCGAATATTTGAGTGACTTGTCATCTGACCTGCAACTTAAAGACCTTTAATCTTTTTTATTTATTTTTATGTTTTTGTGTACTCATGTTGTAATTTAATAAAATATTGTCCTCTTTTATAACAATAAAAATTAAAAAAAACTTAAGTTGTTTAAGGAATAAAAATTAATTTTTAGATTTTGTATTTTACGACTGACAATAATTGATGAATTATAGGAAAAAATCTGTACATCGTAATGTAAAATACACGTTTTCCCATTATTTCAATGTTTTTTAATTTCAGACGAGTCTTCTTTATAATCCTTTAAACCGAAAATCAGTAAATCAGACTGTCAATCACAATATTTGAGATTTTCGAAGACGTTCTTTTTTGACGCTCCAAGGCGATTCTCGCACTGAGTCGCATTGTTTTATTTAATGTATGTGCAGTGTATACTGTGTACTCGTGCGCGCAATAGTTTCGAAAACAGGAAGGCATGTGTGTGTGTGTGTGTGTGTGTGTGTGTGTGTATGTGTGCATTAGATCGACGGGCCGCGGCTACTGCGCACACCGCACGTTTTCTGCGCTATCTCGAATGTGTATATACGTGACACGGATAAAAAAATAGTATAAAAATCACGAAAAAAAAACAGAAAAACGCGTCACGAATAATGTGTGTGTGTGTGTGTGTGTGTGTGTACACAGACTTACGTATTGTATGTGATGCGCGCGACAAAACCACCCGAAAAAAAAAAACAAACGGTCCGGCTACAAATTATTGTCGTCCGGCCACGCAGCAGCATTAACAGCGTATTCGAGTTATAAAGGTATAAATATATATATATGTATAATGTAATGTATAGGAGCCCGGCGAAGAGATCTCGGCGGAGGTGGTGGAGAAAGAGAGAGAGAGAGAGAGAGAGAGAGAGAGAGAGAGAGAGAAGATGAGAAAAAAATGACTACATGTTCTACACGATTATTTAAGCGCAGCCCGATGCCACTTTGTGTACACGCGTATTGTATAGAAGCCGTTTGTTTTTAATTCAGTGCCCGTTATCTTTTTTATCTCCTGTACCGCAGCATCGCGCGAGTGGCCGCGTGTACGACTGCGCGATTATACGACTTCGACTCCGACGACGATATTCCTTGGGTTACGGCCAATAACACGTTGAAAAACTCACACGCACACACACATACACTCGTGTACAATATACATCAGTGTGTCTATACGACCGCGCACGCTTGTGTGTGTATGTATATGTGTGTGTGTGTGTGTGTGTGTGTGTGTGTGTGTGTGTGTGTACAACGTGGTATCTCCTCTACGTGTATGAAAAAACAATAATAATATTATATGTGTGCGTGCGCGCGTGTGCACGGTAAATGCATTTACGAGCGCCGCGCGATGTACGAGGAATCCGTTGAAAAAAAAAACAAACGAAATACTTAAAGTTATAAAATGCAATTTTATTTGAGAGAAAACCAGTTTCGGGGACTCGGCGTCTCCGTCTCTTCGTCACGGCCGTCACGTGTCGTACGGTCGAACAATATACGTACGATATGTAGTACGGTTGACGCGCCCGAAAACGGCCGGTGAATCTTATTGTATTTTTTGTGAACGTAATACCGTAGTGTACACTCAGCGATCACGAGAACGACGACGTATCGTGCAAAAGTATGTCGCGTGCAGTGATCGTCATACGCGATCGCGCGAGTTGTCATTGAGAAAATCATTGGTCACGGCTCACGGATAAAAACGATGGGCGCGTCAGCGACGATCGTTTGCTCGAAAATGTACTGCGCACGAATATCGTCAAATATAATATTTAACGTAACCAACTTAATATTATCGTTTTGATAAAATTAGTTATTTATGTTTATTGTTTTTTTTTTTTTTTTTTTTGAACAATACAACGCAAAACACTGAATACTCAAACAAAACGAAATTTCATTCCATCGTATCTCAAACCGCAAGTCTTTCTCATGTTGTAATTATCGGCTCTCGTCGTCCCAAATTATTTGATTCGTAGATCTAAAAAAAATCGTTTTGTTGATAACACGTTCATGATGCATTTTTCGATGTATTTTCGAATTAGTTCTTTAGTTGGTAAACATTGGTCTTGAATCGCAAGTTAATAGTTTAGCGAGTTTTCACAAACTCAAGTTCATTATATTCGTCCAGCTGCTTTGGTACAAGTGACGAATACCTAGTAATGATGATAGTAACAGGTAGGTTCCCGGGGTTTTGGGCCTTTGCCGTAAGATCGCACGGTCCGTATTTTAGCGGTAGGCCGGACGATCGGTCGTGGGTCGTCTAAGGACCACCAGCCCCGTCCAAAGTCGTACCTTTCCCGAGGGCGGAAAGGCCGAAGCCTCTTTGGGTCCGCGCCTCCGACTAGGTGCAGTTGTTTAGGGTCCACTATCGTCACGCTTGTCCCAACAGCCACCACGTTTCTGCCGGAGTAGGCACCTCGACCTCGAGACTGGGTTTTAAGCTGACGTCGGCGGGTCGCCCCGGGGCGAACACCTCCCACTGTCTTGGCTTCCCGGGCCGGTTAGTGGTGGGCCTTTGATGAAAATAATAATTTTTATTTTTACAACCCGAGGGTTGGTTTGCAACATTCTTCTTAGGGTCAACGACCCGTAAGGTTGGTTTGCACCTAAGAGAAGTCGTTGCTTGGGAAGAAAGGGTTTTTACTGTGCAGTGGTTTCCCGTTGCCTTCTGCACAGGGAAGATGGCGGCCGCTCTCTCTAGACAGTCGCCTGCCCAGAGACAGAGAGAGAGCCGCCCGTGACCGAGGTTTGAACAGGCGACAGTGTGCGTCAGCAGTGACGCCTATAGTTCCACTCGGCCACTCCGTCCGCCAATAATAACAATAATAATTAAAAATACGTCGTTAAATGAGAATATCAGATGACTTATTGGAGTTGGGACGACTGTATTATTTATACCACGTGAAAAAAAAAATCATGTTCAAATACTTGGGAGGAGGGGAAGAATATCCCTATAGCTGTATTCTTTGGACCCATCTCCGTTTAGCGTTGTCCGTAACAGATTGGATAGTCCAAACTACTTAAAATGAAAAAATACGCCGACGATGATTCACCGCATACAGGCATAGTTTGGGACACGATAGGCCGGCATTCGGGTACGGTTTCAGAAGGTGTTACCGGAAAGCGGATCGCCCAGAACAATAAAAGTTGTTTCAGAGGCATGCTTATATCAGGGCGCGATAATATCACGTCGCGAGAGATCGATCGAAAGACACTTATGACATTATATGGAATATATTTTCAAGGAGCCTATACAAATCAAATGAAATATTTTACTCGGTTTCTGGTACGCAGGTATATACCTACTCGTCTTTTTTTTTTTTTAATTTTCGGTATAACTTTTTACCAAACAACAAATGACCTCGGAAGTCGTTAAGATGTTTTTCTTCGGTCATTCGATAAAAAAGTGAGTACCTACTTAAAACGCGTTTTGTCACCGAGCGTTTCGCGATTTTCGTATAGAATCCCAACATATAAAGACACATTCCGGACCGGGAAGAACGGAGGAATAACGCCACTGTACGTCGCAACGGATGGAAGCGATATCATATCATATTACACGCGCAAGGTAGACACGGTAAGCCAATATTAAATGTTAATATGTTACATTACGCCAAGCGAACGTTTCTTCGACGTCCTCGTCCCAGCAGCCGCCGCCGTCACAGTGTACCCTTTATTCGTATATTTACACATACGCGTTGATGACAAATGATGTTTATGATCTGTATCGGAGTGTACGTTTTATCGTTATTAGTCGAGTTTATAATATCACTGTCGTTTTATTGTGGAAAAATTAAAACTCCGCTCGTGGGTACGTATTACGTTTCAGTAATAATTATTATCATTCGTATTTATTTTTATTCGCTTATACGTATTTCTACGCGTATATATATGTTTGATTAAAAACCGGGACCGTACAATAAATACGGGTAATAAGTTTAAACCACGGCGGTATCGTACGAATACGTATGACGTCGAGTGTAAGTTTTTATTTTACTCCACACACATATGATCATACAAAGTTATTGTATATTATAGTTACCGTACGTTCCCACACGCGTAATGCGTACCGCGTAATGCCGGGTTCACACTATTGCAATTTCTTGTATGCTTTTTCCCGCATGCTTATTTTTACTCGTGCAAAAACAAAATTCAACAAATGTGAACGTTGATATTACGCATGCAAGTTCTGGCATGCTCAAACTTGCATGCAGTCCGGCATGTCGGACAGAAATTGAATGCAATTAGGTAATAATTGTATGCCAGTTTATCCGAGAACACAAATAGTGAACCACGTGGATGTGATTATGTGATGATGGATCTTCGTTTCTTAATTCAAAACGTAAACTATTTGAAGCGCCAACACTATTTCTTCTACTAATCCATTGTCGAACCCATAATCTTTTTTTATTTTTAAAGCTTCTCGCTTCTTTTTTAAGATTTCTATACGAAGCATATCGCAAACAATAAGTACTCCTTTTTTGTTGGATCCATTTAACAGTCTCGTAAAAATTAAAAATATTTCAAAATTTAAAAAAAACGACACGTCTACTCGCGATCAGATTACTTTTGAAACTAAACAATACTCAAATACATACAAGACTAAAAATACACAATCAAATATGCGAACATGCACTTGCGTATTACTATGCGTATTCTTGCATGATATATATATTGCAAGCAAGTCTACAATGCGAGAAATTGCAATAGTGTGAACCCGGCATAACCGTGTACTGTTGCACGCGCGTGAATATATTGTTATTATGATAATGCGCGGCGTGGCGTACGCCGTGTAGTACATTCGTCATACAGTGTATTATTTTATATTTACTCGTACGTCGTCGTCGTCGTCGTCGTCGGATGAAACAATAAAAATCGAATAAACGCGATACCACACTATATTAATACGCGTACGCGTGCGTCTCGGTATACGTTTATTGTGCGGTACGTATAATATGGCGAATCGCTTATAAAATTGACGATTTTTTTTTTCTACATTAAGTACCCATATGATATACAATACGTACGTACTGCGAGCGCAGTTCGCGCTATAAACGTATACGCGCGATATATAACGTCACGTCGAGTTATTATTGCTGTTATATATATATTTTAATACCAACTGTAATAAATAAAAACGAGCGGTCGGTAATTGGGCCATGTTTTATTCACCCGAGTCGTCTCGCACACACACACACACGCCACCGGTACTATAAGCGTATGATAATATTATACGACGACGGTTTTCGTTCGTTTATTACACTGACCCGGTTTTAACGTAGGATTTTGATTGTCGAGGACGCGTTTTATTTGCACTCGACCAACGACGGGCTCGCGTCCTGGCTGCAGTGGTAGCGGATTTTCGCGCGGACGGTCGGACGATGCACATTGTACGCGGCGTATTATACACAATGCGCTTTGCTGCAGTTAGGTGACATTTTTCGTTTTTATCATTTTTTTTTTCCTTCGATCGACCGGAAACTATCGTATACCGTTTTAAAGCTCTTTTAACAGTTTGCGATCAGTCTGCATCGACGGTATTTATAGAAGGGATGTATGCACGTAATTCGTCTAGACCAACATGACGTGTATATAGCGGACAATTGGGTTTTAACTCGCGAAATCGGTATGGTTGTTCGCATTATAAAGAATGAGAGTGCTATGTTTTACTGACTCAAATCCGTATGTATAAGTTTATTAGTATAGTGGAAAATTTCACACCGTCGTTTTTGTTTTTCTTTTCGGTCACAAATTTTCCCCTCAAATCACTAATAATCGCCATTATTTAAATAACTGATAAAAATAACACACAAAGATTTATTTGCTATATAGGTGTTTGGTACACGTATTTCTCAGTGAATACACATTGAAAACAATGGATTTTCTAATTATTTAGACGAACATATAATATGCATTATAAATGTTCATAATATCAATCGGTTTTTTAAAATCACCAGCTTTCGGTTAAAAATATATTCACTGTAAAAACCATGAGGTTTAATGTTTTTGTATGATAAAATATTCTTCATTAAGTACAGCTTCTTTTTTTTATAAAATGGAAAAAAAATATCATGTACATTTGCGGAATATCGACTCTAGCCGAGAAAACGTGACACAAAGCCGAAAACGGAACTGTAGTCACACTTTGACACTTATATGCAGTCATATGAATATATGTGTATAATGTAGACGTCTACCGTCTATGGATATATGTTATGATTTATGGATCGAGCGCATCGAGTGATTTATCAGCTTTATTAATCGTCGAAAAATAATATATCAAACTTCGATCTCACGTACGTATATATAAAACATTTTTTTCCCCCGTCACGTTGAAAATTATGATTTTTAGACGTGTGCTATATAATAAACAATAACACACACATGATCGTATATATATACACACATACATTTCATTTCGAGACGTTTGTTTCTTTTTTCTTACGCACGTATAACATACAGGTACTGTAATAAAATTCTAAAGAAGGACACCCGTCGTCGACGCAGGAATTGTGTATACATGCTTTTATATTTATATAAAGGTACGTATCCATACTCGTATCAAACATAATGTAGTTCACAAACTTCACGACCATGTTCGGTTTTATAAATTTCATTTACAGCAATTCCAATTCTTCGTGTCTTTAATAATTATTCACCGACGCAGTTTGGTTGAACGTGTGGTAAACGACATAATTATTACAATACGTACTGGTACACAAACGCCGTAGCCGCCTCAAAAACGTTCGAATATGCACTGAAACATGTGACACAAAAAAACGTGAAAAAAAATGTCGAATCGACAGCTGCAACGAAATTCCAACAACTTGTCGCAGACTTTCGGCAAGACTAAATATACATTTACGAATAAAAACGAAATACATAAAAAAAAACATATATATATATAGTAGAAGCCGCTTATTAGAAACACTTTGGGACCAAGGTAAAATGTGTCAATAAACCGATTGTTTCTAATAAGCGATTGGTTTGATTTGTACTATGAAAAAAAAAAAAAAAAAATGAAAAATACGCGTAAAATATATGTGTTTATATATATTTATCTATGTAAGTATATTGTATGATTTAAAAATGTTTGTTCAAATGTATATATTTTACTATATTATTTAAAATTTGTATCTATATTAGTTCGTTTTTTTTTTTGCGTCGAGTAACTCCATGACCATATTTTCATACGAGTATTGCTGTTCAAAACCTATTTCATCCACACGATGCTGGACGACAATTCTGAAGATATTTAGAGCTTCTACAATTGCCTGAAAGCTTCTAAAATGCGCCTAAATTTGTTTCAAATAACCGATGTGATGTTTCAATAATCCGATTTATTTTCAATGTTCTAATATACGGTCGGTCCGTCCCGGAACTTTTTGTTTCAATAACGCGATTGTATCAATTATCCGTGTTTCTAATAAGTGGCTTCTACTGTATATATATAGGTGTGTTTTAATGTGTACTTATGTATTGTTGTACGAGCGCACGACGCGTAGGTGCAGGAAGTGTAAATACACAGACTACACGTGCGCGCGCGTAATGAACACGACTGTGTGTGTGTAAACCAAGAACTAGACGTCGTCGGAACGCATTGGAGCCGGACAAACGGGACGACGGCGCAAATGTATGATGTTTTAAACATGATCACGGGAAAACGGATGTGATAATCGAGGTGATAGAAGCGTGTGTTTTTTTTTTTGTCGTCGTTTTAATTAAGACGTCAGCACGTCGATCGCGCCGACGACGAGACGTGAGATTTCTGAAAAAAATACCGCTCGGCAACGATTGGAGTTCTTGTATAATTTATGTAATCATTTCCTTTATCTGTTTTCACAATCATGTGACGCTAACAACTATACGGCGATTTGAAGAAAAAAAAACCGATTTAGATGAAAATATGCATAAAATATGCTAAGCCCCGATTAAAAAACGAAAAAAAAATCGTAACGAGCTCAAAGACTATACGTGGCGTAAAATGAAATCGCGAACTCTTGTAATTTTCATGTCGATTGGCGTGTAATATACAACTGTGACGTGTGGAGCAGCACACACGACATGTTAACGTATCAACATGCCAGCCGGATAATTGATACGATATACCGTGTAGTCGTATATATGCCATATACGTACGTAAGTACGCGCACTTGTGCAATGTACTTCGTCTGTACGCGGGATGACAATAATTATTAAAATAATAATGATTTTAGTATCGTCATTATACGATGTTCGGTGACGATTGGCGAGTTACGCAAGTACACGATCGGACGTCTAAAAATCGTTGTTTGATTTTTCAAGGAAACAAAATAATAATAATAATAACAATAAACCGGCCTTGGCGTTTGAAAAATAATTTTGCTTTCCACAAGAATAATAATAAAAGCCGTTTTCACTAATAATAGTTATAAAAAATAAAATTAACATAACTCATTCACATCGAGTGCACTTGTATAACTTTGTAAAACACAAGTGCTGTACTAAAACAATTAAAACCCGTCAAATCTCATTATTTCTGTTCAACATTCCCAGTATTTGGAATTTTATTGCAATTTTACCCACTTCTTGATATATTAAAACACAATTTTAGCTATATTTTTTAATTTTATTCGTGTAATTCAGCGTTTTATGTTCAAATAAAAAGCCCATACGTTTCGGTGAATTTAATTGTAAATTTTCACAAACTAAGATGGTCAGACCATAACGCTTTAGCTAATTTTTATTTGTATTTTGTAATATAAGTACCATTATAAAACATTACAACATTTGTATCTCTTCGGACAAATTTAATATAATAAATAAATAATTCAATTCAATTTTTCAAATTTATTTTTATACATATAATTTTAAGAAAATATTGTTTTACTTTAATTTCTTTTTACAAGTGCGATTTCGGATATTTTTTACAACAATAAATTACATCGATTTTATTTATGCTTAGCGATACTTTCCAAGAGATTTAAAGAGTACAGTTATAATCTACATAATATACGTAAATGTGTTGTATAATATCTTAATATTGTTTAACGACTGTGATTATATATTGGTTATTGTGACAACCCTCCCCCTAAATGTTTTAATCATATACAAAGTTTGATTGCAGTTTATCAATATACTGCAAGGAGTTTTCGATTTTCTGTTTTGAAAATGTTGAGAAAACAATCTGAAGTTAATGCGAGTTGAGTCGAAAAACCAGTTATGCGTCTTTAAAACGCGAATCTTTGAAAAATATTGGTGGAAATTATCTCATTTAATATTAATTTGAATGCCGAACTCAATGCAGAACGAGTTGATCGTCTTCCTTAATCAACATTTCAATAAGTCATTTAGTATTCCGGATATTATTGACGCTGACGTAACATAATGTCACTCTACAGATTGGAAGTCTAAAAATCGAGTGATGTATCACAATGTGATTTTGAGAAAAAAAAAAATCTCGAGGAAAAACTAATGAAAATTGATATTAAAAAATACAGCTGCCGTAATTTGAAAGACAGCTGTCTTTTGAGGATTTGCATTTGCTCAATTTTCAAACATAAAGGAAAATGTAAAAAATCGAGTAAAAAATGCACCATAAATGAGATTTTTATAAATCTTTTTTAGTCAATTTATCATAATGCCAAACCTATTGGTGCTAGAAACATACCATTTTCATTGAAATATCGACAATACTCTTCGTATACGTTAGGTTGAAATGTTGACCAATCGACTGCTGTTTTTACATCGAATCGCTACTTTGTACGTGCATGAAAAATTATTGGCTGATCCCATGTTTACAAAAGTATTAGGATACCGACATAACAATGTTTTTTTTTTTTAATTTAGAATTTCAAATCATATTATATAAGGTAAAAAAAAAAAAAACGAAAAATGATTTATCTTTTTTTTTCTAATTCAAGTAACCACTCACCGTTATTTTGTCCTCGGACGAAAGGGATGAACTTCTACCACGATTATCTCAACAGATATATTTTTAAAATTCGAAATGTCTAAGAAACACGTTTTATGTCTATCATAATTATTCCCGGACGTCACGCGTCTCTTTCTCGCAGCCCCTCCACCCCTATTATATCGGAACCTTCTCTGTGTCTATGCACCGTGACATGGCGTTCGTTCGAAAACGCATCGTATATACATCATACCTATACGTTCGGCGGTACACAACGGCGGTACGGTCGTAAAACCAACAATTATCATCGCGACGTTCGCCACAGTTTGTTCGGCCGTGTGCTGAGCTTCCCAAGTAGAGGTATATAACAATATATTACGACGAAACGCAGTAAACGGCAGCTACACAGTGATATTATCACGATGATATAAACCTACACGTCATAATGTTATACACTACACGTCGTCGTTGCCGAACAGAGCGAAAGGGAGGTGGATATAACGACACTCGGTGCGTGCGCCGCCGCGTAAAACGCGCGTTTTCGTGAAGAAGCTCAGTTAACCGTTTTGCCGCTTTTCATTTTTTCCAACCTCGTCGTCGTATTAATTTATGCCGTTCGGCGCGCGCAATACCTGCAGTATATACAAACTGTTATACATTATATACTTGTATACAGTCTATATATACATATCTATATACGAGCACACTATGTAACATTCGTAATAATACATAAATACTCTCGTCTTTACATGTACATATATACCTACTGCCTTTTTCTACACGTATGTGTGTGTGTGTGTGTGTGTGTGTTGTGTGTGCGAACATATAATATACGCTATACATTTTATAATACTAGTACAATACGCGCTTCCCGCTCATGGAGACGCGTATACACGCGATCCCCGAAAACCGTTTATTAAATATTTCAATTTTATGGTTCCCGATTATCGTGTCCTTATTGTGTGTGTTTATTCTTTTTTTTCCCTCTCTCTCTCTCTCTCTCTCCGTGCGCAGTCGTCCTGCCCCGTCGTTTTTCGCCGGTCGTCCGTCCTCGCGTCTACTGTATACGTTACATATTAAAATAAATAAATGTATATAAAACAGCGTACACCGCAGGGTTGTTATTAAGCTCGTAAAAAACTCGTATAATTAATATGCCGTATCGTTTCCGTTCCGACCGTCGTATCATTATCGTCGTCGTCGTCGTCGTCGTCGTCGTCGTGGTTGTCATTAAGCCCGCGCAAGCCGTATCGGGTTATTTTTTATTTTTTATTTTTTTTTTTTTTTTTACCCATTTCATGTCCGCCCTCTTTTTAATTCCGATTCACACGCGACCCATCGTACGGCGGCGCCGGGCCTGGTCGTGGTGACATCTTCCGCGATCTCCTCGCCAAATACGTCACCCGCGCGCCGCGTCACATCGCGCCGCCGCACGCGATCGTTAATGCAGACGTTTTGCCGCGCGCTCGTACGGGTACTTGTGTGTTTGTCTATATAGTATATATATATAATATTATACGGTAATAAAAGAACAAAACGAAATTCTAGGAAAAAAAAATAAAAACCCATTAAAATTAAAAAAAAAAAAAAACGAAAATAAAATACTATATCGACGATAAGAACAAAAACGTAATGAAAAAATGCCAGTTGAAATGCACAAACACACGGCGAACACACGCAAACGCTGTACGGACTGTAGGTACTGCACGCTCGCGTATTGTACTGTTATATACATTTTGATTTTGACCGGTTATGGTTGTTACGGCCGCGGCGGCTTGCGTTTCGGGGAATTTTCGGAATTCCTGACGCGTTTGCGGAGCGAACGGTTTGTACGACGACGTAACGTAATGAGTCTGAGCGAAATTTTGCACACGACGTTTTTCTCTCTTTCGTCGAGAACAGACTCGGGTCGTTTTCCCGGAATGCCTATCACGCGGGTACGATTAATAACGCGCTTCATTACGAAACACGTGAATTAGCTATTTTAAATAGGTTTATAATTATTGTACTAAAAAACGTGTAAAAACAAAATTAAACGAAGCAAACTGCGAATTGAAAAAATACAACGAAAATATTTTTGTCCGGACATTAAAAACCCATTGGTCGTATATATTTTAGTAATGAAATTCGAATGTAGATATAACATATTGGCCTTCGATTTTTAGATACGAATGACGCGTAAGATCAATAATTGATTTCAAAGAAATTACTCTGTAGCACAATGAAAAATTGAAGAAATTATTCATCTTTCTTCTCAAAATTGAAAAGTTATTTTAACTTTCGGATAAAATCAATTAAAAATGATTTTAAAATGTAAACAAGACTTTCATCAGATCGACTGTATTCATGGTTAAGCATTAACTCTTAAAGTAATGATGCTACATGAACTTAAAGATTTCACCATATATATCAACATGACTCTTATTAAACCTTGACCACTTTTGGGCTAAACACAGTGTTTTGAAAAATTATATTTTAAACGTTTTTCCTAATGACATGTTTAATCTGTCATATTAATACTTGCAAAGTTAATTCAGCCTTACAAACGATACACAAAAAATGTCTTTACCTACATAACATTACACAAGCGTTCATCAAAAACAGTTTTTCATGTCATCAGTATCATTTTTTCCGAGGACCGAAGGATGAACTTTCACCCTCGTTATCTCATCACGACTTTTTTACAATACTATTATTACGATTTTTAATTTTTTTTGTCATTTCCCCGGATGAGTTTAGTATCCTAATGTTGAAATCCTATTGCTTTTGCCATATAGCATGTCATAATATAACGTTACCCCTAACACATTTCGATTTTTACGCAGACTACACGCGGTGATTCGTGCAAAACGCATTACGGCCTATTATACTCGTCGCACTTACGCATCGCATACGGTCGTGCGGTATACGTGTAACGTCATCACACGCTGTCTATATAGTATAATACGTAGACTGCGAAGACGGGTGACGAAGGACATATTATAGAGACTCGGGGAAATTTTTTGAATCGCCCTCCGGAGTTTTCGGGTAATTTGCTCCGGCGGCGGCGGCGACTTAAATATTTTATTGCTTCCGATCGATACATCCCTTCCGTTTCCGCGAGCGCGTTAAAAATAACGACGACAAAGAGCTGCACGTATCGCCGCTAATCGGATGTATATGTGTACACACACACACACACACACAGGCTGCACCCCGCGAAAATAACAGAAATTCTCAATCTGCCACACTTCCGACGACGACGATTTATAGAGAAATTAAACGTCACCCCTGGTGCAACACACACACACACACACATAACACGCGCGCGCTCGCGTATAATAACATAACGACTACACTGCAGCACCGGATCTGATAGAGAAGTTTTTACTGCGGCGGGGTGGCTCGACCCCGCGCGCACGCAACACGTTTGATAAGCGCTAGGCCATCCCATTGTTGTCGCGCAGATATAATTCGTCGCGTATATCATATATATTATAATAAAAAGAAATAAGAATAATAACAATAACGTGTGCGACACGACGCAATAATAATATTACGTACATGTGTGTGTGTGTGTGTGTGTGTGTAAGGCCATCTTGCGGTTTGCTTCCCAATTTCTTTTACGCATATATATATATATAACCTCCCTCTCTCTGTCTTTCATCCCCCGGTTCACGTATGTAATAACAATATGATATCGTCGTACGTACGGTGACCACGCGCCGTACGGCGGCGGCAACCCCTCGGGCCACCACGTTACGGTTTTGACCTTTGAAAACGTTACCGTACGTATATATGTATACACACGAGTATGAACGCCGGCCACCGCGGACGACGAACGCATTTTTATCGTATAAATCACGGCACGCGCGGACCGTCTCGCGGACGAAACGATTGCCGCCGCCGCCGCCGTCAGTGGTGCCGGACCGACCCCGGGGCTACCCGTTTCTCCGAGGACCGCTGCGACTATAAAATAACAACACGTTTACAATGTATACCGTATCGAAGACGGTCGTGATAAGATCGCCCCGGTCGCCGCGACCTTTTTCGTCGCTCTCGGACCCCGCGGAAAACGACCGAATCGAAAATTCAAGACCGGACGTCCGCGATCCCGCGGCGCAAATCCGTTATACGTCCGTGTGTTCATATCGCCGACTGATAATAATAATAATATTTGTATAAATATATAATATTTTCGTGGCCGCGCAGAGCATCGCCGCCGCCGCCGCCCCCGGCCAAACCCGCACAGATTACGTCACTCGTACTGTGTGTGCAGGCCGGGAAAAAAATATCGAAGACGAAATGTATAAAAACGGAATAAAACGTTCGTAGAATATTCGCGTGTACGACGGTTTATTTATTATACGGTATACTTATACGGAGTACATACGTTATCTCAGCCGCGTTTGGTCTTCGGATTTCGTACACGAGAGATTATGTACGCATCATAACTTATAAACATATATATGTATGTATGTATGTATCGTTTCGTGTTTCGTCATATTGCATTTTATAATAATATGTTCTCGAATCGACAATAACAACATCGTGTTTCCAATAACGCGCGTATTCGGAGTCAATTTAAATAATAATATCATCATAATACCGTGTTCAGCCGAGTGCGGTGTGCTGATACGTAATACAGAAGTGAATCGGTACTCATAATGTGAGTATGTATATAATGCATCGTGCGTCATCTTGTGACGGTTACACGTAATTGTTGCACTTTGGCTGCATCGTATCACGCACGAGGCTGGTAAACGCCGAATTGACGTTCCCGGGTCAAATATAGTGTACGAATTGGTTCCCGACAAAAAATGCTTTTCAGTATACAACACTGTTCGAATTGGTTCCCGAATAAAATCACTTATCAGTTTATCAGTATATAAACTCAATGTTACAAAATACGTATATGTACAATCGATAATCTTATAATATTTTATTAGGTTTTACGATGTCTGAGAAAGTATACAAATATAATTTTATATCTAATAGATTGATTATGTTTCGTCAGTCTTGTCACAACTAACCTAGTGCGTTCGTTAAAATGGAAGTGATGTTATGATATATTAACTACTAAGCAACATTTTTAACCATACCTAGGTATTCTTCATAGTGTTTGAACTATTCAAACTTATTTGAATTCTAGACAGTCCTCAGTCTGAATAAATGGGAAGAAAATTGTTGCTGCAGGTTGAATATATCATAATAATTTGAAAAGTTAATTTAACAAGGTTGTATTATTATGAAAGCTTGCGGGAACCAATTCGTATGTTAGCTGTAGACAACCCGGAAACCAACTCGTATGTTACCTGTAGACAACCCGGGAACCAATTCGACTATTGGGAACCAATTCGTAGTCGTCCACGAGGCTATACAGTGCAGTGTAAGCACGTGTTTAATACTGATCCGTGGCAGGGCGGTAGTAGAAAAATATTTGAAAATGATCAGTTTTTTTTGGTGTTTTGAAAGGTCAGTCCAGGCGTAGTGTCTCACCCGCCCCTCTCGGTCACCTTATAGTCTACCCTTGATTGAGTTGCGTTTGACGGGGCCTGTATAATGTATATAGTTTCGCCCGGTGACGTAAAAAGTTAAGCTTGAGCGCTGCGATCTCGGGTTTCCGATATGACGGTCGACAAGCCGAGACTGGAATTTTCCGAGACAGACTCCGGTGTGCTTGCTCGGCTATGAGGTTTTCGCATGGGTTTTGCCCCAGGACTACTACGTCGACCAGCGCGCCTAGCTAGCACTAAAATGCGGGTCGAGAGAGTATATGACGTGAGTCTAAAAAGTTTGGGATGATCCTGTATTGGTTTTTGATGTTTTACTTTTTAGAAACCGTATTACGTTCCACGGGACTGACTAGTTTAATGAATTACGTGGCCTAGTAAAGAAAAAACAAAAAAGAAGAAGCGCTCAAAGAATAAAAAATAAATAATCTTATAGACTAAAAACAAATAAGCCAACAAGAGAGTGAGCCTCAACTTTTGTAAAACTAAATCGTATTTACGACGAGTATCCATAGACGGTTATTGGGGGAAACATGGGGGGATTACGCCTCTTCATAACGTTATCAAGCTCTCTCGGAACGCTTTTATTCCTTCGGTTTACTTTACCAAATGCGCCACCGTTACTAGCGGTGTTACTACTCTAAATTTAAAGTAACTGAAGTTCGTCGCCTAAAAATGTTTCCTGTGTTAATCGATAAGGTAAAAATGTGGCAAGCCCCCCTCCTCCGCAGATGCGATCAAATATCTGCCTTCTGCGGTTATCTTTAATTAGGTAGTCGAATGTACGGCGTCATTAGCAAAAATCATAGCGAAAATCCACCTTAAAGTAAAAATGATCACACAATAAGTTTGGTAAATTTTGTTTTCAATTTTCAGAACGGGTTGATTTGATGACTTTTGGTGGACATCACGATCTGTCATCTGCTACTGAGCGTTCGTAATTATTACTCTGCACAAGAAGCATCTAAATAATAATATTTTTATGTGTATTTGTGTGTGTGTGTGTGTGTGTGTGTGTGTGTGTGTGTGTGTGTGTGTGTGTGTGTGTGTACATATAATAAAAACCTTTCGTGATATTTCGAAACGTTATGGAAGTATTCGTTTTTTTTTTTTTTTTATACACAAAAACTCCACAGAGCATATTTTGTCGTCGGTTTTTTCCATTTTTTTTTATTATTGTTATTATTATTAGGTTTTTTTTTTTACGTGACGTACGTGTGTGCTCGCGGTTTACACATACACACGCACGACAACCATATTATCGGACAAAAGGCGATTTTTCACTCGACCGCGCGCACGCCGGAGACCGTTACACCGTTATTGTTCAACGTTTTGCGGTGACCGCGGCGATTTGTCGCCGGCCGAGGGAGTTAAATGAGGTACGGCGGCGGCGGCGGTCTGTAAACGAAAATGACCGATGCCCCGGAAAAACCGCCGCCGCCGCCACCACCGCACAAAGGGTCAATTTGTTTCGAGATTTATATATTATTATTATTATTATTATTGCAACACACACACACAAATACACAAAAACACATTGGGCCGCGGGATCGCGCGTTAGCTCGTATACATAATACATCATGTATATTTGTATGTGTGTGCGCACGTTGGGCCACGGACATTAGTATTCGGACCACATCCATCACCCGAGGCAGCCCTTTGCATAGTAGTAGTAATAGTAATAGTAATCGTAGTAGTAGTAGTAGTAGTAGTAGTAGTAGTAGTAGTAGTTGTAGTAGTAGTAGTAGTAATAGTAGTTGTAAAAGTAGTTGCAGCAGTCGAAGCGGTGAGATGGTAGAGATGGTGGTGTTAGGAGGGGTAGCGGCGGAGTAGTGTCCCGGACACGCAACCGGACGAAGGGAGAGAGAAAGAAAAAGAGAACGCAGAAAAAAAGTATGTAGAAAGAAAAGCGAGGCAGAAAAAAGCCGAGAGAGAAATAATATCGATTACGACGGATTACAAGAACTTGTGTGTGGGTGTGTGCTTCTGTGTGTGTGAGTGTGTGTGTGTGTGTATGAAGAAATAGTGGTATAAATGCGTGCGGCAGTGTGCGCATGGCGTATATATATCTGCGGGTCGCTGCATACACACACACACACACACACAAATATGTACACAGAGAGTGGTGTGTAATAGTATGGTGGCGGCAGCGACGGTGGTGGACATGGCACGCGAATAATGTCCTGTACGCTGGAACGACGACGGATAGTGGTCGTGTGTAATTGCGATGAGAAAAATCCGCACCCTAATTGAAGGCCCTCGTTTTCGCCGTGACGATCATAGTAATTCATTATGTGTGTGTGTGTGTGTGTGTGTGTGTGTGTGTGTGTGTGTGTGTGTGTGTGTGTGTGTGTGTGTGTGTGTGTGTGTGTGTGTGTGTGGGCACGAGGGCATGCGTGCGTGCGTCGTTGAATATTGTACTATATATATGTATATACATAGTAAACACGCGACGTTATACGTCGGAGAGGGTCGTCGTTGTCGTATGTTTAGAAATCAATTCGACATGGTTTCCCATCATCCGATTGCTTTAATACGAATTTCCACCAAACCAAATATACGAGCAATACACTTACTCACACACACACACGCACAAATATACAATATTTACACGCATATGTGCGCATGTGTGTGAACTGTGTATACGTATTAGGTACGCATATTATACACGCGCGTATACGCTCGTATGTGCGTGCGGCCAGACGACGCGACGGCGGAGAAAAAAAAGCCCGAGGATAATCTTGTATTTTTCTAAACCAAAAAAATACTTTTGCACCCTCGGTTTTTGCGACCCCGCGACGTTTTCAATATGTTTCTGAGATATCAATACGTAAGTGTAATATCGTTGTGGTAATGTACGGCCGAAACGATGGGCTTTTATTCGGATAATTCGCATTGATCACAGTATTGTGTAGGAGACACAAGTGTACGGATGTTTTATTAAATAATATTCGTGTGTTTGTTTAAAATATATTTTTATTCTTCTAATTTTATACAACCGATAAGGTGATATATTATTTGTGCGGTTATCTTTTCAATAAGGAAGAACGTGAAAATATTTGTAATGTCCATAACTCTGGTTGAAATGATTTCATACGCTTCCATAGAATTATTTTTCTACGCGCCTCGTCATTAGAGCCGTGCAGGGGTGCATTATACCTAGATACGTAATACAGCCGTCTGCGTCGAGTTATTATCAAATCAGAAGTTAAATGAGAATATGATAATTAAATGTCGAATTAAAAAAATTACTATATGTAAATAATTGAAGAGAAAAACTATTTTACTTCGCTCACGCTTTCAGTGTCACTAATCACAAAGGCTACAGTTTCGGTTTCGAATACCCCCGCCGTTTTGGCCTACGAGAGGTAGTTAGATCATTAACGTTATTTACTTGTCACCACTTTGTCATTAGGTAAATATATCAATAAGATTTAGTTATGATTGCAAGTTTTTGTGTATGAACGAAGAGGTGATACTTATTAAATTAGTTGTTTGTGTTTTAAAAATGTTTTCGCTGGTAAAAGAATTATAAAGAGCCTGCAGTATACGCACAATCTTAATTTTCTTCTGCCTTGGTATATTTATACAGTTTCACGCCGTATAACTTCTGTTTAATCAAACTAGAGGTATTACTGTCAATACGTTAAACTCGTGAGAAAGTAAGAGAAACTTTAACAAGTTAATAATTTATTTGAATTTCATTAAAACCATGATTAATTACAAATTTAAACTAGTATTTCGAAGTACAATAGTTATACACGTAGAGTGCTGCACTAAGCCGTGATAACTATATGGAATAACTTCGTCGTGCATACAATACTGCATGACTATGAGACTAATTCAAATAGACTTCAATCGACTACAAAGTTCCTCTCTAAATTGGAATATACGGTAACGATAATATAACTTAAATGTACTAGAGTGAATCGGTGTGTTCTGTACTAAGCAGTTTACTACTATAATATATATATATGTATATATATATATATATATATATATATATATATATATATATATATATATATATATATATGTATATTGTATATAAGCCACAAGAAATCTTACGGAGGTACGTTTTACATGCGATTCATTGCAAAATTATTATATTATTTTTTTGTATACAATAACGGTTGCCTCTTTTTCACCAGGTAATCTAGATGTTAAACACTTATACTAGTATTTTTTTAACTATATTGGTTCAATTATATAAGTTTAAGTATTGACGTTTCTAAAAGGTACCTACTCTATTTCAAAATATCACCATGTTACTAACAGCGTTAAGTGGTTACTATTTATTTTACAAGAACTTTTAAAATTTAAAAAACTAAGAAGATACTAAAAAAGTAAAACATAATAGTTTCACGAAAGATTTTTACGTATTTATGTTTCGAATTGTTTGCGAAAAATTCAAATCAATTTATGATCCAGCAGAAATAAATCGTAATGAATAATCTCTGGAGGCAACTGTTACATGTACGCACGCGTAATGAAGATTTAAATGATTGATATCAAATTAATTAAAACCGCAGTTTTACTCTTCAAACAATATAAAATAATAGGTATATATACTTGCATATTATAAAAGTTATAATAAATATTAAGACAGACGACTTCAAAATAATAATACGTTCCATTATTCATTAGCTCGCACATATATATATATAAACACATAAACTTGAAACGCTGTCTGGAGAGTCCGTCGTCTTGACGTTAAGCTATTTTAAAAATGATTAAAAAAAAACATCGCTGTTCCCCTCGAGTGTGTCTATACTGTACACCATGAAAATTATGTCTGTAGTCGAGTTGATCTGACAACACTATACAGGATTCGCAATTGCTTTAATTAACGATTCGCGTACAATACAAGCGAATCGCCTTGTTTGTTATATATTGTTTCAGAGACATTTTGTTATTATTACTATTATTATTATTTTTATCGCCTTCGGGCGTATACATGGCGAAAACCGTTTGTTTACCAAAAATAAATTCCATGTGACAAGCACTTACTCGGCAAGTAATACTTACGTATTCTTACTGGTATATAACTATACAATATTATACATTAAATATCTGATTTTTTCAAACTATCTTTGTAATAAAAAATAAAGGTACGGCCACACTGCACGAGATTTGCGATGCGAGCGATTTATTTAGCGATTTAGCGATTTTTTCAAAACTACAGAATCGCTATGACATGGCCACATAGAGCGCGTTGTGGGATTTGCGTTTTGCGATAAATCGCGTCTATCGCGTCAAAATCAAAATAGTTTGTTTCTTTGCGATTAATCGCTTTGTAATCGTTGTTCAATCACCATATCCGTCCAGTCGGAAAAGTTGGCGTCAGCAATTTTCATGAAAGAATCGATTTGGAACCCTAAACATGCTCAACATAAAAACAGAACCATCATCCAACAGTGTTGAACCGACTTACGTCTCGAGATGAATATTGATGGTATGTATTATATAATACTAAACTAATGAAATAAAAATCAATCATACGCCTAGATACAAGTTTATTAAAATTAAAATTAGATATTTTACGTATACGATTCGATTTGTATGAAGTCATCTCGACGACTGGTGACAAACAACTAGTGATTATATGTAACAACCTACTTTGATATAGCAATAAAAACGCGGGAGTGGCCACACCAAAATCGTAAAAATCGCTGGACAATATCGCTCGCATAATCGCTCGTATCGCAAATCGCGTGCAGTGTGGCCGTACCTTAAGTCGGACGAGATAAAGAAATCATTATTTATGATTGTTAATTTATTTAATGAATCGCTTATGAAAATACCGTTTTCGCCTATCAAATTTGTATTTCTATAAACGTGTTTGATTATAATTAGGCGTATTGTATCAAATACGTTTTGGTTTCAATGAATCGATTTTAATAAAAAGCGGTTTCTAAATACCATTAATTGTGTTAAGCAGAAACATTATTGTACTAAACAGAAAAAAAAAACGATTAGCGAGTTACATCGTTCGTTTATAATACCTATGTCATAAGATTTATATACACATCATTAATCACACAATACGTTTTCCAAAAAATAATCACTTCGACGAATTAAAATGAAACTTAGAGGTCACAGTTTGAAAATAAAAAATCTAAACTGTTTTAACTTATAACAAAGTAGGGGATAACATATGATGAATGACAAAAATATTCATATAATTGAAGTTTTTCAAAAGAGATAATAATTGTTATTTATATTCTTAGATCTACGGAACCTCAGGGTTATCCCGTTAAAAAAAAATTGTCGAAGTAATAGAATTGTTCAGATCATTGTCGTATTTATCAGTTTGATTTTGTCTTAAAATTCGAAAAATGAATTTATGAAAAAATAGACTATGAATTAAAAAAAATTAAACCTCTTCTATATAAAATTATCATTACAAGTTTGTAAAGGAACGAACAGAGTTACGCGGTAAAACTTTGTCTGCGGTACCTATCCCCTGAGTCTCCACAATAAATAAACTTTAAACACTAATAAATGTAAGCGAACCAAATCGGTTCAATGTATGGGTAAACTGGATAGTTCAAAATGTTCAAAAATCGATTTATCTTGAATTTGGAAGTGTCAAAAATATCACGTCATGCTCTGAAAGGTACACCCGATGATATAATGCATAAATTTGAATTTTTCTTTTCGCGTACAATTTAAAACATTAATACAATGAAATTTTTACAATAATTAAATAATTTAAAGTTTAGAGCGTAGTGGAGTGAGAAAAAGGGCACCCAAAAAGAATAATATCACTATGCTCCACTGTTTTTACCTTCAAACGTTTATATTTTCTAAAATATAGGTCCGATAATACAAATTTCCAATTCGGCAATATTTGAAAAAAAAAATTCTTCTTTTTATCGTACACTACGTATTTCAAACACAGGGTTGGCATGTAAAAACAAAAATAAAACATTTATAATATTATGTTGATACAAAATACTTATAAAAGTATTTTTTCGTACAAAATGTACTTCAATTCACGCACTGTACAGGGTTGAAATTGCGTGATGCAAATCTCCGTGGGACACACTGTATATACAGTGTACTGTACGTTTCAATTTCGTGTATAAACACACGCACACACAATATACGCGCACAGTCGACTCTATATATTGCGCCTGCACTTGACGTATGTGAAACACGCGCAGGGACGACGACAACAAGCGCAGAATTTCATTATGCCCAATAAGGTCGCTCTGCGTTTGCGTAGTGTGCGTGCGTGCGCGCGTGTGTGTGTGTGTGTGTGTGTGTGTGTGTGTGTGTGTGTGTGTGTGTGTGTGTGTGTGTGTGTACCTATATATACGTACACACTCGCGGCGTAGCCGTGACGGGCGAAATCGTTAAGACAACACACATACACACATACACTTGTAAACGTCGTGTTGTTTATCGCGTCCGGCCATCTGACGACTCGAGATCTGGTGCGGAATTTAATTTTGAGAACATTTTTACAAGCGAGCGGCGTACAAATCATATAAATAAATATACCTAGGTACGCGTGTACAACTTATACATACGACGTGTGCGTAGACTTCTTTCCCCCTCACCGCTACACCCCCTACGTGTCGAAAAAACACAACGCGCGAAATGTGACATGTTTACTAATAATGTATCCGTTCGCATATACAGGTACGACACATAAAATACGCACGCACATATCACATATATATATATATATATATATATATATATATATATATATATATATATATATATATATATATATATATATATAATGTATTTATAATTCTATTTATATACGGCTGGATGAAATTTATTGGATTTTTATCCATTGACGCGAAACAGACGTACACACGGCAGAACCGTGACTTGGACTGTTTTCACACGGAGAAAAACGTTATTTTTTCAAATCTCAAAAAAGTCATGTTTTTTTTTTTTTTTTAGTGTCTCGTTCAAACTTCCCATTTTCCACCGAAATTCAGTCAGATTTTCCAATTACCTGTTTATTGTCGAAATCAATATAATAGTTTTAGATTTATCAAAATGATAAACGAAAATAGGTATATTGTAATAATGTAATATCATTAGACAGTGTGTTTTTTATGAACCTACCGTGGTTTGGCAGCATTGTCAGCATAAATTTGATATGAACTGCGAACCTTAATGGACAATAGGAAGAATAGGAATAAAGCTAGCAAAGCGGCAATACTGTTATCAATAGCTCCTAGTGCACATTTTTTTTGACATTAGAACAAAAAAAAAAACAATTACGCCTGTGTACGTTGTACGTAAACTACACACATACACGCTCGCTGACTCAACGTTATTACCTGCTACACAGTACAACTTATAACCGCATCACGTGATGATGGTGTATTTACTGAAAACAATGAAGAAAGTCGTACTGGAAAACGTACGAGATTTCGTGAGATAAAAATTGTAAATATTAAAAAAAAAAAATACACGTCTTGTATAAGGTGTATTTCAGTATTTGTATATTATGTACTCGCATCGTTAACGCGTTTTTTAATAAATCATGCGCCCGTGACAGGTGCCGCGCGCGTACATTTTCAGGCGCCGTATAATATGAATTAATGTCGAATGATGAGCGTATCTATAGACGCACGACGAGCGATGTAAATAATAATAATAATAATAATAATAATAATAATAATAATAATTATAACATAGGAGCACCGATCGGTTTCGTACACATCACGCTAACAATATATTATGACCCGACTATAGTGCAGATACACACATTATAAATATATTATATATATATTATATAGTGTTACCAAATTGTGTGTACGGCGATGAGAATATTATTAATATTTATCATATTTCAAACATATATGTGAGCTGATATTAGATATAGCAAGAATACACACACACACACACACACACACACACACACACACACATTTGCATATATTTTATAGTATAATATGTATATTTTGTATATATATATATATATATATATATATATATATATATATATATATATATATATATAAATATATATATATATATATATACGCATACTATAATAATAATAATAATATAATACTGTTGTAGAGGAATGTGCGCTGACCCACCGCCAAAAATAGCATTTGCCACTGAAATTATATACCCTATTTAACATTATATATACGCATATGTATATATGAATATATGTGTGTGTGTGTGTGTGTGTGTGTGTGGCATTTGTCCTTTATCCCGACGTACGATGAGACTACTATGGCGATCCTTCGCCCTCGTATACAATATAGTATATATATAAACGTATATTTGTACGTATGTATGTGTGTGTGTTGGCTCGTATAAACATTTTTAGAATTGCAGAAATTTTTATTATAACGGTGCTGCAGGTAGGTAATAGGGTCAAAATCAGCATCTTTGAGAAATTTTCATTTTTTCATTTTTTATTTCTTCTCGCAAACCGTCTTCGTGTATAACATAATACTTTATAAGCCGGTGGTGGACGAGTACGACGATGCTGAAATAGTGGTGCATAACAATATTTTTCATCTCACCGTCATGAACGTATAACAGTTTGTGCTTGCGCGATAAACTTTGCGTCGTATTTACCGCAAAATGCAGTATAATTTCACGGGATAATATTATTATGTACGACTAGCTGACTGTGACATCCTTCGAGATAGGTATTCTCTTCGATTGAAGTCGAAATCGTCACCTATCACTGATTTGATGCAATCCTTTTTTAACGCTTCCGGTACACCGTTTAATTATTCAACACACGGTTTTCTCCGCTCCACAGCCAAACATCTTATCTTCTATTATTATTTTTCAATGTTCATTATGTAACTTTGTATTCTATCTTAACAATCAATGTTATTATCGCCCCTCTAATTAAATTAGTTGATCGAGTTCATAGCGCAATCTAAGTGATATCAAAAAAAGTACGAACCACGATCGAAATAAATAAAAAAAAAAAAAAAAAAACAGAGAGATTTTCCAAGCGTTCTCACTTTATAACGCATTGGCGCCCAACCCGCGGCCCGCGAAGGTATTCTGTGTGGCCCCTTTACGAATTTCCTAAAATAAAAACAATTAAAAAAAAAAGTAAAATATTACAAAATATGTTTCTATTAATTTATGAGTTTTTTTAAATAAATATTTCAAAAATACAATAATAATGATAATGTTAAAACTAAAAACTATATAAAAATGTCTTACACTTTGAGCTTGTATTTCTTTTACTAAAAATGAATAATTTGGTTGAAATTTAATTGTTCATACCCTCAAAGTTGATTAGAGTAATGTGTACCTACGAAGTGTACCTCAATCCATAATCTTTTCAATAGGCAATAAAAGGTATGAAAACCAGTCTAATATGTCAAATTGTTTTTGTACTTTTTCACTTTGTGGCCCGCTTGAAAGTAATTGTTTACCAAAGTGGTCCGCCGAAGAAAAAAGGTTGGCCATCACTGTTATAACGCATACATTTGAATTTTTCCTCATCACGTCCGATTCGGAACACTTATCAAAAATAGTTATGCATCTGAATTTAAGACGTGTTGTGGAGTTGTGGCAGTAAATGTATGTAATACACACCCTTACGATTTCTAAATCGGTTAGCTATAGGTGCTTTAAAGTCTAAATGTTCCTATCACTTTGACCATTGGTCGAATGATTTAAATCCTAACACAAAAACAATAATAATAGTAATAATAGTAACGTTGACTGTCAGAATAATGTAGGAACGTATGACAAGTGGTATCATACACAGTTTAAAATAGTTAAAGAGATTTTATGAGCTACGAGGATAAAATATCATGAAAAAACGTACCGTTTGGCGTTTATACTTATTATATAATTATCACTAATATAAGTGTTTTAAAATTGTGTGCGAAAAAAAATTTCGAACCCACGCGTTACATGATATGTGCTTTAAAACGGGACAAGCGCGTAGAATAAAAAAAATTACTGACATTAAAGTTCTCCGGACACATTTTTCTTTATTTATACCAGCGGTTCTCAACCTGGGGTACGCGTACCCCTAGGGGTACGTGACATGATCTCAAGGGGTACGCGAAAAAATCGAGTAATGGCAAAATAAGTGAAATTTAATTTGACTGAAATAGTTTGCTATGAATGAAATATAATTTAAGGATTGTGTACTTATTACAGTACGAATAGTCTGCGATATTATATGTTATTAATGCGATACGATTTTATCGTTATAATATA
This sequence comes from Therioaphis trifolii, assembly GCA_027580255.1. Classification (NCBI taxonomy): domain Eukaryota; kingdom Metazoa; phylum Arthropoda; class Insecta; order Hemiptera; family Aphididae; genus Therioaphis; species Therioaphis trifolii. Next base: position 6,069,771 of record CM050407.1, read on the forward strand.
GACACTATAAAATGTATTTCCTAAATATTAAAAAGAAGACCACTGGATCGCATTCCCTTTTAATGAAAATTATTTCAAATCAGCAGTTTAATTAGTACAAAAAAAAAAAAAGAAAAACTAATAGAACTAAAAACGGATTCTTCACTTGAGGCATTATTTGAAGAGAAATCTATTATCGCCTTTTGGGTTGATTTGAAAGAAGAATATCCTGAGTTATCATGCAAAGCATTCAATGTTCTGCTACCATTCACAAGCACCGTGTTGGTAGAAAGGGTCTTTCTACGTACACGTTCTTAAAAAATAAGTATCGTAATAAACTGCCTGTAAGTTCAGACTTATGGGTTTATTTGTCACGTGTGGAACCAGATTTCAAAAAATTAAGTTCAAGCAAACAAACTCAAAGTTCACATTAAAATTAAACTGTTAAGTTAATTTATTTTTATGCGAATTGTATGGTGCAAGCTAATATTAAAACAGATGAATATTTCCAAATTTTTCTTTAAAATTAATATTATTAATATTAATATTTTCCATTATGTATATTCCAAATTTGGGGTACGTGAAATAGTGGTGTTAGGTCAAGGGGTACGTGAATGAAAAAAGGTTGAGAACCGCTGATTTATACGAATGGTATTATTTATTAATTATGATTTGTACGGTAAAACGGGCGTTTAAATATTCGCCAAGTTAGTGTGAGCGGAATATTATGTTCACCAGTTATAATACGGGCATACTATATAGATGTACGTATGCATATTACATGTATACAGTTACGTGTAATGTGTGACGCGCAGTTAGATTTTATACATATTTTACATACATTATAGTATACCGACGTTATGTTTATTATTGTAATTATCGCGAGCTCACGTTATATTACACGTACAGTGTTTCAGGCCTTATTTACCAGATGCGATAATTTTCGTTTTATTTAATATTATTTTTGATTTATTTTAATAAACACTAAAAACACCAAGCTACAATTTGTACGAAAATTCGGTTTTATTTCATACTACTTTTATCTATGCGATTTCGAAGTTTATTAGTTTTCTTAAACGACAAGTCATTTTCCGTAACGTAGTACCTATTATGGAAAAAAATTAATATTTTTTTAAAATCTCGTCGTTCGAATTTGTACCGTTCGACCGACGAATTAAGAGGTATAAGCGTTACGAGTTTAGAGTAACGGAAAGCATAGTAATATTATGTAGAGCCTCAATAAGTAGAGCCATTTCTTCGCACCGTTAAACTCGAAACGAATGAAATCTCTAAGAATATTTCGGTATAGAATATTTTCGAAATTTCTAAAAAAAAATCTTCTATCTCACAATAGGTATCTGTTGTTATAAACGGTGATATCCGTTTGAGAAAACTGAAAAATCTTTCAAATTAATTGCGTAAATTAGAAAAAATATAAACCAAAAACAATAGAGGACTAGCGAGTCGTTAAACTCGACAGATACATCTTAAACACCCTGTGTTATTACGCGTGTCACGTGTGATTAAGTAAGGCGTGTTACGGAAAAACTGTAAGCTCGGAATCCAATGTCCCAGTGCTATAATATCGCAATTATACCTATACGTTTGCGGCGTACGACGTGTGTAATTTAATATAAAACGTATATAGTGCGCCACCACATTACACACAGGTAACCGCGCGCACACATTATTATAATACAAAACGTAACTCATATTTTCAAAACCGGACGCGTTTACAATAATATATCGTCCGTTATGCGTTTTAATCGCCTTCATCAAATACATCATTTGCAGTATGAGCGCTTATTATACGCATAATATTATAATATCGTGCGACGTAAGCAGTTAACGTATGGTAACGTTATAAAATCACAATACGATATACTGCGACGCGAATTAATAAAAGTCAAAAAATCACCGAAGCTTAATTTTTATTTTCCGAGTGAAATTAATATTTTTCATAACATTTACCCGGAACATAATAATAATATATATAATATGTATATTCGTAAAGTAAACGAGGCGTTTTCAAAGCATAATACAAACGTAGGATGAACCGTTCAGACTTCAGATAAAAAAATAATGTACACACACACACACACACACACACACACACACACACACACACACACACACAAACACACATATATATATATATATATATATATATATATATATATATATAATATATGTACTTACATATTTTATGGACAAAGCCCGACCACTAGAGTTGAGATAAAACCGGAAAAAAATAAATAGCTCTTAAATAAATAGTACATTTTATACAAACACGTGCATGAAAATGTGTAACTATTACGTATCAGATCGTCTAAGAAATATCGAAAAAAAAAATTGTTTTTTAACTTAAATATAAAAAATTATCAAAATTTGACAAAATTTGCAAAATTACTCATAAATTCCAAAAAAATACAAAATTCGAGCCTCTAATATCTGAATCAGAATTTTTACGAAAAATGCTAAATTTAAGGAATCATAAAAATAATTCGAAATCCTTTAGACTTTAGCTCAACTATTTTCTAAGTTAAGTTGAATTATACACTTGTTAATACTAGGATTTACTATAATCGAGTACACACTTAAAACATAATTTATTCTTGATTTTAGTTATGAAATCGTTTTATACAATCCAGAATATACAAATCATTTAATTGTCAACTAATTAATTCAATACCTATAGAAAAGGATTATTATTATTTTAATTAATAAAACAAAATAAAAGATATATATTGAATTAAACTAAAATAATTATTTCTGAGTAAATTAATAAATACATAATTTTTTTTTCAATATTTAAGTTTTATTAAAATAATTTCGAACAAAACGTAAAGCAACGTTATGACTTTTTGACATTTTATCCTAGATGTAACATAGTTTTTGATTTTTAATTATTAGTTAAGAATAAATAATAATGTGCGGTTTACTATCATGGATTAATTAGGTTTACTAACTTGACTTAATCGTAAAAACCCAATTAAATTATGTTTTTTGGCGTTTACCAAGTACGATCGGTCAGTCCAAGCATTAAAGAGTAAAACCTAGTTTTACCAAGTGATCGTGCATTGCCGGTAACGTTATATATAATTTGATTATATCGGTAGTATACATTTTTGTATGTGTTATCAATAACCCCCCCCCCCCCGGAAATAATGAATTTTGCACAATGAGTATTCTATTCTTCTTGAACGAGATAATGGTGATAGATTTAAAGAACTTTAAATGAGCCACTTATATGAATAGTGAGCGATACACACGGAATGATTTTATTAAAATTTGAAATCTATGATAAATCATTGTTTTCAGAAAACGATTCTGCATGAAACTCAAGTATTAATTTGTTTAAGTATCAATTTGTTAAGTTTTCGAAAAAATTAAAACCATTCAATATGTAATTGATGCAATTTTCAAGTTTCAAGTTAACAAGTAGGTACTGGAATAATAACGAGAAAAATCCACTTCGATTTAATACGTAATATTCGTCAACATTCTGCTATTTTAAAGTATTAAGATATTTCTCTTTTATGAAAAAAAAATACTTCAGATTACCACAAAAATGTAAATATAGCTAAGGCTACTTATAAATAAGCTTGTATAAAAATTTTAGATCTTATCAAATTTTAATCTTATTTTATCAAAAATTACGAATATCATGACATAAAATAAAAAAGAATCTGACAGTTTACGTAAAAAGAGTATTTAAGATATTATCACAAATTTAAAAACGAGTAAAATATAATTTATTGAGTTTTTTTTTATGGAACTGTTAACAAAACGCCTAATTGAAACTATTTGGGCTCAACGTTGCTATTTAGACCAGTCGAGTTTTGAATTTGTCGACTAAAATAGATCATTAATTAATATACTCTCGCCGTATCAACTCTATAGGTGTATATTGTGCCTTAAGTGCAATACGTCATATCGTTCAAGTCTCGTGTCGTGTCCTTTGACATAAAATATATAAAACTTCATTGAACATACCAAGTAAAAAAACGACGACCTCATAGACAATAGTTCAAAGAAATAACTTCATAGTATCGATTTTGAAGTACCCACTTTGAACTTCAAAGCGATCTTTGATATTAGCACGATTTTCGTGATAAAATAACGTTACAGCGAAATCTGCATAGTAAAAATTAATAAGAAATTCTAATTACTCTTTTTTTTTTATTATTGTTACATTATTACATAATTATAAAATGAAATAGATTATCTACCTTCTAAAAGCAAGCTTGTGTTGAAGGTAGAAAGCGACAAAGTACAAAAAATTAATTAAACAATAAATAAAAAAAAAAACAAACAAAAATAAATAATGTGTACATATTAACTGCTAATAAAAAAATACATATATACGAGTATATATAACTATTCTAAATACAACAACATTATATTAATATATATTTTAACATTATTGTGTTTATCAATTATATTCTTTTTAATAATTACAAGCATGGAATTAAAATACGGAGGACCCAGGTAGTCAACGAATTTTTGACCAAAAGACTTTTTTTGTAATTTCACTTTAACATCATATCCTAAATGTTTCCTTTTTGTTTCTTCATCATTTTTATTTCTCCAAATATCTATATTTTTTCTAAAAAAAAAAACACAAAATTCTAATTGAAAATCAGTTATGTAGCTTTGTATGTAACTGAGACACATTTTGGGCTAAGAAAGTATCGTTTTTGATATTTCCAAAAGTATGCGAAATTCATCAACCTCCGGTATCTAGGAATAGTATAATTTTGCAAGTTTCCTCACCACCTTAGCTTGTCCAATAACAAACCGTGCGTCGTGTCGAATCGTTTATAAATTACAACGCGTGGTGTGTTATATTTAAAGCATGAGGTATTGCTTTCGGCGCGTTTTTTTATAGTGGTATCCCCAACGAGCAATGCCATTGTAATACGTTAGTACGTCGAAATATTATGCTCAATTTTTTTTTTTTGGGGGGGGGTTGATATGCAAAAAATAAAATAAAATAATTTATATTGGATTTATATTCATTTATAAGCCATAGCGAGTGCGTATATCACATAACATATTAATATATTATATAGTGTAATGAAATACATTTTACAACATACGAGGCGGGGTGGTTGGGCTTTGCTCGTCAGGCCTAATCCACGTCTCATTACTCCACCCCCTTCTCGAAAAGTAAATTATCTATACACTTTTTGGTAGTTACATACTTCTGTAGTTTACTCTATTTTCTACTTCATTCTTTGAGCGAATTCCGTCCTATTCATATCCGTTTCTGCGGTTATTCTTCGTCATAAATCCGGGTTATCTTTTCGATGCCTCTTTTGACAACAGTCTCTTGTCACCGACGTCGTTCTTATTTTACTGTGACTCTCGTTCTTCGCCCTCGTCAATCTTCTCGTCATTGGCTCTACAACGGCTATTAACTAAAATATTAATGTTATCTAACCTGGCGGTTGCCGTAACTCTGAATATTTCCTTTTCGGTTATCCCACCGCACAGAACCTTGTTGGAAATGCTTCAAAACATACGATTGCGATCTGATCTCGAAAACCTGACGATTATTCCACTAAAAACTCAAAACATCACTTTCAAGTGAGAAATAACTGTTAACTGGTGTCGGTACGGACTAGTAGCATCAACCAAGTGAGCCATAGTTATACCGACGACGTCTAACCACTATTATACCGAATAAACCCGAACGCATAACACTAACATTAGCTACATATATATAATTGCAGTGAATAACTATTTACGACGAACTCGTACCAATGGGAAAAAATAAATCAAATATAAAAAGGATATAGGTATATACGAACACCGCGATCGGCAGACTTGATTTGAATTATCTTGAAGTTATTTCACCAAATCTTCTCGCGAACATTTACACTTTCCAAAACCTTAAACGTTACTTAAAAAAAACAATTTTAACTTTATTTAATAACTTTAATAACTTTAATAACTTTATTAACTGTGTGTAAAAAAAGCGAGAAAAATTTAAAAAATCGTCGCGAAAATAACTATTAATTATGTTTAAACAAACTGCACAACATTGCTTTATGTTATCGTATGAAATAAACAATGCATTTAATCGATATGAACACCTAGCTCTTTCTTTAATATGTATCGGTCAGTATATTATTTCTGCGGCCGTATATATACTATTATTTAATAGTCAAATATTTATAAAAACATAAATTGCACGCCCACGGTATGTAATATAACATTACGCGGTATTCGGTTTTGTTTGAATTTTTATTTCAGCGGTCCCCGAAAGTTCATTTAAATATATTCGCCACCTACACCTGCAGTTAGAGTTACAATACCCGTTAAATTTCAATTATTTGAAAACATTTATCAGAAAGTATCTAATACATACAAGCTTTCCAGTCTATACGCCTTAGAAAAATAACTGGAGCTCCATGGACGTATATGACCAATGACGCATTACATAAAGATCTACAAATCCCAACAGTCAACGAAATAGCAACTCGTCATTATGAAAAAATTTCACTCCAAACTGCACTCAAACCAAAACCCTCTAGTTTCCCGCATGTCCTCTATAACCATTCCCAACAACCCTCCGATGAGGTTAATAAGAAAATGGCCAAGAGGCGCTCATGCCAAACAAAAAAAAAAAAAAAAAACCGGTCTCTAATATATGAACCCACCAAATTTAATAGAAGGTACTGTTGATGGACGGTTTTTCCCCCCTCAAGATATTCAAGTCATATTATTTACCTATGTTATCAAATTTACTTATTGTACAAATTGTATAGATTGTAAATATGCCTTTTAAACAAATAAAAAAAAAAAAGTATCTAATTAATTTATAATATATTAATACGATACGCTTATACTCTTGAATAATATATTGTACTTAAATTTTTAACGCCTTAAAATACTTTGAAGTCTTAGCTATATTTAGCAAAAAAAAAAAAGAAAGAAAGCAGTATAATCAATGAACTATCGCGATCAATAACATAAAAGAAAAAAAATATTATAAGCCTAAACATATATATTTTGTTCGGATCACGCATTTAAAAAAATTACACTCCTATTAGTCGAACTATACATTTTTTCGTTTACAACTCACAGTGCTGGATCCAAGGAGGGCAAAGGGGACATTTGCCCCCACTCCCCCGCTAACCATAGTAACACACTAACATCCAAAACACCTAATTTTATTAATAGAATATTGAATAATATTTTCACTTATCATACTATATATTGTTGGAGCGTGGTCGTAGTAAATGAACGAGTTGCGGTAAACATTTCTGTATCCGTTTCCGATTCCGCAATCGTTCAGCCGGGCACCGATGACGACTACGATAACCGATCGACTTTATTATCATAGCGCATGCACAAGTCACTGAATTTAGGTATTGAATTTTTTTTTTTCAAAATCGGTGCGACAGAGTTAAGAGAAAAAGATTTATTCAGTTACTTCCAGTGATCCGATTTAAATTTTGAAAATAGATCTGTATTAGTTAACCTTTTTGCAAGGTTATGTACGAGAAATAATTGAGATTTTAGAACTGTTTCAATGTAAATACCATACAAATAGTTTTATGGTTTTTTAGAAGTTTTTTTTTCCGTTTGAACCGACAGAAAAGGAGGATCTGTGTGAACAATACTACTCCTTCGCTGCCATCGTTTATTAATGTTTCTACACTAATTACACATCTAAGTACATATAACCTCGTCATAGATGGTTTTTAAGAAGTTAACAGTATTTTTTAAACTTTATTGAAAAAAAAATTTTATGTTTTTCCTATACATAACCTAGAAAAAGGGATGATGAATTCATACGTACATTCAAAATTGAAATTTGACATCGGGAAGTAAGTTCTGAGTGATTTACCGTGTTGAACGCTTTTTCTAAATCCAAAAATATTGCCATTACTGTTTTTTCATTATCAAGTGTAGAATTAATAAAACGAGTAACATTATATAATGCGTTTTCCGTACCTATCCCTAACCAGGTCTGAAACCAAACTAGTTTTTTGACAGAAGTTCAAATTTTTCTAAAAATATGATGAGTCGATTTTTTACAATTTTTTAAAATATTTAGCAAAGTTACTTAACATAGAAATGGGTCAATAGTTGTTTATACATGTTTTATGCCCATTTTTGTACAGAGGTCTAATTATAACCACTTTGAATTTCTCCGGAAATATATTGTTTTTTATACTTAAATTATAAATATATGTTATAGGATTTATTATATTAGTGACTAGTGGCTACATATTTCATGATTTTAACCGAAGTTCCATCAAAACCTGCAGCTGTTTCATCTTTTAAGTTATTGAGGACATTTAGAACATCAGATTCATTAATAGTTTCAGTGAAATAATCGCGAAAAGAAACTGTAAAAGCGTTTTCTTTGTACGTTAGAGTCGATTTTTTATTCTCATTGGATAAATTTCTACCTAAATTTGTGAAGAAGTTGTTGAATGTGTTTGAAACCAAAAGAGAGTTATAGCATGTATTTATTATTCTATCGTTTATTTTAATTTTCATAATATCATCATATTTTTGGTGTTATCCAAGTCTGTGATTTGTCTTATTAGATTCCAAGTATGTTTAGGACTGGAGGATACTTTATTCGATTAATTTTTAAAATAATTAGTTTGCGCTGCTTTTAAAATTAATTTGAACTTTTAATATTATTCGTAACAAAACGAAGCAGTCATATGTCTCTTGCGAAAATAAAAAAATACGCGATATCTATTACTTTCCCGTGGTTAGTTGAATTTACAAGTCGTAATAAGTAACAACGCGTGTCTTGTATAATATGATTGACGTATAAAAATTGTTTTTCTGTAGAAACAATTAAATAATACCACTCAATGATAAAATATATTTGTGTGCGAGTGTGCGTGTGATATTATAGTCATAATATATAGAGCATATTATTGTGTACGGCAGCGGTTCTCAAACTGTGCTCCGCGGAGCCCTGGTGCTCCGCGAGAGTAGTCTAGGGGCTCCCTGGGCATATAATATGTATATTAATTGAATTCAAATTATTAAATTATTATTATACTTCTTAGTTACGTTTTTAATTTTTATACTTATATTCAAAAACCAAATATCGTAAAATAAATTAGACGCTGAAGCATCAGACTTGCGCATTCAACTCTTGTCCATCAGGGCAAATATTAAAATACTGGCCAGTAAAAAAAAGCCAACATCCCGGATCACATTAATATTAAAATTTATAAATTACTAAAATATTTTGACATTTTTTTTCCTATTAAATTAATTAAACAATTTGTTTATATTCGTATTCTACAGAAAAAATAAAAAATAAAAAGCAAATCATTTATAATCGACATATTTTTTTATGAATTATTGTCGTCTAAAATAGACATTTCCGATTTTCGGGGCTCCGTAATTTTTTTTTAGGAAAATAAGGGCTCCGCGAACAAAAACGTTTGAGGACCGCTGGTGTACGGTGTATACGAACAGTTTAAAAGTGATAATATCGTCCGAATCGGGGAAAAGGACGAAAAAAAAACACCGTCGGTCCGTGATAAGATAACGAAACAAAAAAAAAAAAATAAAAAAACTTACGCGTAGTTATCGAAATCCGGTGAATTTGTACGTACATATTTATTTTTTTTTTTTCCTAATCGATTGTCCGCACGGAATCGGCCGTTATAAATGTAATTATCCGTAATTGATTTTACGGACCCGATGCGTGACTCAGATGTCCCGAGCCGATAGTAACACCATGCTAAACATATATTATTATCGTCGTCGCGGCGCATACACTTAACCGTGGCATTACGTATTCCGGCGGACGACCGGGACATGTTATGTATGTGTACACACATAGGTAGGTATGTAGATAACGTGTAACAATATTATACACGATATTATTATTGTGTGTACGCATTTATATATATACATACACACATATTATACGTATTGAATATCATACGTGCACAGCGAGCGCGCGCTCGGTCCGACGCTGTGGTACCAACGAAAAGGGTTAAAACACGTGTAACGTCTAATTAACATAAACACTATTTAAATATTGAAGAGTATATTATTTTTGTATAGTATACAAAAAAAAAAAAAAAAAAAACTTAAGACAAACAAATCACCGGAAAAAAACCACCATCGAATACACACAACACACAAACGTACAACAATACGTCGTATATTTTATACACATATTATATTATATACAAGGTGTTTCACGAAGATCTGACATGTTGAATAACTTTTGTTCTATTCAATATTTTTAACTTTTTTTTTTTTTTTTAATGAATACTATAGCCTAGCCCTACAATACAATTACATTAAAATTTTTATTTTATTTTTAAAACTCAGATTTCAAAATTTAAAATTTTATTTTAAAGTTTGAAAAAAAAAATCAAAATAGCCATTTTGTAAACATGATTTTTAGAAAAATTTTGGTGCTTGAAATTCTTATAAAGGTTGATCCGTTAATTTTCTATAATTTTTTAAAGTTTACGAAAAATCGAAGTAAATTGTGATATCATCTAATGATAATATCTGATGACTGATAAACGATACATATTATTACATTTTTCGTAAACTTTAAAAAATCATAGAACCTGTATATAAGAATTTCAAAAACCAAAATTTTTCTAAAAATCATGTTTACAAAATGGCTATTTTGATTTTTTTTCAAACTCTAAAATAAAATTTAAAATTTTGAAATTCGAGTTTTAAAAATAAAATAAAAAATTTAATGTAGTTTTATTGTAACGCTAGGCTATAGTATTCATTAAAAAAAAAAAAAAAATGTTAAAATATTGAATAGAACAAAAGTTATTCAACATGTCAGATCTTCGTGAAACACCCTGTATATTTATACATACATGGGTATGACGCATATTTCGAGACGAGTGTACAATAATAATAATAATAATAATGATAATGATATACGTTTATTGTTTTACGAAAGGCATCGCGATTGCGCGCGACGGACGATCTAATACGACGACGGTGATGGCATCTCGAATGTGTGTGTGTGTGTGTGTGTGTGTGCGTGTGTGTGTTCACGGTCGAGAAAGAGGGTAATAACTATTAATAACGACCTCTACACCCTGTCCTGACACATTCCACGGGCCATGCGCTCCTAAAACAACGACAGGACAAGATGGATGGTTATAATTCGGCGCGTCGTCGTCGAAGAGAAAAATAAATAAAATGAAAGAACAAAAAAAAAAAACAAAACAAAACAAAAAAAACTCTAACGGGTATCACGACGGATAGTTGTACACAATATACGTACGTATTTACGCGCGCGTTTATCATACAACGCCGTCTTAAAAACTTTATTGCGAATTCGCTACAATCATTTTGTCCATTTAACGGCGAATTTATGATTATTTTTTGATCCGGGACGAATATCGATTTATTAATAGTTTCATACTGAAATAATTATGAAATCTCTATCATTATACCATAACCAGAAATTCACTTTAAATTGTATACATTTGACATATTTCTTTTTGCAGTCATTCCGTGGGTATTTTAATAATCATGATGGTTTCTCACGAGAGTTTTCCCGATTCCACACTGTAAAATGCCTAAACATGAAATAGTTTTTCCACTCAATTTAAAACTTTAGAATAAAACATAAATGAAAAAAACAATTCTGTTTTTTATTGTATTTTATACATTAGTACATTACTTACTTGATTTTTGAATTTTTTCGTTTTCATAACTGAGATCTTTAATTATAACATTATCTTATGAAAAAGAATAGTGTTTTTGAAAATCTATTAGACCAATCGTTTTTAGATAATTTTACAGCAGCAGAGAGTAAAATTAAAAATACTTCGCAAAAATGTCATGTCACTGCTCGATCGATTCGAACTTAAATACTTATACCTCTAAAATCATTGATTTAATAATAAAAATGTATTTAACAAAAATCAAAAAAAAAAAAAAAAAAATGTATTTTATTTTACACTATGATATAAATGACGATGAGCAATTATGAAAATAAAAACCATAAAAAAAAAAACTGTGTAAATAAAAAGTATCTAAGATGATTCTTCCGAAAAATATAGTTGTATAAAGTGCCACAAATTTTGCACGTAAAAAGTTCCGATTCATGCGTGTTCCTGGGTTAAATCGTATTGTGCAATTTCTCGCGCGGGACATTCTGTATAGTTCCCAAATTTGATTTTCAATAATATATTTTTTTTTTATTTTATACAATTTTACATTACATACTATGATAAATTTATATGAAAATTACATCTTGATTAATTTAATCCAATAAGCAAAGCTTGTGGCGGGTTAAATGAGTTACATTATACAATGATTAGTAAATAATAAATTAATTGTACATGTTGACATATATCACTAAAAATAAGTTTTACACATAACATATTATAATAAAGTTTTCATTTATACAGATTCACTTAATAACCAATTTTCAACAATTGTTTTAATTAATTTAATATTATTACATTACACGATATACAAGGAATTAAACTGATTAAAGTTTAAAATCCATCAATAAAATGCACAGTAAATATATATAAGAACGATTTTGGGTGTGCTCGTCATCATACCAGTTACACCCCGCAGTTCCGTCCGTACGATGTGAAACTTAATTAAAGCTGTTCGATTCGTTTTCGTATTCTTCGCGCCACATCGGTCGAATGGCCAAAATGAAATCACATATTACGCGCATCGTTCTTATTGCAGTGATTTATTTTAATAATTAAAAGTAACCGTTTAATACATTATTATCATTGCAGCTCTGTGATTTCCGAGGCGAAACTACCAAAATAATTACTGTGAACAGCCATTATAGCGTTAAACGTAATTGTTTATTTTTTTTCTCGATACGCTCGATACGCAACCAAAAAATAAATAAATAAATAAAGTCACGGGGTAGATCTATATTCTGCGTCATCAGCCCCTGGAAAGTGGAAACACGCCGCCGCGTTCGAATCGAGTGCGGTCTGACAGCACACGCGGCATAATGATAATATATTTATAACGTAATTTCTCTTCCACCCGTGTCACGTGACACGAATTTATTCCGTTCGCATACAATACGTCATATTGATAAATTATGCGAACGCGAACTCCACACCGGTGCAGGTGAGAGAACGCGTCACGTCGCAACTCCGTTTGTCGTATGCCGATTCATAAATTTATAATAATATTCGCGTGCAGACCGTGCGCGTGCGTTATTCGGCGGAGGTCGCGACGACTGTTACAATAACATTTATCGAATAATAATAATCATCTAAGAATTGGCCACACAAGAGTCACTCACGATTACATCATGAAAAAGACTGAACCTCCATTATGCCGCTCTCGCAATTCGCCCAATACAGTCAAACACATTCTCATCCACTGCCAAAGATTCTCAGAGGCCAGAAATGAATGTGAAATCCCGGACAATTTATATGAAGCCATAGGACCCCATGCCGACACACAAAAAATTATCTCATTTAAAAAAAAAAAAAATCGAAATGTTCAATTTAATTTAATCTATATTTTATATTCTTAATTTTTATTTTTTATTTTTGTTATGTTTTATTTTGTTTTGTATCTTTTTTCAACCATTGTAACGTAACCTAATCACTATAAGCTAATAACCTTGTCGTTGATGCTGAAACAATAAAAAAAAATAAATTAAATTAAATTAAAAAAAAATAATCATCGCGTTGTCGGCCTTTACTGTCTGATGTGCTCACACTGCACGCTGTACGTAGCGTTAATAGAAGAAACGTGATTTTACCAAACTCAGTTAACATTTTTCTGAACAAAACGGCGATTGTATCGCGTGCGGACATAAACGCATGCGGGGGGAAATTCTAGGTGTTAAACCCTACCGAACGTATCCAGACATTTTTCGTTTAGGTACTCGTTGATTTTCATTGTCGTGTATATAGAGTTTTTCACGATAAAACATGTGTACAGTGTTGGGATTAGATAAGTACTTTTTTTATCTAGATAAAGATAAAGATAGTATGACAAAAAACTATCTAGATAAAGATAAAAGATAATTAAATCAAAATTTATCTAGATAAAGATAAAAGATAAATACTTTTTATCTAGATAAAAAAATAGATAATTTTTTTTAATTCCTGCTTTAAAGCAGGGTCATCATTTCAATATTTTCTAGGGTAGGGGCGTAGGGTATAATGTTGAGACGTAAGTATAAAACTACCCTTCACTTCTTAGGCATCCAACCAGTGACGCCACTAGCACTAAATTTTAGGGAGGGATATTTTTGTCTATGGTCCTATCTCAGTATTATGCCACAGGTAAAATACATTTTTTTTTTTGGTGGGGAGAAAATATTATCGTGAAAAAACTATATAACACGACTCTTCACAATCATTTTGAACCTTAACAACAGTTTTAGTATGTATTTAAATTTTTATAAGTAGATATACAATATTTTTATTAGGTAAAATACATATAATATAATTTATATCATTAATTTTTTCATTAATTTAATGTTGACGACGGTTGACGAGTTATCAACACAACATAACAATGAACTGTAGATTTACTCTATATTTGAGCACCTACCAAGTTCCAGGCCCCTAGCAAAAAGATAAATAATGAATAATACCTTATAGCCAATAGGTATATAGTATTATTAGGAACATACAATTTTTTACTCAGATGACTTAAAAAGTCAAATTTAAAGTATTAATTATCAAAAAAATTAATTGACAATAAAAACCAATATGTATTTATTTTTTTTTTTGTATAGAGAATTAGAGACTAATAATTTATCTAGATAAATTTATCTAGATGGATGAAATTTTTATCTTAGATAATCTTTTAGATAAAATGAAATTATTTATCTAGATAAGATAAAAGATAACTAAAAAATTATCTAAATAATTTATCTAGATAAATTTATCTAGATAAGTCCCAACACTGCATGTGTACATGTGGTCGTCTTAGGTTTGTGGAGAGTTTTAGGCCTCAGAACCCATTAATAGTATGACCGGAAACTCAATTGTTTGAAATAAATCTATATTTTTTCATAGTAATTATTTCGATTTATAAGAAAATTTTTAATGTGAATTATTGATAACTATATCAATACGGAAAATTATTTAAAAAAACGAAGATTTCGGTCAAACTCTGAATTCTGGTTTTTTTTTTTTTGTTAATTTTAGAGTATAAAAAAACACTTATCAAACTTCAGGCATTAGAGCCTCTGAAATATTAAATTTTCGGGCCCATACGTTCATGCCTCAAGTCGGCACTGAGGGTATGTGTAAATACACGACATAAAATGCATGCTTAAAAATATTAGAAATATATGTTCGACAAAAATGTGGGTTATATTTGTTTTTTTTTAGTATTTGACTTTTACTTCATATGACTAGTTGAATAGTTGAGCATGCCTAGGAAGCTAAGAGTTGCCTATCAATTCCCATTGTTTGAATGTTTTGTGAATTAATTATACGTAAATCATTGGTATAAACAAGTATTTAGAGTTAAATACATATGTTTAAAACATAAAAAAATTACTAACTCCCGAAAAAAAAAACAAATTCTCGGCACACAAAAGCAAAGCGTATTATTATTATCTTGGATCAGTGAAAAATATTTTACGGGAGATCCAAGGGTAATAATTCTACTCCAAGCCGTAAGACCGACGGCGGGGGGTTGTAAACTTGTCCAATTATTAACGCGATGGAACGTAAAAAAATAAATTATTTTAAACGCATTTTATTTTCTCATGAATAATCGCTGACTATCCGTTTACACGTAAATAACACTATCGAATGCATCATCTGTGGGTAACTGATTCGTTACATCGCGTTTTCACGAGATCACAAAAATAAATTCAATAAAAAAAAATTAAAAAAAACCCGGGGTCTCAACCGCGTTTGTGGTTCCGCGGCCCTGGCCATGCCGACATCACCGACAGGAACTCGTCGCAAAAAAAAAAAACAGAGCAATGTCAACGTGTTCGTACAAAGTACGGAAATGTACGCACAATAATAATATGTAGGGAAAAAATTGGTAGGTGTGTACATGCATGCGTACACGTTTATAAATCCAACGCGCGGGGGCGACGCGGTGGCGCAAACGCGGTTAATTAACGTCATTGTTTACGACGTTCCGGTCGGGGACAGTCACACACCATTTAAACCCGCCTCCGCCGCCGCCGCCGGTAAATGTCGTCGCGACGAATAATTTCGTTTCCTCTACCGTAATAATAATATATTTCTGAAATTTCCTATTAATAAATGCCAACGCGTGACGATAAAAGAACGTTTGAGTTTCATTCTCTCTCACTCTCTCTCTCTCTCTCTTTCTCTTCCCCGTGATGTCACTTTACGTTATTCGCGTCGAATAAACGATAATATACGTTTGCACACGACGTAAAACGGTAACCTAACGACAAACACGCGTGCACATGCCGACGAAATTGTCGAAACGCAATCTCTGCGATCGTCATGAAAATCATATTAATGTTATTGTGTATACACTTCGCGGTCCGACCGACGACCCGATTACCGCGACGTGGTATGAAATCGTTGCCAAATTTTTTTCCGTTCACACGCGACGTTATGCTTTCGCATACATTTCGCTATATCCGCTCCCGAAAACTGTGACGACAAACGTTATAATAATATGTTATGTACAGGACGTACGAACACGATAATATCGAAACACGCAATGAGACGACGCGGTTAACGCGACCAAATAATCCCAAACGGATTAAATACGATCGCTCCGCAGTATGAATAATACCGTAACACGCGTTGAGTATGATACGCATTCGTATCGGTTAACATAACGACTAAACCAGAGACGTCGTTTCAATATACGATAGGGTAGGGCATAATAATGACCGGCCCTGCAATCAGTATACAATTTTCAAAACCACATTTATAAAAAGACCGCTCGCCAAATTAATTAACTATAACTCAACACTTATTTTTCTATTGGTATAAACCAAAACTTCATTCACTTGTGTTAACATATTTGTAATTAATAATTATCTTCCCTAAAACTAACATAGGCATTAAACCCTTAAATAGATTTTATGCCGAAAAAGACAAATATTTTTATTTTTATAATATTATAATAATAGTTTCTAAATAAGATATTCATCAAACACCATAATTCCACCAAATTTAACTTATTTAACACTATAAGATTAATTAAAAATATAAGTATACATTTAAAAAATATTATTTTGAATGCGCAAGCACAAAACAAATGAAGAATTATAAGCCGTAGCACTGTAGCAGTACTTAAAGCATATTTGTGTTTTTTAAAAGTTTAAAATACATTACATTATGAACAATATTTTACATATTTATAGCGTATCAATGGGTAAAGGCGACTTTTTATACTTGCAAAAATGTCAAGTGCTTCATTTGAATTAATTTTCGAAGCTTCATCACTTTCAACAGCAACAACTAGTTTGAAATATGTTAATAACTATCGTATTATTTCATGCATATTTGTCAACGTTCAATTATTATGTGTTCTAATGTTGTAATGGATTCCTCTTATTCCAAGTTCCATTAAGTCAAACTTCAATTCCAAAGTCCAAATGGCTCGCGATTTTATACGTTCAATCGAGAAAACGCGAGTTGAGTCCCGAGATATTTGATCCTTTAAAAAAAACACGAATTGGGTCGCGGTATTATTTTATAATACTCGAATTGGGTCCGCGGTAATACATATATATATATATATATATATATATATATATATATATATTATTATTACTACTAAAAACGTATATAGAGCAAAATTCATTATTTCTACCTAATATTTAGGCCGAGTTTGCAGCAACCACAAATAGTTGTGAAAGTTATCATGCCAAATTAAATGCTAGTATCAGTGTATCTCACCCGAACATTTTTGTTTTAATAGAAATGTTACTTGGGATTCAGAGTGAAATCTATGTATCACTTCGGACCTCAGCTACACAATCAAAAAAAAAAAAACGTAGAAAAAGAAAATTTTTTAAGAGAAAAGATGCTTTCTTATACTAGTAGTGGAAAATTGACGCGGTTAAATTTTGTAAAAGAAGTGTCATTTAAATTTATTCCCTAGCTTATATTTATTTTAGTACAAATATTTATTACTTATTTTTTATTTTAATACAAATATTTATTACTTATTTTTTATTTTAATACAAATATTTATTACTAAATAATGTATATTTTTTATTTTCTAAAATTAATCATTCTAGCCAACCTCCACGTGGTGTCTCCTGGATAACGCAAACAGGCTAGTCCCAACTCATGTACTCCATAAAATATACCGGGACCCAACTAATGTATCACATAAAGTACACCGGGGCCCAACTCATGCTGTTTTTGAAATCCGGGACCCAACTCGAGTTTGTCCGTTCAATCACGGCCAGTATGCCCCGAGGCCCGCAATGCCATTAGATCCGGCCCATGTGAACGAGGCAGCTGGCCCAAAGTTATTCTGAAATCTAGGGTAGGACAAACGCATACCCCTGCCCCCCCTAAATGACGTCCCTGGACTAAACGCAATAGCAGATAAGACGAACACTCGAACAAATGACGTGAAACGAACGCGTTATTATACGACGTATATTGTATTATAATATTATGTATACAAACGTATAAGAGTAGTGACAGTGTATATATATATATATATATATATATATATATATATATATATATATATATACACACACACAGTAGGGTCTCGTTAATCCGAACATAGGTTAATCCGAAAGACGTGGTAATCAGAATGGGCTTGAGATCGCATCGCTGTATTAATACATATTATATATTAAGTATCTTAGACGTTTGCTGGACAAGGCGTTTAATCAACATACTATGGAAACTACTGTTTAAAAAAATATATAAATACTTTAAGCGAAAACGTTCGTTATAATACGTAATAAATTAACTGGCTGCCCACACATTTATAATTATAATAATTCTTTGCATTCGTTGTTTTTTTTAAATAACGAATTTTAACGAATTAATCAACACAAATGTGTAATATAAAAGTATAATTTAAAAAAATTAGAAAATGAAAATAAATTTCAAAATTTAAATTACGAGAAAATCAATTTTTTTTTTTTTTGAAGTTATAGATAATCCGAACGACTCCTTTCCCCAATCTCGTTCGGATTATCGAGACCTTACTGTGTATATATATATATTCATATAGTATACGCGTTAAACAGATCTCGGCCAACCTTGATGCATGAAGATTACGGCGATAACTCATTTTATTTTCTGTAATAAGAACACGTAAATTTACTATTACTCGGTATCTATTACTCGGTACAGCGTGTAGGTCAGTGGATTTTTAATGGAGATTTTAGATTGTTCATTCCGAGTGTTTTCTTACGATTAAGAATATTTTTTCTCGACTTTTTTTTTTTTTTTTTGAAAATCGCCGCTGTGACCGACATAATTGTATCGTTCTTTTTCATTAAATGAACGTGATTACTGTTGTATACCATTCATACTGTTTACACAACGAAATCACGAAAATTGTTCGTAGAAAAAAATAACGGGGAACACTAACTTTTTAATCGAATTTTGAAAAAATTCAATTCAATACAGTAAATAATAGTCAAGAGAGAACCATTATTATCGTCGGAAAAAGTTCTGCCGGACGGGTCGTCTGATGGCACACCGACATAAAAAATTTAAAAATTTAACATTCCCGGGATAAGTGGTTTTTATAATTGATTATCGAGAATAAAAAACTACGTTTAAGTTTTCGAAGTATAATGATCGATGATAAATAACTTTAAAAAGTTTAAATCTCGCAAAACAAAATTGGCGATTATTGTCGTGTCGTTCTAAAGAGTGTTTGAGCGGAAATAACGTAATAATGTATAAAAATAAAATTACACATATATTTAAAAACAAAAGTGTTGCAGTGCTCGTGTAACGAATTGAAGTGTTTATACGAAATATAATACCTACTAAACTCGCCAATAAAATATTAAAATTAAAAAAGGATGAAAACGCTGTTCTGTAAAAGAACCTTTGTAAATTATAACGAATAAGGCGCCATAATGTTACGATTACGTTTTTATGATACGTATACAACTAATTATGCATCGCGTATAATTTAAATATAACTCTATATATATATTATAACGTATAAACAAAACGCACAGGTAGAGATGTCGGCGGCGGCGGCGGCGGCGCGAGTGTTTAACATCGAAAAAACTCGAGTGTTATTATACATAAATCGCGTTGAGAAAGCGCAACAATTGGCGGCGCGGCAGAAAAACAAAAAGGATGAAAAACTGTAAGTGTCGACGAAACGCGAGAGCGTATAACTAAGAACGGACGAGACTGCGGCATTGTCATAAAATGTAAAATGTGTATATATATGTATAAATTGTATATAAAAACAAAACGAAAAAAAAAGCGTAGACAAACCGACGAGTAGGTCCGCGCATATATATATACTAATATAATAGTATAATGTCTATACGTATATACGCGTATAAATAAAAATATGACGCGAGTTTGTGTGTGTGTGTGTGTGTGTGTGTGTGTGTGTGTGTGTGTGTGTGTGTGTGTGTGTGTGTGTGTGTGTGTGTGTGTGTGTGTGTGTGTGTGTGTGTGTGTAAAAAGGACCGAGGAAAAAAATGTATATACTCGTATATCTTATATATATATGTATGTAAGAAACGAGAAGCGAAAAAAAAAAAGAAAGCGAAAGAACGAAACGAACGAAAAGCCCGAACGATTTGTCCGGGAGAGCAAGGTGAAATGGACCGTGAACCTTATACAGGCGGTGGCTGATTCCGGCGGGACCCTCGACAATCAAAAGCTGCATGATTTATCTGCAGCCCCTTTTCAATTGCAACAACGGCAGCGGCCGGTAAGCGCGCGCACGCACACACACGTATATAATGTACACACACACACACACACACACACATAAGCGTACATGTATATAGTCTCGGTTCACCCTCCGCCGCCGCCGCCACCGTCGTAGTTTCAATACCCGCACGCCACCGTCTAGCCGTCAGACCCGCGCGGAAGAGCTGTCCGTTCCAATGGGTCTTTCTGCATGTCTTCATCTCGGCCACTTTTGTTTATCTTCTCCACCCCCGTCACCCCGTCGCCACCCTTTCTCGTCGCCGCCGCCGCCGTCGTCGTATCGTCACCCTTCCCGTTCTCCGCCGTCGCCGTCGCCGTCACGCGATGGGCAATCAATTGCACGCGCTCGGCGGCCGTTGGATTACGACTATATATATACATGATTGTGTGTGTGTGTGTGTGTGTGTGTGTGTGTGTGTGTGTGTGTGTGTGTGTGTGTGTGTGTGTGTGTGTGTGTGTGTGTGTGTGTGTGTGTGTGTGTGTGTGTGTGTGTGTGTGTGTGTGTGTGTGTGTGTGTGTACACCGCTACCCCACGTCGCGAAAGGTCAACCGTACTGATTAACTGCCCGTTTGTGCGCACGTGTACGTGTGTGTGTGTACTCTATACATCATACGGGTATGTGTGCGTGTGTCGAGGAAGGAGAAATGATCGGATGACGGCGGCCGCGGTTCTTCCCCTATACACACATGTATAATCGTACATTACGTATACACGTATACAGTGTGTTGTTTGAACAGTATCCGTGTCCGTGTGCGTCGTGCAGGCGATTCGCAGTGCGACGTGTATATGTGACGTATCTGTGGCGAATCGAACTGACCTCGTGCCGGATTTGCGGGAAAAACGATACGATCACGGTTAGGAACGGTAAAATAAGGACGACGGAACGGTAAAATAAGGACGACGGATTAGGGAAACGTTTAAATTGTGTTCAAATTATTCGCGCGTCCGTCCCCGCGACATTCCGTAGCGTTTTGAAGTGTCCGGTGTTGAGAGGTGAGAGACACAAATGAAATAAAAAAAATAAAAAAATAAAACACATCGGAAATATGTGGAAAATAATATTTTTATTTTAAAACAATTTAATAAAGTGGCGACCTCCGTGCCGTATGGCTTGTTAAGCGAGACTTGCAGATAACTACTGTCGCACCGCTGCCACCGCGAGCCTTTGCCGGCGGCGCGCAAACGGGTTATCGGGTGCGACGCGCGGACGTAGAGGGAAGACGGTCGCGATCGCCGGATACCCGATCGCGACGGTTTCACGGGGCTGCTGTGATCCGCGCCGCGGCGGCTGGTACCGAATTGGTTCCCGAGCTCTAACCCCACATGCCGAATTGGTTCCCGTTTGAAAAAGGTATTTTATTAAGGTAAGCTGAATTGGTTCCCGTTTAATTACGCACATTTTCCTTCTCAATTTTACAGGCTTAGGACTGTCAACTTAAAAGAAGGCTTGGTTAAAAATGTGCGTTAATGTGTGTTATAAAACAAAATGATATAATATATACAATTTTAAATCGTTGATTTGGAAGTCAACTATAGTCATCACTAGGTGTAGGTATAAAATACAAATAATAAAATATAATAAATACAATTATTTAAAACCGTTGATTTGCAAATTTAAAGCAAACTTTCTTTAAGTATTCAATTCGCGTAAGCTTCTTATTAGTGTACTCAGTCATACAACTTTCCAAGAATTTGTTATTTTTTTCTTGTTTGCTAGTAAGTTTTCTATTATTATTAGTTCGAAATTTAATATAATTTAATGTCTGAATACTGTTTAAAGTCTCATTTATATTTTATACTCTCTTATTTATATTTTGTACCAATTACCTGTACACAAACGGGAACCAATTCGGCTCAACCTAATAAAATACCTTTTTTTAAACGGGAACCAATTCGGCCTAACTTAATAAAATACCTTTTTCGCACGGGAATCAATTCGGCCAAACGGGAACCAATTCGGTTACTCCTCGCCGCGGCTTATATTATGACAATGTGAGTGTGTGTGTACGCTACCGTATTCATATATACGTACGTAAACAAGAGTATATAATAATAAAATATATTCCGACCGCATTTGACGCAGGGCGAGCGATCGTGCGATCCATCCATGTCTAGAGACTTCCGTAGAGTTTTGTATGGAGTCGTATATAGTAAGCGTGAACGATACTCGAAGCGGAAACAAAAATATAACTGTACAGTGTTCGAAACGTTGCTAGGGATGAAACTTCTTGAGAGACGACTATAGTCTATTGTGTTCGTTTTAAATTGAAAAAAACGGTGGACATAAATACATAATACTTTGCAACAGGGACAATAGAATGGGTGAATGTCAACACCGGCGATTGTCCAGATACGTGTGGTATGATAATAATTGAAATTTTAAATCAATGATGAATCATTGGTTTCGGCTAACGATTCTGAGCCAAATTTTAAGTAATAACGTTATGATCAACCGATTAAGTTTCCGAAAAATTAAGAACCGTAAAGTAAATAATTGATACGATTTTCAAGTTTTTGTTGAAAACAGTTAAAGAATGATAAGAATGATTATTGTGTACCTATTTAATACGAATAAATAATATTTGAAAAATGCTCCATTTTATTGTATTTTGCAGACACTTTTAGCTAACCAATGTAAAAAAATGTATTGCGACAGTAAAATTAGAATAAGTTATTATAAAAATGGCTAATAATAAACAAGCTCTTATATAATTTCAGATCTTATAACCAAAAATAAGAAATTTTATGAAATAAAAATAAAAATGTATCTGATGTTTGATGAATAAATTATTCAAGTTGTAATTCCAACTTTAAACACTTGTAAAAAATAATCACTCTTGTTAATCTTTCAAGAACTGAATCCTAGATAAAAGAAAATAAAATATGAGATGTGACAAATCTATTGATGAAAGAAAATTTTACAGAATTAATAATTCCAGACTTCACAAAGTTTATACTGAAAAAATCGATGATTTGCGTGTAGTTAATGATTTTTAAAATTTGTTCAATACTATTAGGGAAGGATATAAGAATGATATTATTAAATTTTCAGGATTTAGTATCGAGGATTCTGAATTTTCTGAAATAAAAACAAAATAAGATATTTTCAAAAATGTATTAGTTCTATGCATAGCCCTAAAGTTGTTAAACCGTCTTGTGATAAGAGCTTTTCCGCAAAAAAAAAAAAGAAATAAAAATAAGTTATAACAAAAACCGTTGTGGCAAAAAAAAAAAAAAAAGTAAAAACACAATTTTTTTGAATCCAGTACTGTGTTTCCTCTAAAAACGAAGATGTTTTACCACGAAGGATTCAATTAGTTATGGCCTCTGTAGGTAAAATGTGATGAGGGTAAGTGCTCCATTTTCGCTCCGGTCACACGTGCACCACATACACACGCAATCGCGCCACTTGACAACACTGTATTACGTTGGTAGTAATTATTCTTGTATCGGAAACATCGTAACGAGAAGAATACTACGCACATAAACATTCATTTGTTATTTAATATAGACAAAGATTTTTTTTTTTTTAGATTGATAATGTTTGACCCGTAGACTGAGGCGCCGAATTGAAAAAGTAACATGTTACGAGTGCGTATACGTACTCGTATTATTATCATCATTAGGCCGGGCGCACACCGAAAGAGCAAAACTGCTCCGAGCTGCTCGGAACGTTTTATTCTAAACAGCTCGGAACAAATTCCATTCACACTGACAAAACAGAACAGAACAAGACGATAATTCTGGATTGATTTTTGTTACACCAGTCGTGACCTAACACCAGTTGTCAAGATGAGTGCTGACGAAGACGACGTCGTCGTACCACTTACGTGACAATTTTTATTAAATAGTGAAAGTACTAATGATTAAAAACGCAAAATTTGGACGCATGAAATAAACAAAAAAAGGTTAGAAAATAACACGATTTTAAATTGATATAATATAATTTTTTATAAAAATCAAAAAGATCAAAATAAAATAATGATGTAATAAGAAGAGTTGAGAATAAAAATAACGTGTTCGCACGGTGTTCGGTGATGTAATCGTGTACTTAAATTGGTCAAGTAAACCAGTGACTTTGATTTTCGTATTTTGATCGGAGCGAAAACAGAACCGGACCGATCACGAGCGATCATGTTTTGTTCTATCTTGCCGTGTTTTTGGTGTTGACTGATTAGTGTGCGCGCGATAATTGTTTTGACACACGTTCCAATTGTGTTCAAACAGCTCCGGGCTGACCCGAGCAGCTCGGAGCAGTTTTGCTCTTTCAGTGTTACAGAGTTCCTGCAGCGTGTTAACGGATCGCGCGTTAAGCGTACCACATCGTGAAATAGAGAAAAAAACATAAAATCGATCACACGCACGCACGCACACACACACACACACACACGCACACACACACACACACACACACACACACACACACACACACACACACACACACACACACACACACACACACACACACACACACACACAAACACACACACACACACACACACACACCTATAACGTATAGTGTGTGTGTGTACGCATCGTATCTTGGATCTCTTGGGCCCGCGGGTACACAACTCTCGACAAATAATAACCACGTGACAGCAATAAGCAGCGGTCACGCGACTGACTTCTGTTACGGCGGACGTACATAATAATATATACATATAGAATAGAAATCCGCTGCGCCGCGCTTGTCCGTCAGCCACGGCGGCGGGTGCGCCTACATGGAACACGCGCGTACGGTACGATTCAAAGACGAACGTCACGACGTAGGTACGATCGACCACCTGCCTGTCTCGTCCGTCCGCGTGATCTTTTTTCCCCTCGCTGACGTACACGTTGACGTGTGCACGGTTGAAATTTTGAAGAAAATTCACGCTCGGTTTACGATTCGTCCTAGATCTGACGCGTTTGTCCGCAGCCCGTCCCGGTAACGTGAAACCGTTTTTCCGCGTTCAGTAAATATCTTTTATCCGCTACGTCGGATTCTCGTCCGTCACGTCATTGTTGGGCGCGTTCGATTTTTCAGTTCACATATGCCTCATTGGAGAGTTTAAAACATATATTTTCAAAAAAAAAAAAAAGTGAAAATGAAAATGAAAAATAAATATTTTAAATTCGCTTGAAAAGCAATCAAAATGTAATGTATTAATCTAACATAAAATTTGCTTCGTTATATTTCTAAAAGCGAATTTATTGTGTATTACGATTTTGGTTGAATTTGCATTTTCATCAGAAAAAAAAATATTTTGTAGTATTGTTTAGCTATGCAACATTAAGTGCAACTCATCATACATATTACGGAAAATATATGTTTTATTTGCAAAAACCACACGACATGAGCAGTTTATCAAATAACGACAGATAAATGAATTAAATAAAGTTAAAAAATGAAATTTCGAACAAGACTTTTGAAAGGCTGGTACCGAATTGGTTCCCGAGCTCTAACCCCACATGCCGAATTGGTTCCCGTTTGAAAAAGGTATTTTATTAAGGTAAGCTGAATTGGTTCCCGTTTAAAAAAGGTATTTTATTAAGTAAAGCCGAATTGGTTCCCGTTTAATGACGAACATTTTCCTTATCAATTTTACAGGCTTAGGACTGTAAAACTAGGACTTAAAAGAAGACTTGGTTAAAAATGTGCGTTAATGTGTGTTATAAAACAAAATGACATAATATATACAATTTTAAATCGTTGATTTGGAAGTCAACTATAGTCATCACTAGGTGTAGGTATAAAATACAAATAATAAATTATAATAAATACAATTATTTAAACCGTTGATTTGCAAATTTAAAGCAAACTTTCTTTAAGTATTCAATTCGCGTAAGCTTCTTATTAGTGTACTCAAGTCATACAATTTCCCAAGAATTTGTTATTTTTTTCTCGTTTGCTAGTAAGTTTTCTAGTATAATTACTTCGAAATTTAATATAATTTAATGTCTGAATACTGTTTAAAGTATCCATAAAATAAAATGTATTAGGATGGGCAGATGTAAATTCTTTATTCAGCTTTGAATGGAACGATTCGCAACAATTTGTAGTCCTATCAATATTTTTGTCAAATCTAGCCCAAATTTTCGGTGGAAAGATACTGTCTGTCATTATGTAGGTATGTATCATGAACGTAGTCGAAGAACTGATCCAATTTTGTACCAAATTAAAAATTATCTGTACACAAACGGGAACCAATTCGGCTCAACCTAATAAAATACCTTTTTTAAACGGGAACCCATTCGGCCTAACTTAATAAAATACCTTTTTCGCACGAGAACCAATTCGGCCAAACGGGAACCAATTCGGTTACTCCCTTTTGAAAATCCATTACCGATCATAGATAAGTCTCTGACGCAAAAATATTATGTACATTGTACATACAAGATAGCGAATGTTTTCGATCGTATTGGTTTCTCGTGCAGACTGCGGTGAAATGATCGTTTGATTTTAGATGAGCGCCAGATCACGCGAACAAAATTGTGAAACGTGTTCGGTCATACGACCGCCTGAAAAGAACTTACAAAATATAATATAGTCAGCGTTTCTTAATGTTTTCGATCAGTAAAACACTTTTTTAAGGTCTACTTAAATCGTAAAGACCCTATTCTTTGTTTCAACGTCTAGTTTTAATAATTAAAATTACAATCTTTTCAAATAATTATCGCGTTCATTATATTCAAAAAATATTTTCAAAATTGATCAAAAAACAATCAGGACTTTTGAACAATAACATTGACGAGACGAGCGGTCGCGTTGTTCGATATTGTCGCAGATACACTTGATAGTAGGCTTTATTCGGATGCGGAATTCACGTGCTCTTTTTAAGCCGCGTAAACATGTGCGAGCCGAACCTACCGCGAACCGATCGTGAAGTGTTCGTGTCATGTTCGTTAATTTCGCGTACACACTTACGATCCGCTCGCGAACCAATACCGATGGCGTACCTTTTATTATTCACTTATATAAATTATTATAATATTAGGCGTTAACTTTATTATTGATGTTTATATATAAAAAAAAAAAGCAGAATATTGAAATACAAATTTATAAATTTAAAGAAAATTAATTTTCCTCGCTTTTGCTTCTGCAAATGTTGCAATTAAATCAACATAATCTAAATTCTCACAAATTTCATTTTCAATTTAAATAATGGCAAGGTCGGAAAGTCTCTCTAGAACCATAGTAGTCCGCAAATAATTTTTAATAATCTTCAGCTTCGAAAAACTTCTTTCGGCACTAGCTGTAGTTATTGGCATTGTAAACATAATTCTTAAAGCTATAGAAATATTAGGGAATGAATTGCAAGTCGTAATCATAAGATAATATGAGGTAATGTTGTCGGTCGATGAGCAATAAAAGTTATTACATATTGAAAAATGATATATTTAAATGATTTTACATTATATCATATTATATCTTTTTCTGCAGTTCATAGTTCCGAAAAACAACAACGAACTTACCGAAATACCGGCAGTATCGTTCGTACTTGTCTACTATGCCAATAAGCAAACAACCTTCTTTTCGCAGTCATCGATAGGCTTCTCCGCCATAGCAGCGGCGATTTCCCTCCATGCATCCTCTTTTAAATGATTTTTAAAACGATCCTCGTGTTTAGGATTCCACAATAAAGGTTTACTTTTGTAAATATCAATAAGCTGAATTGTTTCTTCCTATGACCACTCCATAATAAAAATAATGATGTTTGTAAAAACTGACGGACCTGTCAACACGCTCCGTCCAAATTTACACTAGGTTCACGTTGCGTTCGTGAAAAAAACCGACTATTGACGGATCGGCGCGAGCGGTTCGCGAGCGGGGCTCTATAGAGGTTCGATTTGCCGTCCAAATAATTGTCGCAATTGGTTCGCGAGCGGTTCGCAGTAGGTTCGGCTCGCACATGTATACCGCGGCTTTAGGTTCAACATATCAAGCCCGTCGCAACAACCAATTAATTTTTGTCGATACACAAGATACAGAGAGAACACTGTTTCACGCGTATAAAATGGTTGCAAACGGTCGAGGTGCAAAAAAAAAAAAAAAATTCGAGCTTTACCCTTGAGTAATACCTACGGAACTTGGGAGTTTCACGGAACAATAATTCGAGAAACACCGAAAAACACGGTTCAGTCGGGTACGCGTGTTCAGTACTCAATTAGTGTAGTCCCGTATAAGTCCTGTATACAGTGCTCGACTTGGCAAAATTAAAGTAGGGGGACTCTATTAACTTAAAAAAAAGAGCGTCCCCGTCACTTGTTAAACGTTACTAAGCCGTGGGGGCTATGCCCCCACACCCCCTAATAGCCATCTTTAAATTATATAAAAAATATTAATAAATAAATAATAATCAAATTACAAAAAAAATTACTGTAAATAATGTATTGTATATTATAGTTATAACTTATATAAATATAATATCAAACTCAAAAGTAACTAAATGAAAAACAATTCATTTTAACTATTTATTTAAATTTAAAAAAAATGTAATTCATTAATAACAATCTTTATTAATTGATATTAGTGAATACTGATTAATGATAACAGTGGTAACTGATAATATAGGTAATGATATAAATAATAATAATAATATGCTGTGTTATTATTAAATCTATGGTAAGAAAAATTATGTTATCAGTTTATCACGAAAATTTTGATAAAAATTAAAAATGCAGAATGATGCAGCGTCCCGTGCGTTCTTCTTAAAAATAAAAGTAGAGGTACGCTAAAATTTCCGAAAAATTAGTTGGGGTACTCCGTCCTCCTGCGCCCCCCCCCCCAAGTCGAGCACTGCCTGTATACGTATAGCGTACAGACGAGTGTACGTCGGACATATACGAAAGCACATACGTATCGCACACGTGTCGTACAGCGATAAAACGAGAAACCAGTCAGAGCGTAAGTTGGTGTACGGACTCATAAGCGTATACACATTTACGTATCATATACATAATTAGGGCTCGGATTTTGTAGCAAAATATGCTTCTTTTGAGGGGTGTGTGATAGAAAGATAATTCTTATATATATAAATACGTTTTGACTCATTCTGATTTCAACGGAGTAAAATTTATTTTGCTTTTTTTTTGCTATTTTCCCACAAAACCTGCTTTTTATCGCTTTTTTCCCTATTTGGTATTCTTTTTTCTCGATTTTCACATGTTTTTCTTGAAAATTTAATTTCTTTCTATGTATAATAATATACTTGGACTATATATTATTGTATAGACAATCTCGTCTACATCACAACAAATTTTGGGTTTATACCACATGCAATTACAAAATAAGAAAAAGAAAAAGGTATTTTTTATTTTTATTCCAAGTATTTGCGTTTATTTATTAATTTTTTTTATGCGACCTTTGGCAAAAAATATAGCTACTGTTTTAGAAGCAAAACACAAGTTAGAAGAGCTAATGGCGAAGTATAGCGAAATTGATTATAGAAAAGTGCAATCGTGGTTTTTCAAAGAATGGATGGGTAAAACTTCAAAAAATCAATAGTTTTCATAATGGCACTACACTTAACACAAATGTGGACCGTTATGATTTAGATGATTTCGTTGTTAATATGGAATATGCACCAGTTACATCGGTTGACGTGGAAAGATCTTTTTCCATATTGTATAATAATATTTTAGCGCCCAGTAGGACGAATTTTAATGAAAGTAACTTGGCCAAATATGTGGTCGTAAATTCATGTTTAACATTTAATTTTATGTATAATTTAAAGTTATTTTTTTAAATTAAATTCAATAAATACTTCTTTTTGCTTTTTTTGGCTTCTTAAAATACTTTTTTAAGGACTTATTTTGCTACGAAATCCGAGCCCTATACATAATATATATATCACGGTTTCTTTTCGTCTGTAACTGTCCGCGCACGCACGTGGGCACCGTTCCAGAGGTGTCGCGACGAAAGCGTCTCGAGTCGCGCGGCGCCGCGACGTCTACGAGGAAACATCACGCACACGTGGT
Source organism: Therioaphis trifolii (assembly GCA_027580255.1). NCBI lineage: Eukaryota > Metazoa > Arthropoda > Insecta > Hemiptera > Aphididae > Therioaphis > Therioaphis trifolii. The sequence goes on from CM050407.1 coordinate 6,100,557, forward strand.
CCGATCGGGCGCGAAACTACGGCTTTCTGTCGAAACCGGAGTGCGACTATGGTAATGCGCGTACGTCAGACACGGCCGCGACGCGGATTCCGTCCAGGCGGTTTTGGACCGTCGTCGGCGGCGTGTTTCGTTCGAGTTTCTCCCGTTTTTCGTCCGGGACCCGACGATTTTTGCGATATGTTTCGTAACCACCGAATACGACCGATGTACCACAGCGTGTACCACGAGCGAGAAATCAGGGGGGCACCGAGTAGGTGCTTTACATCACGATATCGGCGAAAGCCCCTACGAAATATTCGAACGATACTTATTTCACTGCACGAATCGCCGAAGAAATTGTTATCGAATTAAGAGTGTTGTCGATGAATTCGTTGTCAAAACAGATTTCGTCCATAAAAACAAACAAAATATTTATCGCATTGTACGGTTATAATTAGGGCTCGGAAGTTATTGCACTAAAAATCTTTAAAAATTGATTGCATTATTGCACTAAAAAATACCCGAAATTGCGTTTAAAAATCGCACTTAAAATATTTTTGTATTGACTTTTAACTTTAAAAAAATACTAATGGTATACGTAGTGATAACGCCTTATTTATTTAATTAGAAAATGACATTAGGTACAATTATAAATACAATTTTTAAAATATTAAAAATTAAAATTAAAAATGTAATTGAAAAAATATTAAATATAAAATAAAACTGGATGGTTAGGTTAAACTGGACGAAACTTTGGCCGGATTTTTATGAACCTGCAAGCAATTTTATCAAAATTTAAAAACAATTTTTTCTTTTTTACAGTAAAAAATTGTACTATAAATGAGAAAAATCAATAAAATTGCAATTAAATTTAAATATTCCCTAAATTGCAAAAAATTGCATTAAAAACTTTTAGATTTTAATTCGTGCTCTTGAGAAACAAATTTAAAACGTACTGTGACAGTAGCAGTTGATGCTTCTAATGGTACAATTGCTGGTATCAATGTAACAATTGGACGATGATAACTGAAATATGCAACAAAAGTACGTGACTTAACGTTATCAAGGTACCTTGTGAATACTCCATCTATGGCAGTTCCATATCTGGTTGTTGCTATTCTCTTGGATCGTTATTAATATACAAACTAAATTTTTCATGAAGAAATGTAATTAATTGTAACGAATTGTCTCTTGCGAAATCAACATTAAAATCTCCTGCTAAAAGTAATGGTAATTTATCCAAATTATCTTTCAAAAGCATCGATCCTTCGTGACTATATGGAAGTAATCGCTGATGTAAAAATGCAATGATATCGTTAATTTTTTGATTGGGTGAAATGTATACAATGACCATGAGAAATTCTCTTCCGTCATCCGTAACAATTTGAAAAGCTTACATGTCACCTACAGGTGCTTTTTTTGTAAATATATATCGTTATTACAACGGTCCGTCCAAAACAACATAATATACAATATACATATTACACGTAACAATATAATTAACGTAATATACAATCAATTTATTTATACGCAACAATATAGGTGTACATATTATACGTTTATAAATCGTATTAAAATAGATAAGTCGATACTGCGCACATAGAGAGGAAATCGCCGAGCTTCGGAGAATTGAGCCGACGAGCTATGAGATGGCGTCGTCACGCCACAGTCGGTCTCACTACTGTACCGCGCCATAAGATGTTCCACATCAAAAAAAAAAAAAAAACGAAATATAAATTTCTAGATCATACACTATATACGAGGCAATGATCGTCGTGTTCACTGATATTGTTTTGCGTCATTTAACATTGTTCGAATTCCAACGCCTTTTTGAACCCTCCGTCAACCTTCCGCGAGACCGAAACATCCGTCGGGGGCCGATACCGCTGATATTTGTTGCATGTAAACAAATAAAAAACAAATATCAGCTTAATACTTCGCAGAGCGAGCGCCTTAGTTAAAGAGTTCTCAAAAATAAATCTCAATCATGAACTGCCCATATAATATTTTATTGATGATGCGACCAAAACACGATTGAAGTCTAGAAACCCCCCCCCACCAAAAACAGCTAAGGGCCTAATCAACGCAAACTTCGATATGATGACGCAACGGGAACAAACGTGGGCAGCCGTGGTAGAGAACGACAACATCCTAGGTAACACATCACCAGGACATATACCCACAGGATTTGACCTACAGCGCAATCTGTGGTGCACACTTAATAGAATACGAACCTCGCACGGTAGATGTGCAGATTCCTTGCACAAATGGGGCACGAGAGACTCGCCAGAATGTGACTGTGGAGCAGAAAAGCAGACTATCTATCACATAGCTTTTGTATGTCCTATCCACGCCTATCGAGGTCCCAGAATCGACTGCCTCACAACCCTTCCAAAATTTATTAAATGGCTGGAGGAACTAGAACTAGACCTCTAATACCTTATTGTTACCTCATTATTATTATTATTATTATTTTTTTTTATTTCTTATTTTTTTTTATTTTATCCCATTCATCTGTTATATATTAATTAAATTTACTGTACGTTACCATATTATAACTCTAATGCGTGTAACCACAAACCATACGCTAAATAAACCGCTGATATAATATTGTATTTAAAACACACGGTAGGGCCAGGCGTGAATGCGTGATATAGGGACACGCAGTACACGTATAGCAGTGGTCTTCAACCTTTTTGGACTCGCGACCCACTTTTTAAGCCTACATTTTTCGCGACCCACGTAAGATTTATAAAAATCTAAAATTGCTTAACACTTTACAGTAATAATATTAAAACTGAATAAATAAAAATTACATTGTAATAGTTGGAATATTTTTTTAAAAATAATTTAATAAATATTTTTTTACCTTATATAATTTTATAAATTACATTTTTATTTTAAAAAGACTTATCGCGACCCAATTTTAAAGCTTACGCGACCCAAAAATGGGTCCCGACCCACCGGTTGAAGACCACTGACGTATAGGATACACGCGGTAAATGCGCGCCACGCTGATGCTGGCGTACGTCTGCACCGGACCCGGCCGTATATAGTAGGTAGTCGAGTACGAGAGGAAAAATAAAATACATTTAAAGCTATATAATTATGTACGGACGCGGTCGTTAATGGTTATTACCACACTTGGCGTGAATACACCGGAAGACCCGCTGCGGAGTCGGACGGCGAAATTCAACGTGTATTATTATTACGTCACACAGACACACACACGTATATATTACAGACACATACTGACATACCATATAGGTGCGTAATGCGTATTACCTGTTATCATGAAAACCGACCGAATAAATACGATTGAGATTTTTAATTATTTATTTTCAATCTCATTCGATTGACTGTTTTTTGTTTGTTTGTTTATTTTTTTATTTTTTATTTTTTTTATGACTCGTACTTATTCGTCTACATAATTTTCGACGCAGATGATTCGCTAACACCTCTGTCTACTTCATCGACTCAATAGATCGGAAATCACAAGTAGATTTATTTTCCCTCCTCCTTTAAATCGTTTTTCCAAGTTTGAGGAAAAGCTGCCGAAAAACCGATAAAAAACAGTCAAATTTGCGACACTATTTTAGTTATTTAGTCATACCCGAGAAAGTAATTTTGCTAAAAACTTAAAATGTTCATGATAATATATTAGTACCATATTTCTACATACCTTAAAAGTTTTGAGAAAATTGAGAACTTTCGGGCCAAAAATAGAATTTTGAAAATACATTATTTTTCAAAATGTATCTCTAAGAAAATTGTTAATATTTGACAAAAAATTCTGAAAATAAAATGACTACTCACATATTTTACCAACGATACTGAAAAAAATTCAAAAATCACGATTAAGGATTTTTTTATAAGCGTTTAAATAAAATAATTATACGGTTTTTCATCAATTTTCAACTTAAATGTGTATAAAAAACTATAGGACCATCTAATCGTCATTACGAACCTTTACGAATACAGACAGAACATGTTTTGACTGTATGATAGAAAAAAAATTCTTAGTTTAAAAAGTTAACTTTAAACAAATGAATAAAAAAAACCTACCAACAATTAACATCGGTAAAATATATAATCTTTTCCGAGGAGTGAAAAATACCCCATGGTGCGAAGTATGCCCGGCTTTTTTTTTTTTTGTGAAAATTCCATATCGACCAAAAGTGTCGGTTGTGCCCTTTTGCCTGTTAGAGCTCGATATATTACACGTATAATACGATAATGACGTTCCTTATATTCATGATTATTATGACACGTCGGTACGACGACGTGCACACGACCGGCCGATTAATAAACGTTACTCGCGCGTTAATATCATCGCGAGTTGAGTAAATATTTAAACTCGCCGATTTGCATACATGTATATACGATATCGGCTAGCTAGCTGTCGAACGGTCGATTAAAATGCACGGTTTCAACACGCGCGCGCCCGTACGCACGTAGAAGTTACAAGTACATATTATTATTATCCACGCGTGATAATAATATTATTATAATAACGACCAAGACGACGGCGGCGACAGGCGCGACGTGTGTAATTACATTATTTTATTATTCGTCAGGGAATTTTTATTATTATTATTATTTTCTTTATTTTTTTTTTTATTTTTTTCCCCCAGAGCGAACGTACCCATACCGGTTTTACTATATCGTTTTTAACACGCACACACGGTCTATAATAACATAGTAATAATATCGTCCGACGCCCGTCCGAGTGTGATATTAGGCGCAGCGCTTCTGTGTTGGCTCGGGAGAGAAATAGAAACAGAGGCGCGCCGCGCCGGTTAGGTTCGAGAAACTTAATTGAATGAAATGTAAAAACTCGACGATTCTCGCTTCGTTAAACAGCGCAGGTTTCTCGTGGTTAAACTTCTTCTTTATTTCCACTGACCACCAGCCTGCGTAGGGGTAGACAATGTAGACATATTGTATACAGCCGTGCGAGGACAGTAATTGTGTCACACGGGCGACGCATTCCGAAAACGCACGATTCGTTAAGTATTTCCCAGAGTATCCTAGGTCTTGGATTTCTCGCAGCGACTCGAGACTGTAATCAATCACGTCTGAAATAGCTGCACGTTATTGAAAATTTACATACGATCATCACGTCTCATAACAATAACCAGGGGCGGAGTGGGAAAAAAATTCAGGCCAGGAAAATTAATTTTCTCCAGGCCACTCAAAATTTTCAATTCCTGATTGAAAATTGTATTTAATCTAATTTTGTATGTAAATATATTATATAGGCAGACGATTATCAGATCGAATTCTCGTACGAGTTCCAATGCCCGTCTAGGTCTCACGGACACAAACGTGTGGGTCGAGAATTCTAAGCGGAAAACTCGAAAGGCATTACGAAAAATATCCCGGAAACTTATCATTTGTTTGACATAAGCGAATTTACAAAATGCAAATCTCTTCTCCGACACCCCGTATTAACTACCGTCATAAACTCAAAACGGTCTTAAGTAAAAAAGCTCTACTTATTCGACCTAGAGTTTTATATGAATTTTTTGTCACTACTGACTGCTTACATCTTGTTATTCACTACGCTCGAGAATTCAAACAGAAAATAATTAGATTTCAGTTGGATTATAGTAGTGGTAGGTATGTCTAATGAAGAGACATTGAACGATTGCGATGTTTGAAAGAAAACTATCTAATTGTCAGGTATGTGATCGAAAATGGCTTAAGTATTCGCCAAATCAAGGAACAGTATATTGTTTTATGTGCAAACTATTTACTAGTTATTCTGATAGCCCATATTTTGTAAGTAATAGTTTTGATAATTGGAAAAAATTTGAAAAAATATCCTATCATGAAAATAGTATTGAACAGAGAACTGCTGCAGTAACAAAGTGTTTACTTCGAATAGATGAAAAAAATCTATTAATAGAGAAATGGAGAAACAAATATTAACAGAGACAAAATATGAGACTGAAGCATTGAATTGTCTCCAGTCACTTGACTTTGATCAAAGTATCAAAAACTTTGCATCCTTAAAAGCGAGAAAAAAATTGTTTTTAAATAAAAATAATGTTCTAGTTTTATATTTATTAAGTTTTATTTGTGTTGTATTAAAAAAAACATTGTTTTAGAAAAAAAATAATGTTATCATGAAAACAAAAATACTATTTTTATGAAAAAAAATTGTCTTGGGGCCCTCTAAAATATCTGGCCCCAGGGCCACACACACACACACACGATCGGCCGCGCGATCCCGTCGATCACTGTACACAAGCAGCGGCACCAGCAGCTGCGGCCCGCGTCGACGGTATACAGCAGGGGCGGCCAAACGGTGGATCGCGATCGACCCGTCGATCCCGCACAATTTCAAAGTCGATCATGTTAGAATTTATTTTTAGGGACACGCGAACGAAAATTAATCGAGGTTGTAGAGAACAAATTGTTGATAAGTTTTATGTGTATAATTTTAACAAAAAAATTTTCTATGAAAGTCGATCCTCAAAGGTGAAGTACATTTTTAGTAGATCGTGACCAAAAAAAATGTTTGGCCACCCCTGGTATACAGTGCCGTGGTGTATTATATACGAGTATACACATACGAGACAAATTGCGGTCGGCAAAAATATTTATCGTTTTCCCAGGCCCGGCCCGCAGTAACTCGACGTCACACAATATACGCGCAGGCTCCTACGGCGGCGGAAGTCTGACGCTGGCGCGCGCAATCATTGGTCGATCGCGATCGACGACCATCGACGGCGAGAGAGTAGAAAAAAAAAGAAGCAGCACAAAAAAAAAAAAAAAAAGAAAAAAATCGTATTATACTGCGCGCCCGAACAATACCTCCTCGTCGCCCATACCGTCGCTGCCTATTATATTATAACGTATATTAACAATGATAAAAAACGCGATTCGTCGTATCCCCGCTCGAACGCGCCATCGTATAGGTACGACTACACCGCGTGTACAATCGTATACGCGCGCTCGTATATAATAATATAATACGATATGATATATATATACGTATTCAGGTATTATTATATCTGTCCTCGTCGTCGTCGTCGTCGTCGTCGCGATTCAACGATTTCTCCGCGCGGCGACAATTTCACCGAGACACAATACATTTTCATAATAATGTAACATATTAGGTATATTATTATAATACCGACGAGCACATTTCGCATTCAACAGGTTCGACACAACCACGGGAACCGAGCACGTTCGCTTTTTCTTCTCCTGGTTTCGTCCGTTTCCACTGTCTCGGGCCGCTAGTGATGTGCCACTAAGGAATATTCCCCAAGGAATGTTCCCGGGAACAGGGAATATTCCCGGAATATTCCCCAGCCTCTCGAGAAATTTCTTGAAAAAAATTTAAAAAAATTGAGTGGGAATAGAATGACAGTCTGCTGTACTACTGTACATCTTGTGTACTCTGTACTAGAGTAACAGCTGTATTAATTAGTGTGTTTTGTTCACATCAATTGGCTAAACTGCTTTGTCGACCAACATAATATTGATAAGCAATATATTAGATAATAAATGATTATAAAATAATTTACATAGTTTTATAGTTTTAATTTCTATTACCACGGTACTGTAAGTTAATTTTTTGTTTCACTTTTTAACAAACTGTAAAAGAACTGTGATTTGGATCATTTACAGGCTTACAGCCATAAGTTTAATTTACAAATGAAAATTATGATCAATGTTTAAAAACTCATTATATTCCCGGGAAATTCCCGGTGTTGGGAATATTTCCGGAAATTTCCTCGGGGAAATTCCCAAAAATATATTCCCGGGGATTTTCCCATCACTAGTCTCGGCCTCTCTGCAGTCCCTGCACGATATACCTCCACACAACACTATAAAACACGTCGAATTCCGTTGTTGTCGAGCGTGTGCGCGCGCGCGTCTCCGATTCCGACGTTTTACGTGTACTTACTCTAATGTACGCATAAAAGTACGAGTAAAAATGTAAGTAGGATAATATTATTTCGTGTACACAACACGGCGCGTACATGCGGTACACCGCGGCGACGGCGCGCTCGTTCGCGTACATTCACACGCAGGGCCGCGGATAGAAAATTAGGGCCCGTTGGAGGAGAAGTAACACACTTTTGTTCCATATTGACATAAAGGTTCGATATTTCCAATTAAACGTTAAAATATAACACTATTTAAAATCGTTTTTTGTACATGATATTTAATTTTAAATTATAAAAACATTTTTTTTTTCAGGCAATTTGTAAAAAAATTAGATACCTATTAATTGTATAATTAAATTTTAGGTTTGATTTTCAACGAGAAAAAGTTATCTGTGAGCATTTTTCAGCGTTTACACAGAGTCCGTTTGTTGTGCACCGAGAATAAAATCGGTTCAAATCAGATTGTAGTTTAACACAGTCATCAATTGAATAAATTGGTAAACAAAGTTTTAGATCGTCAGCAAAAATCAAGAATTTACATGTTTTTAATATATTTGTAACGACATTAAAAAAAAAAAAAAAAAAACAGTAAGAAAAGTTAAGGCGATACGTGTCCACCCTGTGGGACACCGGATAAAACCGTCGAGATAGCCTAACTCGTCGATATAGAATTACCTATTTCAATTTGTCGCGATGTATCGTTTAAATTTGATCTAAACATTCTAAACCATTCTAACATCGGTCCAGAAATGCCGTTATATTCTAATTTTTTTAAATAAAACAACCAGATCTACACTGTCGAACGCTTTCCTCATATCAGTATAAACTGCATCTACTCGGGTGCCTTTACCAACGATCGTTACAATACCTGTATAATTATATACTATAATAATTATTAAAATAATTATTAATTTAATTATTTATTTTTATTTTTTTATTTTTTTTTAATTATTAATTTAATAATTATTAATTATTATAATTATTTTTTATAATAGATTTGTAATGGTAGATTTCGCATAGCGAAAACCGTGTTGTTTATCTGAAATCATACCATTCATCGCCACTGCCAATTTAGGTGCTATCGTCTTGTCTATAATGTGTTTGGTAGTGTATACTAAGGAATATGTTATATTACAGTTCATAACATATTCGGCGATATAGCCACGCGAATAAATAAATAATAAAATAAACTGAGAGTGTCATGGCCGGCGACCCTCGGAAGATGTGAAAACGGTAGGTATATGTGAGCTTAGGAATATAGATTTAATATGTAGAATTCGAAGTAAATATATTCTTAATTTAAAAGACACGCTTTCATAATATTTGTAGGTTAGGTTTAAAATGTTTTAAGAATTAAATTTGTTTAAATTTTATTTTCCGGACACAAAGCGATATTCAATTCGATCATACATTTTGAATAATATATGAAAGTAATAGTTGACTGAAATCATAAATAGGAATGGAAATTTATGTTCTCAGTATATTTATATAAACAATGAACGTGTAGAAACATGTCAAACGAGCGTTACGCGAAAAAGGTAACGCTCGAAAATTTCACTGCCCAAACGGAAAGGACTGAACGCCGTATAAGATGTTTTCACATCAATAATATACAAATCGGCAGTGTTATGCGGACTTAAACATAGTTTCCGGTCGAGTTTCACTCGCGTAACGCTTTTCCAAAACGGTCACCTGTCCTTCACGCGCAGTTCACTGCATTCTGGCGAGCAATGCCCGCCGATGTAGAAGTTAAATAATTTCAAAATTATTATTCAGAGCATAAGTGTAGATACGCGGGCGGAGGTCGAAACATCCCCTAAATTTCATATTTTCATTTCACTTTTAATCGGTTGGGTTCTTGAATAATTTATAACTCGTTGCAATTTCAAACGATACACGTAAACGGGTTCGACTTGTACAAGTAGTGGAGGATTTTCACATTTTTACGACAATACTCCTGTAAATAATATCATGATTATTAATACAACGATTAACGACTGCGGAATCGACGTGATTCCGTCGTTCAGCGGCCGTAGTTCTAAATAACATGAACCAGGTATATGAATATTATACGGACCAAAACATAATTATTTTTTTAGTCCGCGTGCACGAGTCAACTAATTTGTGTGCTTCAAAAGGTCAAAAACATACTTAAGGAACGCCATAAAAGAATGAATATTTTTAGTCTGATTATCAACTGTAAAATCATATAGTAAAATACGATATTACATCGTATTAATATTTTGCATAACACGTTTGTTACGCAAACGAATTAATTTAGGAAAATAAAACCACACGTTCAACATGTATATATCTCTAAATAAGATACTCGCGTGTATAATGAAGTATAATGAAGGTATTAAGAATTTTGACTTCTTTTGTCATAATAAGTACCTATCAGTCAATTAAAAAAATTAATTTTAATTATTTTGCTTACACTACGATATTTGTACTAGTTATGCGTATAATCTTCATGTTTTTTCGTCTACTGTACCATTTGCTCTCCGGGGCGTAAAATGAAATAAAATAAAAACCGCTCTGAAAATAATTAAGAAATAACAATTTAAAAGATCAAAACACCAGGCGCGTCTCGCACGGTCACAAAATGGAAATCGAATTTGCGAGACGATTTGTTTTTGAAAATGTTTCAGATTTATGTTTGTGACACCTAACCGGCCTCTACTTACATTCGGAATATTGCCGTCTACACCCCGGCAACCGTTTTGGCCGACCGTGAAAAGACAAAGTGTCGACTGTATTGTTCCCGGGACGAGGAACGTCGTCAACAACGATCGGAATCGTAAAATTAGATTTGGGTAAACTCACACAATCGAAAAATGACGATCCCATATAATCGATGTGGATGAAAATCATTTGAGACGCGAGCGAGGTAGATAAACAACACTCGTTGTCTGTTTATCACGATCGAATTTGTATTTTTTTTTGTTTTGTCAATGGGTCTCGGACTAACCTAACTCGCGTGACCGTCGAATTCGCCACCGGCCTTCCAAATCTCTACATAGCGCGCTCTTAGTGTGTGTGTGTGTGTGTGTGTGTAATTCAATAACGCAGGAATAGACGACTGGACCGTCGTCGCTTATTATCTCAACGAACAATGCGGCCGGAAACGTTCCGCGTACCAGATCTGACGTCGGATCCACGCGATCTACACAAAATAATTGAATTACAATACGCTCGTGCGGTGTACTGTTTGTGATCTTTTTTTTCTTATTATTTTTTTTTTTTTTTACCGCAACGACCACGTCTTCCAAAGCGTACGCGCACAGACGATAGATATTCGGTTGCAGTATTACGATATCGCGCCCTGAACAACGCTCAGATGCAGTACAGTTCTCGTATATTGCATGTTCTGTCGCTGCAGTCTGTTCTCTAGTACGGGCCGACAGACGACGCGGAGAACGTTTTACGCGGAGCACGCTCCGTACGAGTCGCGTACTCGCCTCGTGGTTGTCGCGTCTGCGCCGGACGTATAATATTCCGGCAAAAATTACTCGGCCAACTGCGTGTGAAAAAAAGAAAGTGAAAATAATAGCCCCCCCCCCAAAAAAAAAAAAAAAAAAATTTGTGACGTCCAGTGAGAGCCGAGAAAAAGTTCTAATCAGTAGAAACGTATTGGTCCGAATACGGTTTACTTGACAGTCACGAAACAATACAAGACGACAACCGATTTGGGACGTCCAACGTTTTCGCTCGTGACCGTGTACATTCGACCGATCACGTGGAAAGTGTGCACAAATACATACGTACGTATAAACGTACGACTTTCCTCCCTCCGATCTACCGTCGCCCATCTCGCACGAACAATATTCGATCCGTCCGTTAGGCGTCTGTCTGGCCCTGAGTCGAAACGAGTCACTACGATGTGTGTTTTACACGGCCATAACGGGAAATCGATCGTCCGGCGTGACCGTCGCGTCGTTCGCGTCGCACAGCAATTATTCCGCGCGAACGTTTTAAACTAAACTGTACAGTATAACGTACATGCAGTATATATGTATACCTATTTCATAATATAACATGACCGTGAGCAGTGGCGTATTTACGGGTTGGGTCATTGGGTTTGATCCCCCCCCAAGATTTGAAATGAATAGTTTTTTTTTTTTTTTAACTAAATTCGTTTTAGCTCTATGGTTCTTGGACACTGGTAAACAGTGCTTTGTGAAATTTTTAGATTTTTCGACTGGCAAGTTGTGGACGAATTATCTAAAAAGTCTAGGAAACTAAATTTTCTTACATAAAATAAAAATAAAATAAAATTCAGAATGAAATACATTGTTGCTTTTCAATATCTGTTAACTACTAAATATAAATCATATTGAGTTTTTCAAAACATATCTACTGCTGTATTATATTTAATTATTTGAATTCAAAATTAGAGTAAAAAATAATCAAAATTTTACGAGGCTTATTTGTAATTTATCTCATTATATGTGATCTCATACTTCCGTGTTTTTATAACTCTTTTGTAACTTTGTTGTTGTACCATAGATAAAGTGACCATATATTTTTTTAATCAAAACGGGACAAAAAAAAAAATCATAATTATTTGTTACAAACAAATATTTTTAATTTAATAATATCACTAGCAAATTTCTGTGGTACTTATAATGTTTTTAAAGGACAAAAAAATTAAATTAACTTATTACACTTACTAGGTAATTGACTTATTATAAACAAAATGTTTTCGTGTAATAATAACAAAATTTATTTAACTAAATATTATATTGTATATTTTTCTAAAAACGATATTTCGTCAAAGAACATATTCATTTTTTTTTTGTTTAATTTATGAAAACGGGATATTTTAGCGTCCCGAAGATTTCCCAGGGGACAACGGGACAGAGATTCAAAAAACGGGACGTATGGTCACCTTGACCATGGAGCCAAGTCATCAAATTCATACTAACGCAGTACCTAGGTCTATAAATCATACATTTGTCCAGCAGTCCATTGAAGCTTAATACTAATTGAACGGGTCCTTATTAAATTTTTTATTTTGATCCCCCCCCCCTTGGAAAAATCCTAAATACGTCACTGAGTGTGGGTGTGTCGACGTTAACGGAACGATAACGGTATACTTACAGAGTCCATGGAAAGACGTCGAAAACCACATCGTGTCGCGTACCGAGGGTGGGCCTCGTTCGATCTGACGGCGAGCGGCGGTCGAGAAACCGTCGGATCCATGCGATCTACCGAAAATCATGTGATCCACAAATCGGTCGTGTTAAGTTTTCAATCGTTTTTTAATTTTTTAATTTTTATTTTTGGTTTTTGCGTCCGTACAAATCGTGGACGACACGTACCTATATCAGTACAGTACTCGGCGTGCAAGTCGTTCTCGTGGATACACTACAGGGTGATACGAACGATGCGACACACGCGGAACGTTTTACGCGAAAAATACACACTGTACACGAACGGACAACGTAACGTCTGTTCGTGATTCACTCTGTATACGTCTCGTACACACTCACTGCACTCGTCGTTTCCGCCGACGTACACTACACGAGTAGTATACCTTCGTAGGTAGTATCTAAAAGTCACACGTGGCTAACGCGCGACGGTGACGGAACCAAAACACAGAGTCTGTGGAAAAACGATAAAAAGATCTCGTCGCCCCGCAGATTCCGTCCGATTTCTGTTACTACTGAACGTACCGAGACAGGCTGATTATCGTAATCCTTTGTGTGATGTTCGATCGCATACGTGGGTACGCCGCCGTCGTGTGAGTGGATTTGTAGTTTTGTCACTACACCTGTCGTTTCGCAGGACATTCTACGCCCAAACGAGACGAATAAAAATTAATATCACGCATCGAGGAAGAAAAAAAAATGTCAAACACGCGTGTTTCCGTAATTTTTTTGTTTAATTTTACTCATATCTTTTTACACAAGAAAAATATTAAATAGCACACAACAAATATAATTATTTTAATATTTTACATCAAAAAAAAAAAAAAAGGTCGGTCGCCAATTTTTCGTTTCAAAAATTTACAATAAGACATCGGTATATTATATAGTATTGTTATATTATAGTCACTAACAAAAAGGATATGTACATGTCAAGTTTTTTCAAAAATTTTTTTCAAAACGTGAGCAGATTTTTTTCTCATAAAAAGTCCGATATTAGCACCAGTTTTGAAAAAAGAAACCGCATAGGAACAGTTTTGTATTAAAACACGTTTTTTTTTTTTTTTTTGCGAAATGTGTTACGTTTGTACTGGTACATAATATATATATTTTTTTGTTATTCTTGTATAAATTTTTTGACGAAACAATATTATTTTTCAAATATTTTACTTAGGAACATTTTTTCGTCTCGAAATACCGGGTGTATAATATTATAGTATATTTATATAAATAATTTATAAGTTTTATTAAATAATAATAATAATAATAATAGATAGTTATTCTATTGCTATTCCGGGGAAAACCAATACAATCTACATTTTCTCCCTAAATCTATACAATGAAAAGAAACAAAAACGCTATTTAATCGTTTAAATATTATAGAATATAAATAATATTATCATTATTATACTATTGCACGATTTCGAATTATAGTTCGTCTACGACATTTATACATACACTGTTATAATATATGCGTAAATCAATATTTTATATACACCGCCTACTCGATAAATAAATGTATACTTTTATATAAACATACTATTATCTATTTTATACTAAAAATGCCTTATGTTTATATAATTATTATTTTTATTATTATTATTATTATACAAGTATATAATATAATGTATATATATGCAAAAATGATATATTATTATAACGTATAGTCTACGATAACGAAATCGCACACACTCACCCAAACACACGACCGCACACTCGCAAACACGTGCATATAGAATATACACACACACATATATATATATAGGCAAAAGCGCGCACTTGGGCGTGTAAACATGCGCGCGCGTACGTGTGTGTGCGAGTGTGTGTCAAAATGTACTTGTCGATGTGTGTGAGTGTGTGTTTAAGGGGCTGCTACGGAGAGAGGTATAGTCGGGGGTAGGTTTACTTGACTGCGGCCGCGACTTGTTGCTGCTCGTCCGCGACGACGGCGGCCTGTACGGCCGGCGTCACCACCGCCGCGGTCACCGAGTCCAGCCCGTTGACCATCTTCTCGATGGACTTGAGGTCGCTACTGGTCGGCTGAGGCTGCGGCGGCTGTGCAGGAGGCGGCGGCGGCGGAGGCGAAGAAGCGGCGGGCTGCTGCTGTCGGTGATTGGGCGCGGCCACGGGCCGGTGGCCGTGGTGATGGTGGTGGTGAGAAGGAGGAGGAGGAGGCAGGTGGCCGAGGTGGTGTCGCTGTGACGGCGACACGGACGACTGTCGCGGCGGCGGCTGTTGCTGGGCGGACGCCGCGGCCGACACCGGCGGCGACGTCTGCCGGCCGCCGTTGACGGGCGACTGTAGGTCGAGCGGGGCGGGCGGTGGCGTGCTGCCGGCCGACGAGCACCGGCCCGGCGTGACCGTCTCGAACGCGGACCCGACGGACGACGGGTGGTGCGGGTGGTGCAGGCCCAAGTGGTACGGGTGGAACCGGCCCAGGCCGGCGGCCGCGGCCGCGGCCAGACCGCCGGTGGTCATCTTGAACGGGTGGCCACCGGCGCCGCCGGAGCCCACGCCGGCGCCGCCGGCCGCGGCGCCCTGCAGGTACGCCTGTGTGAAAAGCGAGCCCGGGTGGTGGGCGGCGAGCGCCAGCTGAGCGTTGAACAGCAGGTTGGTGGTGGGGCTGAGCGCGGACGGGCACAGCGGTCCGCCCAGGCCCGAACCGCCCGGGTACATGCCCGGGTACAGGTACGGCAGCAGGTGCGGCGACGGCGGGATCGGCGGCCCGAACGACACGTTCGGTGACGGGTAGTCGCTGGGACTGTGTCCGGGTCCTGTGCGAGAAACAAAAAGGGGGGGAAAAAAACGATAAATAAATTGTCACTATTATGCCGATCCGTATAAAAATACTGGCGTGCAGATATATTATTAGAGTTATCGCGATGGTTCTGAGATATTTTACTCGCCGGCCGACCACGTGGAAATCATTCGATTTACATTTTAGTATATACATTTTTTTTTCGAGTCTGATCTCTCGCACGAGAAGACTGCCGAAAACGAGAAATTTTACTATAGACGTTCAAGCAGTATAATATTTCATTTTGCGTCCCGGCGGAAATTCGTGTACGACGCGCGTGACACGGTAAAATCGCCGTACACCGTCCGGGTTGAAAACAGCACGTCATATCAGTATTTTAAAGGACGCCTACGGGAAAATACCTCATCGTCTTTCGATTATAACATAGGCGTGAGCAGGGGGGATGCCGGGTATGCCTTGGCATCCCCTGCGGTCTGCAGTACCATCTAATTTTTTAATTGTAAGTTAGGACGTTAGGTTTGTAAAATAAAATGTAAAGTATAAATTATACTTTTACTTGTTTATATTGACATTGTTTTGTGAGCTTTTTAGTTGTGAGAATAAAACTTTTTTTTTAATCCTGATTTTTTTTTTTTATGGGAGTTAAAAATTGAGTTATTTCTGAAACATTGGCTAAGATTTGTTAAAATATTTTAGGGGAAGGCTTAATATTAATGAAAATTTGGTAAAATTCTTGGGGGGGTCATTATATCAGGGAGGTTTTTAGTATGAATTAAAAAAATTTGAGGGGGCTAAGCCCAACCCATCTCCACCTATATATTGAAGTATATTGGCATCCCCTGCGAAAAAAGTCTGTGCACGCCCATGGACTATAACACGATTCGATACGGACGACGTATTTTTAATCGTCGTGTTCCGTGTTCCAAAAACGTTTAGGTCACCGTATGATTAATCCAAATGAGATTTCCAAAGAAGAATTACGATTTCAACAAGAATAACGTTCGTTTTAAAGAATATATCGAAATTCTTGCGATCAGGTACTTTTTTTTAAACGATTATATTTGGATGTGCGTTTTTCGCTCGTTAAAGTCACGAAAAAAGTGTTTTGGACGATCGTCGGTCATTTATCGCCTCCGATACTTGACACCGCCGCCGTAAAAAAGACGAAATGATATCGAGTAGGGTAGAATTCAAGGCGCCCAAGACATTTGGGATTTCACTCGTCGGTTAACATATTATCGATTTTCGCAAAACGGTGGTAACCTTTTCAACCCCTCCCGAACCACGACAAACTGCACGGTGTATAAATGCGGTAATATACGGTGTCGCGCTGACTATTATGATAAACGCGACGGTATCTTACCGGAAGGTCCTGCCGAATCCTTGTCGGACGGCGAGTTCATCCTGTCACGACCCGACTCCGAACAACTGCTCTCTTGTTCGCTGTCGATCTCTTGCTGATGAGCTTGTTGGTGATGGTGTTGCAGGAACGCCGCGTGGTGTAGAGCGGGGTGACCGGCCAGTCGTCTCCTCATGGCGTCCTCGAGCAGCAGGCTGCTGTCGGCCAATCCCGAGAACCACGAGCCTGTGACGGAAAAACAGAAAAACGTCAGCACGTCCGGTCCGGGGGGCGCAGCGAAGCCGTCGAAACTTACCGGGTTGGTGGGACTGGTGGTGATGGTGGTGGTGAGCGGAAATGGGCGAGTCGGGGTCTCCGCCGCCGACCACGTCCAGGGGCTTGTCGTCTTCGTGGTCGGAACTCGATGGCTTTTCGTCCTGGCCCTGGGCCGTCTGACCGCCGTGACGTTGCGCCGTCAACATTGCTTGCCTGAAAACACCATTACGTTGTACACATCTGCAGATCGACAGAAAAACACAAATAGAGACTATAGAATGACGGAAATATATCTCGAAAAAAAAAATCGTATGATACAATATGACGTATAATATACGGTAATCCTTTAACCCCCCCCCCCCCCGTTCATGATACACACACACATATTTACGTACACGTATCATTCGGTAGGTTAGTTATCTGTAACTCAGACCTCAGTTATCATTCGGCTTTCGATGCGTGCACACGTATTTTATAATTGTCTGAATTTTGTAGCTTATCTTCTCTTTTACGCAGTGTTATAAACTTTATTCGTGCGTTCTAATTGAATTTATTGATTATATATAAAATATTATTCACGATGTTGTGCAACTCGTGTAACGAAGATATTTTTGAAGAATACTCTTTAGTATGTACGTCATGCAACGAGTTCTATCACTTTATGTGTGTGGGTTCGAAAGAGGCAACTTTTCGAAAAACGTCCAAAGTCACAAAATCGAAATGGACTTGCTCTAAGTGCAAGTCTATGGACAAAAGCGAGTCTCCACCACGGTTTAAAACTTTACAAATAAAGAAAAACACCTCTACTGAAGAAAACTATATTATAATATAATACGTTCAAAGGCCGCTGCGGTCAGTAAGCGATGGTGATCCGAGCGACGTCTCGAAAAGACAACAGATCGGCGAAACAATGAAACGTTTGAATGAAAATAAATTCGTTTTTGTTTTCTCAGAAACAAAATTGCTTCATACGTATATATTTATATGCAAGCAGGAAGTGCGCCCGGGCGAACGACGGCACGGTAGCAGCGGTTAATCGAGAAAAACGACGATTTTTTACCGGTACGCGGCCGAAAATCACGTCTTCCGCTCGAAGCAAAAAACCGTGGTTAAAAAAAAAAAAAAAAATCGCGTACACGCTCGTGTGGTGTGATACGCAAACTCGTTTTGTCCCGCGCGCGGAGCAACGTACTTTTGGCGGCGTTTCCGTCGTCGTCGCCGCCGCCGCCGCCGCCGTCATTCCACTGGTCTGCCCCCCCGACGGTCGTTCGAAAACCCGTACGGAGGACAAATCGCGAGCGGAATAATATTTCTCTCGTCTCTCGTCGAGACCACGCGTGCGGAAAGCGGACGTCCGAACCAACGACGTGGCGGACCGACCGCGGTCCGTCCATTATCGTTTCAAGTCCATCCCGGACCATACGCGCTCCGGTGTGTTGCTGCTGCGGTCGCCGCCGGTGTTCGGGGAGGGCTAATGGACCCGGGGACCGGCGTACGCCGGATGATTGATAATCGCGTCGTACGGCCGTATAAGGCGCGAAAATATGGTTTACGTCACACGAAATACGCGCACGAGAGGACGATGATTACGATGATTAGGCGCGCGAACGTCTACCGGACACGACGGCGGACGGATGCGACTCATCAAAGCCAACTATTGCCGGAACGATAAATCGTCGAAAAAAAAAAAAAGTCCGAATAGACGATTACTCGGTAGAGAGAAATCGAATAGCACACGAAGTCAAAGATACATGTTTATGCACAGAGAGAGAGAGAGAGAGACACACACAGATATGAGTGTTACATATTTTAATATACAGAGTGATTTTTTAAGCCTGCTCGACCAATTTTTAACCTTGCTCCTGAAAATGAAAAAAATATAATACGTATAAAATATACATCGGTAATAAAACTATACGCCGACTATAAAGACTATAATATTATAACAGTGAAATATTCGTATCAACCAAACCGGTGCCCGGCCCGCAGAGGATAATAATAATTATTACAATAATAAACGTAATTCGAAGCGCAATCGTGATTATTATTACTGTTATTATTATCATTCCAATCCCGTCTACCGCTCCGACGTGCCAATATTGTGTATGTGCTGCTCGCGCGTGATGGTGTAATTGCACCGACGTGGTTGTGCTCTATGGGTTTTGTGCGTTGTTTTTTACCCGTCGGTCACTCATTTGTGTTTTTACTTTTTTTTACCTATGTATACATATATATAGGTGTATATATTTACAGTCGTCCGCGCGATACCTATCCATCTATCTGTATAGAATAAAAGTATATAGCGTTACAATTATCGTAATGCTCGTCCAGGGTTTAATCACGCTATTAAAAACGGAAAAAAAATAATAATAACTCAAGTACACGCACACAAGGCCGTGTCGATTTTTTCAGGTGTCGGACAAACAATAACGTTTTGCGTACGGACTGGCCGATGAATATAAAAAACACGTAATATTATCATTATTTTATTATATTATACAGTGTATGATAATAATATGTATATACTATATTACATGACATTACTTCTGTTATGATTACTTTACACGGTCGTTGTTATTAGTTATTATATTTTTCGGCGGAATCGGGTCACGGAAGTACACGGTACAAAAACAATATCATCACGTGTGTGTAATTGCTGGCCGCCGAGCGCAATAATATCTAGAGGTGGTCGACTGCACGATCGATCGTTCGTACACACGAGTATATTATATTATGTATATTATATGTATAAACATGAACGAAGATAATACGATTTAGCAAACACAAATACGATTACACACACTCACGCGGTACTATAACCGGGGAAACTCGTTTTAGCGGAAATACCGTGTTGGTAGATATACATATATACAATGTGTAATCGACACGATAGGTACTAATTATTATTATTATCGAGTGTGAAATTTTTACGTCGGACGCGCGCGCGCTCGCAACGACGAAAATTAGGGTGGAAACGAGACGAAACGATTTTTTCGTTTTTTTTTTCGACACAATTTGCTTTATCAATGGACGTAGCAGCAACAGCAGCGACTACAACAAAAAACCAACAAATCGAGCAGTGGTTCCGCCGGCGGCGGCGTTCGTAATTTATTATTACAATATTTCTGTTCGCCGCCTCCTCGGCACCTACTACACACTCACACATACGACTACTACTTACTACTACTACTACTTATTACTACTACTACTACCACAACCTACGGCCAACTGTGTACACGTACACGTATACACTGTGCACGTAAAAAACAATACATATACATATACATGTGTGTGTGTGTACGTTCATATTATACTGTCTAGTTGCTGAGCAGTCATTTCAGCCATTTATTAATCAAACCGATAGGTAGGTACACGTCCGTATGAACGACTCGCAATACAACCACGGCCGAAATATGTGCGCGCGTGTGTGTGCGTGTATAGTTGAAGATGGACGCGTGATGGTGATTTTCAATATTAATTATGATAGCGGGGACGTGTGCATACGATACACGTATGGTGGCAGTGCGTGCATGTTCAGGTGTAGGACAAATAAGAGACGACATTGGAGAGAAAGAGAGAGAGAGAGAGAGAGAGAGAGAGAGAGAGAGAGAGAGAGAATTAGGCACGCGTGCTTGAATAAATTTTACACATGAGGTATATTGGGTTTCTAAATATAATCTAAGTCTAGAACACCTTTTATCCCCGTTGCGTCTACGTCCGTCCGTTAGTTACTATTGATTGGTTACGATGGTAGATATTAAGTCATTTAAATAGTGTTTATTCAGTAACACTATGACTAATAATACGAAAATAGGCACCAAAATATACCTTAAGATTGACTTATTTAAAAAAAAATTTATGTGGAGCAATAACATATTCCGTTGAGCATACGTTTAGAAACCGAGGATTAAGCACGTTTGCGGAGTGAGTTCTTCAAAATAGTGATGGAAATTATTCGAATATTCGAATTCGAATCGTAAATAATTAGAAAATTAGAATATTCGGATATTCGAATATCAGTATTCGATACTACAATACAATACGTGACGAAAATTATTCGTTTACGTTTTCGCTTTTTATATTAAAAAACGTTTGATAACAATACAATATGGCTTGTGGTACATAAAGACCTACGATAAGTGGCTTGATTGCCAGCGATATTGACAACTCGAGTATATTGACTATTAGACAGGGTAATATGCTACTTTTTTGGGGATTTTTCGGTTTGAAATAATTTACGGACTTAGTTAATAGTAGAATTAAATAAATAGTATAAAAGGCTTATCGTGGAAAAATGGATATAACAAATTCGGTATTGTAGCATCGAATACTGATATTCGAATGTTCGAATTATTCGAATATATATACATTACATCCCTACTTCAAACTTAAACTTAATACTCATAAGTCACAATATAATATTATGTGTATACACGTTTACTCGTTGCACGCGAATGCGAGTGTTTGAGCCCGACTTTGCCCAGCGTATACGTGTCGCAATGCTCACCGGCCTGATGGCGACAAGCGGCTTAACTACACGTTGGTGACGAGGGTGAAGCCATTTCCGTACTCACGTACACCGTACGTATAGACTGGGTCGACGGACGATCGGACACGTCCTATTGACCTGGAAAACGACGAGCCACTGGCGCCGCGATGAAACGATAGTATAATATGCATTTTAGCTGACAGTAGGTATTACAATGGTAATGATAATTACTATGTCCGATGGTCGGGGATTTTCGCCGTTCGACTACCTTCGTACAAGATAACGCACCTCAATATCGGATGAAAACGGCGATCGACCGTCGCGACGGGGCACTCGAGCGTCGGAAAACACCCATATGTTTTTAATACCACAGCGCGCGAATTACCAACGTATATATTGTTATAGACAAACGACTTCACAGTCTTCGACACGTCCTGACGATCAACCCCCTGCCGATCGACGTAGGTACTGTTTGCGTATATATGCACTATGACCGAGTGTTTTTCATTATAGAAACTCGTATCCAGTTTTACGATTCAACAGGCCGAAGAAACGTCACCTGATAATTGGCTGCGACGTAGAGATTACGACGGAACGGTCACTTTTGCCCTTTTGCAGGTACCTATACGTCATAAGTTCAAAATCACGCGCGAGTTCTATTCGCCGACGATATTCAGTTAGGTTTGATTCGTGGGTCGACGAAAATAAATTATTTTCTAAACCATTAACTTTTCCGAATGTATAGCCGTTTAATATTTCTACGATGACGGCCAGACGGTGTAATCAATCATACGGGTATTAATTGTTTTCTACGAGATTAATGCGAGTAGAACGATAACCGCAGGGTACGGAATAATTTCTGGGGAAAAAAAGTGATAGAAAAAATTTGTAGTCGGCTAAACGTTTGCGACCGAAAGTTCGGAAAACGTATAAATATATACTTTTTTTTTTGTGTGTACGCTGGCGGTCGGTCTTTGGTAAAAACGAACTCGAAACGGAGTATACAATTAAAAAAGCTCACGCGCGGAGGGTCGCGGCGAAATTATATGATGCGGCCGACTCGGGCGATCCTCGGGGAGCATTTAAAACGTTTCGAGTTATGCGGTTTTTTCCCTACCAAACTCTGCCTAACTGCTGCCCGACTTTTTACACAGAGTAGCAGGCAGGGAGGACGGGGACACCAAAGCGACGGTGGTGACATAGCCTTTTGCCCGGAATTAAATGGCCCGCGAACGCGCGACCCCGCCGCCGCCGTCGTCGTCGCATTATTATTAGATATATCTGATGGGCGTAGACTTTTTAAATTAAAAGGCATTTCGACGACTCTGCTACGTACACGTATATACATATATTTATATATATATAAGCGACGCCCGGGCGCGCGCGACGACCTTTGCGGTGTCATTAGTGGGCTCTCTCTTCTCTCTTTTTATATGCGTAATGCGCGTGTGTGCATATACATATATACACACACATCCACCCCTGCCCTCTCACGCACGGTTTGACCGATTCATCTAACGCTCTCTCTTTCCCTTCACCCCCGTGTCGCCGCAATAAAGGCTAATATAAAAAACAAACCCACCCGTATACAGTAGTAATTCGTGCCCAAAACCGTCTCACTTTGACCTTTATCCCCGTGACGACGACGCCTCGCATATCATTACACGGTATTGTGGAGTATAAAAAAAAAAAAAAAAACGAACCTACCGACTACTAATGCCATACTAAACTAACTACCGAAAAAAAAAAGGGTCGCACTATGCCACGGCGACAATTGTCGGGGAGAAAAAAATCAATAAACGACCAATATAATAAAATTATACACCGCTATAATAATAATATTATACGTTAACTGTGCGCTATAGTTGCTTGTGTTTACACATCGTGAGTTTTATACGCGTGCGAAATCGACGATAAATATAATATGTAATTATTACGACGATATCTGTAGGTATATATATACATAATATGTTATACATTATATTGTAATGATATAGTAACAGAGGCGTCGTTTCATTTTCGACCACAAGGAAAGGAGGAGTGCGCGGGGGTCTGAAAAAATATCCTTAACTGATCAATCAATAGCATATTATAATATGTTAGATTTAGCTTTCCGGCGAATAACGTACACATTTTTATTTTTTGTTTTTTAATTGTTCGATTATTATCTATGAGCAGTACACAAACAAAGTTAATTGAAATATTTTTTTTTTAAATCGATCATTTGCACGTTATCATCGCGTATCCGATTAAACGAACATTCGAACGTTTTTTTTTATATTTTTTAATCAAATTTATACAATGAAAACCACCATATCAGTATTATTTTAAACTTTTTAGTAACGATATATATATAATTTTTTTTTTTTTTGCTGAAATGTTGGCTTTATCGAAATCGGCGGCGTTTGCTCATACTATATACGGTTTAAAAGATCTTTAAGCGTATTTTTTTAAACTTTCGTTCGCGAATTAATTGTGATTTACAGTATAATTATGAATTATAGTCTCACTGCAACACGGAAAATATTCAACGAAAACGCAGAACCGAGAACGTTATAATTCGTTTCGAAAATACGTCAGAAATACTATAGCGACCCTGAATTATTTGACGCGATCATTTATTGGCACGATATACACGTGATACGCGTGATAAATGGTGAGCTCGAGTTAAATAAAAATATAATCACGATTACGGCGATCGCGTTGAACAATCTGTACACACACACACACACACACACACACATATAACGTGCAGTGCAGTGTCGATACGAACAATATTACGCGTTACACATATTCTGCATACCCGTAGTCGCAGATAAATCATCTGGCGCGCGCGGCACAATTTGTGAGTTGGGCGGCGGCGGCGCTTATTTATTTCATATACTACACATTATATATACACCGTATACGCGACGTGACGAGACGAATCCGTATCGCGTGAATTGTGTACGAGCGTGTGTTGTAGTCGTAGTTGTACGGTACCTATATAGCTGTGTATAATACGTATAATGTACACAGTCCGCGTGTGTACCTGTGCATTATAATAATAATCGTACTTTCGATCGGCAGAAAAAAATAAAAATAAATAATGATAGGTACTAATAATGTAAATCGTATCGCACTGTACGTGTATATAATATAGGTACATATACACGTTCGTATGGAACACAGGTAAAGGTGTTTTTTTTTTTTTTTTTTATCGCGAACGATCGTTTTCACGATTTGTACCGTGTGCGCGTGTGGATGTGTACGGCGAACGCGCGTGCAACTATAATAATATTATATATACACGCGCATCGTCCGTCATGTATCAATCGAAGGTAATTTCGAGACGACGCCTGAGTCACAAAGAGGCGAGGAGTTTTCGAACCGATTTGTGCGGTGCACACGTTATGTTTGTGTTTACGAATATTTATCGATTGTTTTGGTTTAAAACAATTTTATCAACGCGAAAAATTATTTCGGACACACTACACAAGACTAGTGCCGTCAATGTTTATGTATGTGATTTCTCGACACTTGCTCATAACACATTAAACCGTAACATAACAGCTGATAATATAATAATATCATGTACTTGCAGTAGAACCTCGATTAACCGTCACTCGATTTACCGTCAGTTTCTGTTATCCGGCATCGGTCACCGTCGAAAAAAATTTAGAAAGTGATAAACAGGATGGAGGATTTGAAATTTTATGTGATGATCAAATCATTTTTAATGCCACTACCGTTGACGAGGAAGTTGATGACGACGTCGAAGATTCAGTGCTTGACTTAAAACCATCAACTAGTCACGCAAAAGTAGAAGCAATGTTATCAAAATGTATTGATTGGTTTGAGGTACAAGAGGAGGCAAATGCAACGCAGGTCTTACTTCTTCGTAAAATAAGAAACATGGCCGCTCAAAAAGCTCGTGCATCAAAAAAACAAAAGAAGATGACGGATTTATATTTGTTTAATATTTTTTAGAATGGTACTCTTTATATATGTTATTACATATTATATATTATAAGTATTTATTATTTTATTATTATTATTATTATATTTATTATTTTTGTCTGAAAATAACGTTGTAAAATATAATATACGTTTATTGAAAAATTGTTTTGTATTTCTGCTAACCATCTATTCGATTAACCGCCATTGTCCCGGGCCCGACATTAACGGTTAATCGAGGTTCTACTGTATTATCATAATATATTGCTATTAATTCGATCGGTTCGAATCGGAGGGACAAATTAAATTGCAACAAGTCGATCGCGGAGTGTTTTTCAAACCCAAATTTATAAAATATATGACGGGTAACAAAAAAAAAAAATTTCAAACGTTTAAGTTTTAAGTTTATAAATTGTTATTACAACACGTCAAAAATATTTTTATTTGTTTGTTTCTTATTATTAAGTCTCCCGTCGCAAAGAAGACGTATCACGAGTGTATAATGATCGCTTTTACGAGTATATACGAGTACGCGTACGAATCACGACCACGCGCGATCTGTTAAAACGAATTATCATTGTGTTTCACGCGTAGGAACATAAAAAATAATACGTCGACAAAACTCGTGCCCGCGATACGATACCTTTGTGTATTATATATTTTCGTATGAATATTTAGTACACAATATAATATGTGTGTGTGTACCTAAGGCCTGTGCGTAAAACATTTTTATGTGTACGTAATAATATCGTATATAATATTATCATGTCGTGTACTCACTTTTTCTCTCGTTTCCCGGCACCGGTGTCTCGGAACCCTTTGGCGAACGGATTGTTGTCGATTTTCAACTGGGTTATCTGTACGCAAACGAAAACGAGGCGTGTCAGTCACATATACGCAATATAATATTATCATAAAATATACGTATAAACATGGCATTGTGTATAACATGTATATACTGTATATGATACGTATATACGTCGAAAATACATGTAATGTGTGTATACACGTGGGTTTTATTACCTTTTCGTTTTGGTACGCCGTGACGGCGATGAACTCGGTCTCTTTGAACACGTACGTGCGGAAAGTTGAGTACGGCAACTTAATGATGTCGTTGGCTCTGACTAGATGGAAACGGGGCTGGTACTTGTGCATCGAGTTCAAAATGGTCTGAGGACAGAGAGAAAAAAAGAACAATTGTTAATTTATTATTTTCGTAAGCGCGACTATCTAATATATATATATATAAAGGCGAGCTGGACGCGAGAGAGGGGCCGTTTGATATATGTGAGGCACCTGATGTGTCGCGAACACAGGTGCCGATTGACCGGGCGATAAAAGGCTGTTTGAATTATTAAAAACGCCCGTATGTGTAACAAACGCGCACGCGCGTGGACAAAACGGCGAAACATTAACAGAATGCGGAATGTCACATCCGGCAAATATTTTTCCACCCCGAAAAAACGCTTGTTACGATACGATACGCACACTGCATAAAATATAGGAGCATCATGCGCTCACACACACACACACACACACACACACACACACACACACACACACACACACACACACAAACACACACACAAATTTATATAGCTCGGTTTTGCCAAATAAATACCAAGGTATCTATAATATATTATAATATGTATAGGCACACCACACACGATTCGGATGTTCGTGTTTGTGTGAGTATTACCGAACATACCTTAATTAAATACCGGAAAAAACACGTTCGAATATATTTGTTCCCCACACCTCCCCCGGTGAATTACTAATTATTTTTCAAAACCATCACGTAAGATGTATTTAATTTTAGGAATACGATTTTTAAATAAATTAACAGTTACCGTTTTACGTTGTTATTTTCGGGTCCTATTATTTAATAAAAATTCTACAAGCAGTCTATAATGTTATTCGTGTCGTGACAAATATACGAAACGATTACCTAAATAATAAATACAACCAAAAACGGATTAATAACAGGGGTCTTAAGTATACCCGTTAAAACGAATTAAATGTTAAACGAACAATTATAATTAACAGTCTGTATAAATTATATTATATTATTTATATAACTACACACACACACACACTTATATATATATATATATATATATATATATATATATATATATATATATATATATTACGTGGGGTGAAGGTCTGGTGGTAGATTTTGATAAACCTCCTAATTATGGGTTGCTACACTACGCGACACATACCTAAATAACATGAGCACACGAATATATTAATATCACATTATATTATTTACACCATATATAATGCTGTATACGTAATGGTCGGAAATTGATTCTATTGCGTTCGCCGTGCGGTATATGACAATCAGTGCACCATATATATATATATATATATTGTACCTTGTTATAAATTCATACGACCGATTATGTAAAAAATATCAAAAAACGTGATGGCTAAGGCCGAATATAAATAGTATGCACAAGTGAAATAAAAAAAGACGAAATTTTTTATTCCAGGGTCACGCACGTTAGTCGTTTTTCGCGTCGTTCCGTTTTTGTACATACGTGAACACCACCGTCGTCGGACATTCGTGGCGGCGGCGGGGCGGCGGCGGCGCCACAAAAGACGCCGGCTCCGATGACCGCGTGCGAGTGTGCGTATGCGTGTGCATGTGGTCGTGAGTGTGTGTGTGTGTGTGTGTGTGTGTGTGTGTGTGTGTGTGTGTGTATGTGTGTGTGTGTGATAGTGTGTTAATACGGGTCGTGCAGGCGGCGGCCGAAGAAGAGAGGAGATCTAACGACATAAGATACACACACACACACAAACACATATATTATTTATACATAGTATACAAGCGTACGTGCGTGCGTGTGTGTGTGTGATGCAGGGAGGACACAAGACTGTGGAAAAGCCTCTATACGGTAGTACTGAACAAATCGAACGACATACGCAATATGCGGGAGGAGGGGAGGGGGAACTGGTCGTGATGGTCCACTCTCTCCACCCCGCGCCACGTCTTGTACATATAGTCTGACCACAGTGTTAGCGTGTGTGTGTGTGTGTGTGTGTGTGTGCGTAAAAGGACTAGACGCCGGTCGTGTCCAATTATCCTTGTGTGTGCGTTCCGTTTGACCGGAGACACATGATATCCGTTAACTCCTCTCTCGCCGCCCTTACCACTACACCACCACCGCGTCACCACTGCTACCATTACCGCGCGCCACCGCTATACCACCGCAACCGCTATCACTCACTATACCACTACTACCACGGTGTATCGCTATACCGCCACAACTGTCGCATTGCCGTCACGGCGTTGCCAGGCGTGACGCGAGAGCTTTAAACGGACCGTACGAATACCATATACGACGCGATAATATTATTATTACGCGCGTAGATATACGTACATGCGTGCTACGACGACGTCGTACAGACCGTCGGTCTGAGGGCATTCGTCACGGCGGAAAAGCGGAACGAGCAGCACAATCACCCGCGGCAAAGTTCAAGTTTTCGCTCCGGAAGCGTCTGCTGCCCGGTCAATAGGCGCGTACGTCGTACGCATACACAGCGCCGCAAACGTATACGCGGTAAGCCGTATCCCCTCTACCCGTACTGTTGTGTGTGTGTGTGTGTGTGTGTGTGTGTGTGTGTGTGTGTGTGTGTGTGTGTGTGTGCACGTATATACGCGCGCGTACGTTTATTACGATACATATGTATACAAACGCGATGCGTGTGCGCGCCATGTACACGTAATAACGTGAACGGAGGGAATAAAAGTCGGGGAACAAAAGAAAAACCCTCTCGTCGCATTGTTTCCGCGAGATAATGTCATTCCGAGAGGAGACGGGCCCTGTGCGAAACGTTGCGTAAGTACACGGACGCGAGGAGGCAAGACCTGGGGCGGTCGTGGAAGAAAAAAAAATGACTATGATAATAATAATAATAGAAAAAAAACTGCAAGTACACGACATATGTGTACGTCGGTATATATAATGTAATACGTACGCGTACACGACAAAACGCATCGGTCGCACAACAGTTTATAAGTGTACATATTATATTTATTTATATTTTATTTATATTTTTTTTTATTTGAACGCGCAGCGCGCTCGGTATATTATTATAATATACTACACGGACGATAATAATAATTGATATGGCCGACGACAATCGTCTCCGTCGTCGTCGTCGTCGTCGTATAGTCGTCGCATTTATTATATTCAAATCGGACGCACGCGGACAGACATCATTTGGCGCCACCGCCGCCGCCACATCGTGTTTTTCATTCAACAAGACCTCCGCCGCGTCCGGCACGTTCTCACGAATCTCTCACGGCTGCGGCGGCTACGGCGGCGGCGGCGGCGCTCGCTCACCTAATCACCCGGGTCTGCCGCCACCGCCACTCGCTTCTCCGTCGTAACCCCAACAGTGGCCCCTGAGGCATTTATCTCGTTAAAACAAAAAAGATAATAATATCGTGTAGATGTGCGTTTGTGTGTGTGTACTAACTGCTTTACCGAGCGAGACCATTGAGTGAGAGAGACAGACAGACACAGGTAGGTGTACATAAATAATATACGAATAGACGGAGAAAGAGAGACGGTAGGTATATGATAAACTCGTTCTGCGTTTAAACAATATACATACATAATATTATATAGTATATAATATAATACTCGTTTTATTTGCGCTATAAGATAGGCGAGAAAAATATTATTGAAATATTATATTATTATATATTATATGATTATGATTACTTTATTGGTATAGTGTAATATTTTACGTACCTCTGGAAATCTGTGGAAACGGTTGATAGGTCTGTTTATGGTCTGTAGCGAAAACTGATTTAAACCCTAATAAACAATAACGGATTGAAGCAATATAATTTTGGTACATTAAACATTGGAATTTTTTTTTTCAGTTTCATATGGTGTGTGAGTGTATGTGTCACGTGTGACGGGCATTGCGTTGAGACGGGATTCAGCGTGTACGGGTAAATAACATGTTAACACACGACGGTCAACGTCATTTACGGTATAACGTTGCACCACGTTGTACAAGTAGTATATCGTATATTTAACGTACCTATATATTATAAACATTCGATTGTATCGTATCAAAAGCGACGCGTGTGCCGGTGCGTCCGAATCGAATTCGAGACGAGAAACGAACACTGCAGAACGGGGAGGCGGGATAGCTGTGCTGCGCGCAGGTTATAACTTATGGGTTTGACGTGATGAATCGATTGTGCAACGACACGGCGCGACGGAGCGGCGGCGGCGGGTCCGGTCCCCGGCCGTTGTACACTGTTGTTTGTTAGGTATATAGTTTTGACCGTGGTAGTGGTCGTCAGGACTGCTGAACGACAAGAGATTAAACGCAATTTTTCCGTTTATAAAGTAGGTACCTACCCGCGCTACGGGTTCGTATTGAGATACGCGTTTGTGCGAGGAAGACCGTACGAGTTTACACATAATATGTATATTATACCTACTTCGGGTCGCACACGTGTGAACGACGTCTGTTTCCGTAAAAACCGTTTTCCGGCAAAGCGTTTTTTTTTCTCGACCACCGCCGTTACCTTAATCCTATCGTCTGTTTGGCGTATAGACTGTAACGCGGATCATTTTCGACTCTACACTAAATCGTCGACAAAACGAGTTGCAGATTGCCGACCAAGACAATTTCTACACGGTTCTCGATGTGCCGGCCTTATCGAAACGATATAGCGACACACGTTCCACGTGGATCCCCCCGCTCTGTCTCCAAAGAGCGAATAACGATGACGACAAAACGTCTGCCGAAATAAAACATAGACTAATATATTATGGACCGACGCATATTATATATTGTGTACACACCAAACAATAATAATATTATTTAATATTATTCAGCAGCAGGTTTACGCACACACACAACTGGCTACGCACGTACCTAACCTGTGCGTGATGATGTATATACGGCTGCGATATATACCAACGAATATATATATATATATATATATATATATATATATATATATATATACAGTACACCGAGCTGAGGCCGCGTAAGGGGATATTAGCACGGGGCGGCGGCTGCGGCGGTGACGGTTCGCGTACTTTCACACCCAACGCACGTAATCCGCCGCCGTCGGTTTCTCATCGTTTCGTCTCTCTGTTTGGCCGTTGCCCGTCTTGTAACATAATACATATATATATGTGTGTGTGTGTGTGTGTACGAGTGAATAATACCTTCTGCCACGACTACGGTGGCGGCGGTACACAGACGTTGTCTGATTAGTGTGCTGTCGTCGTCGTACTTTTATACCATATACTGGCGCATGCGAAGGGGACGAGTATAGTGCGTGCGCGATGAGTCTCTCTCTTCGGCATTCGTTTTCGGCCCGAGACTTGACACGACGACGACGAAGACGACGACCACGTCAACGTCGTCTGCGCTCGTTTGTTTATACACGCGTACACACACATATATATATATATATATATATTTTTACACGACAATCGTATATAATGACATAGAGAGGTAAATATATATATATATATATATATATATATACGCATTATTATACAAATACGCCGACGGAATATGAAACGTTAACAACAAAATAATAAACACGTGAATAGATTTCGCGACGACCACGACACGGCGGTGGAATAGATATCGTTATTATTTTTATTATTATGACGTGTTCCTCGGATGAAAATAAAAAAAAAGCTCTTTGACTGAGCGGCACACGAAAGACGACAAGGGAAAAAAAACAAACACGAAACAAAACAAAAGGACCGATTCCAATTATAAAAAATAAAATAACGCGCGTATATACAAAAAAAGACGACGACGGCGATGACGACGACCGAGTAAATATATGCGTGTGAACATTAAGGGGCCGCACCTCGGACGAATACTAAAAAAAAAAATAATAATAAAAAAAAATAACAACGACCGCCGCCGTTCAGTTGTTATCACACGACTAATGACACCTACTGCTGAGGTAGCTGCGCAGCGGCATATATAATATATATATATATATATATATATATATATATATATATATATATATATATATATATATATATATATATATATATACGAGAGTACTAAAAACAGAAAAAAAACAATAAGAGATAGTGTTCTGTCCATTAACACCAGCGTTATTTATTGGCCGCATAAATATCGTTCGGGTGGCCTTTATCTCTGCCATGCGCGTGAGAGTATGTGTGCGCGTGTGTGAGTGTAATGTGTGTATGTTTTATGTGTGTATCAGCGACCGGTGTGTACAAGGCCTCGTTTCTTTTTATTGTTATTAACCCGCGCCGGTCCGGTTCCGAACGAGCTAAGACGACGGGACGTCTCTCCTCCTCTTCGATTCCTCCACCACCGCCTCGAACCTCGCCGTATCTGCTGCAGCTCGTTTCCCGAAATATATATGTAATAAAACTCGAGGAAAAAAAATGAAATGAAATTTATATATATATAAAGAACACGAACGACAAGTCGAGCATTGAGCGGGCGCGCGCGTGTTATTGAGTGTGTGTGTGTGTGTGTGTGTGAGAGAGAGAACGAAAAACAGGGAGTGATAGAGAGAGAGAGAGATTCAGAAAAAAAACGAGACGTATTATCAACCGACGACATCGCGACGAGAGGACCGGGTGCAGCGCCAGTAGCTGCGCCAGAGCATGTACCTACCAATATATATATATATATATATATATATATATATATATAAAACGTATACATGCGTGCTTGTACGTATATAATGCGTGTTTCGGTCGTTATTAATTTGAATAATATTTCAAGTACGGTAGAAACCGTTTATAGTGACATTTTAGGGACCGAGAAAAACAGGTCGTAATAAACGATACGCATAACCGAAATAAATCAAATGGCGCGTAATGTGTTTGTACACACAAATATACATTTACATTATATACGTGTGTACACATACATACACATCGTGAGGTATTATAAAGTTTTCGCAAGGACCTTCGATTGTAGGTCGTTAAACCCAGTATGTGTCATATAACGTAACCGGCGTGTCATTGTGCTGGCGGCAGTGGTTTATACCGTGTAACATACCACGTCATAATATCATACCGCGCGTGATAAAAAGTATCGCGGAAAAAGTATTCCACGCCACGCACTATCCTCGCGAGTCTCCGGTCGCGCTTCGTTTCTACAGTGCGCATAGGATGATCGTATGGTGTACGTTAGCAAGTCGCGTGCACACGTGCGCTCGACACACCGAAAGTCGCCGGGGTTCACGACGTCACCACGAAACGACGAGAGCGGAAAACAAAATTTAAAATAATGACACTCTAAGTACGAGATTCAAGTGTGTGGAGACACGTTTTTGCTTTTTTTTTGATGTCGTTTCTTTCCGATATTCATATTGTCGTCCGTGAGAAACGCGCTCGCGTCGTATAGTCGTTTCGGGCGCTCGTTATTATTTATAAAATAACACAATAACATTATTATTACTTTGTGTATTCGTGTGCCGTCGTCGTGGTCGCGTATACACACAGATAATTGGCGGCGGTGTCGTAAAACGATGATACGGCTATATAGCACACATATACTGCACATACGGACGTGATACACCTTTTTTACATAATATTATCAACGTCATTATTATTATTATTATTATTATCATTACGATCGTCGTAAGGCGCCAAAAGAATTAACGACGCACGTATATATTATAATATGCACGCGAACGCGTGTAGTAATAATAATTGGACGTGTATCGCCGCCGCCGCCGCAGTCGTTTTGTCCACCTTTCAATTAGTGATGCCGGTGCAACTATACAGCCACACGGCAGCAGCGACGGACAAAAAAAAAAAACAAAAAAAAAACAAAAACAACAGACCGAGTCCCCGACGACGAGATTTTATTTTTATATACAACGTTTATACATAAATGCGTACGGTTTTTTTTTCCATCGTCCGCTCGCGCTCCGTCCTGTCGTCGGGCGCCACAATATTTTCTCCGTTTGTCGTCTCGCACACGAGTGTCCTATACATATTATTACATATACCTGTAGTAACGTCGTTTGTTATACGTGTTTTTCGGAATTTTTTTTTCGCTTTTTGTTTTTCATTCGTATTTTTTTCGAGTGCGAGAGCGAGCGTGCGCGCGCGCGTAACTCGTTCCGAGGGGTAAAAAAATATCAATTTTATGTATTCCGTTAAAACGCGCCCGACGGCGCACGCGAGGTCTTCATTTAAATACAATGGAGGTAAAAACAGATCTCGTTCTGCGAGACGGACAGACGATTTATTTTTATTATCGGTTTATTTTAATTTCAGCATTAACATTTTACCCGAACACCCGCTGCACACGCTGCTGCACCACCGTACATACATGCGCGCGTATGTATATATATAGACGCGTATAGATGTCTATCTTCCGGCGGCGGGCGGCCGACCGGCCAGGGGACACACTTGCTGACGACGACAAAATTTATCCGCCACCGCGTACATTATTCGCACCACATATATATATATATATACATGTAGGCAAAAAAATAATAAAAACATTCGCGGTGTGAATGAGTCCTTTCGCCCATGTATATACGCGGCAGTCTCCGAGAACGGTGCGTGCAATATTCTGGTTTTTTCCTGTTTTTTTTTTTTTTTATTCGTCTCGTTCTTCTTCTTATTTTCTCCTTCTTTTTTTTAATTAACTAGAATACGCCTCGTGTTTTTATTATATTATTATTATTATTATTATTATTACTATTATTATAATAATTATTATTGTTATTATTATTATTATTATATTTTATGGTAGCCGGGACAATTAACCTGAAATTCTTCATTGTTGCCCGCGCGTATGATGTTTTACAACCGTTTCTGTTGTTTTATTTTCCGGTGAGATTGCTTGTTTTTTTTTTTTTTTTTTGTTTCATAGAAAAAAAAATCTACAATATTATTTTCTTCCTTCCACGGCACGACCGTTTTCGTCGATTTCGTTCATTTTTTTTTTTTTTTTTTTTTTAATCTGGCGTCAAACGTCAATAAGATCCGGAAATATTTTTGGTAACGAATTTCGAGACCGACGACGGTGGCAAACGCCGACAAAAGGACAACTCTTGTCTTATCTAGTGTAGCCATCGAATACCGCGCGCGCGGCACCGGGCTCCCTACTCTCTAGCAGCGACGTTCTGCACCGCACTCGCGGCACACCGCACGTTATTTAGTCGACGACAAAATGAATATAATATAACGAGTTTTCACTCCGGCCGATTAGAAGAAGTTAGAGACGTCTGTTTTTTTTTACGCGTGTAAATAATTGCTTTTAACGTTGGCGCGAGCCAGAAACGTTACCCACCGCTATAAAAGCGTCCAGATTTTAGATACGTATACGATTTTAGATACACCGGCCCCTTTAAAAATGTCACGTATCAGAAGAGTATAAGTTTACCGGTACAAAAAAAAAAAAAATTAATAAATAAAAAATAATGAAAATAATAAAAATATCGCGAGCTGGAAGACAATGTCGGTTTTCCATTTTCGAAAGCGATGTTGGCGCGAGGGATATTTCGTCCGGACGTCCGGTCGCGTTTAAATCGTACACGTCGACGAAATGACAAACAACGTAACGCAATATAGCAGCCGTGGTTATCGCAGTTGCGGTGTGTTGGCGTGATTCCAACGTTTCGCGATACAAGAGCGAAAAAATTGCAATCGGTCCCGCGGGGTCATGGCAGTTTCTTGTGCGTCACGCAGAGTTCGTCTCCTGCAAATAACGAATGACCGATTTCGCGGGATTCAACACGCGACCGTCACGTCAAATTATCCGGAAAAGGGCCTACTATTTAATGACCAGTGAGAGTAATCGTTAATTTATGGCAGTTTCATTTTTTATCGATATATAGATAAATATAATACTGTAATATGTTATGTAAGTTAATTAGTTATGATCATGAAGAATAACGTCGTTGAGCCAACGGCCATTTTCTAACCTATAATACTCTGTTGAAAAAACAGTCGGGTTTCGCCCGACTCGCCAGTTTTTTAGGCACCTACGAATAGTAAGCAATAGGTAATGCTGTGTTTAACGTCCATAAAGGCACAATGATGCCGGTCCACCATAAATTGTGGAAATTATTCAACCGATTTTTATATGCGGATGGCGGACGGGTTTTTAACGGGCCCGTGAAGTCACGGTATAAACACATGGTTATTACGTTTTTATTTTCAAAAGTTGAAAAAAATGTTTTACGTTTCAATAAATATTATAAATCACAAGACAAAATGACGTTTGCGATATGAGTGATCATTAATATACAACTTGTATAAGGATTTCCAAAAAAAAAAAAAAAAAATCCAATATTGATGTACATGACGTGAAAAACGTCATCAAAAGTGTTTAATTGTTTGAACCCTGAGGAGTTTCGCGCAAATTTCAAAAACAACCTCCGATTAAAGATCGGTGGGTGACCCTTATAGTGAACTTTTTATTAATTTAAATAATTTAGGCCCACGAAACCTTGTGTGTATTGCACGTATACACACGTCGTACATACATTTTTAAATATTATTATACGACTGTACGCGCAAACGGTGTTCATTTTTTTCCCTGCTCGGCGGCGATCTCGCACGGCGCGGGGAGAGCATTGCGCGAACCCTATCTAGGTGGTGTGAAAACCAACACGCGTCTAAAACTCCCGCGAATGACCGTTCGACGACGGAGGGTGTGGCCCGGATAATCCCCTTTGGGCGTCGCGGCCTGCGCGCGGTTTTACCCCCACCGGTGGCGACGACGGTGGTGGCGTTCGTTCAACACGATGTCGCCGTCGGAAAACACGCCGCTGTCTTTCGAATAATAATAATAATAAAAAAATAGTCGTGTTTATCGTTTTTTTTTTCTTCCTTCGTTTTTTATGTTCTCGTCCGAAATAGATCCGATCGAAAAACAACTGATTACCATAACAAGGAGACACCGCGCAGCCGCAAGTCTACATCACTGCTGTATATACCTGCTAACACACACACATATATATTATGTATATGTGCTCATACGACGATAATCGAAATCGACATTTTACACCGTTTTAATTAACGCGCGGCTGGAGTAAAAAAAAACTTGGGTACACGCGTAAAAATAAAAACCGGTGACGTTATATTATTATTTTCGACATCGTACACGATTTTGGGATTAATAATGAACAAAGTTTTATTATACCTTAGTGTTTTGCGATCGATGACATATATTATTATACATACAAACAACGTGGTACCAACGAGATTTTTGTACAGTTCCCGAATCTCTAATTGTATGGGTCACGATTATACAGACAATAATTAATAATAATGAACAAATAATTAGTTTATCTACAATCGTTTACGTCTGATTGTATATATGTATTACAATGTATATATAGATACATTGATGCGCGTGGTCAGTCAACGTATGTCACATGATTTCAATGTCAGGATAATTAATCTGTTAATAACCGTGTAACGTTTGCTTTCTTACTCGGGTGATTTTATTTGTAATTACGAATCTTCCTAAAACCACAGGGTGACTTGATGCAAAAATTAATTTATCGCCTTTCGGTTCATGTATATACATTTTAAAAGTAATATTGTGTTTTACTCGGTCACTTAATTATAACCGTGCTTAAGCGTACCAATACTTTTGTATATAAGCACGACTAATGTGTTGACATTCATATCGAATTCTCGGCGCCTTGACTTAATAGAACACGTCATACGTAGGATAATTAACGAATATTTTTTTCTTTTGGTTCGATTTTAAAACTGCGCCGAATTTTCGGTACTCGATCATTGACGTTAATCGTACAAAAGCGTAGGAGAGTTAATTTTTAATTTACCCGTAAACCACCCTGCACCCTGTTATTAAATTTCAACTCTTTTAATGTGAAATACTGCAAATCAGTAATTATTACTTTAATAATTTCACTATAATATAATGACACAGCTGTTTAGTTTTTCATTTATCGAATGTAAGATTAATATTTATCATTCGATCGGTTAG
The DNA here is from genome assembly GCA_027580255.1 of Therioaphis trifolii. Lineage (NCBI taxonomy): Eukaryota > Metazoa > Arthropoda > Insecta > Hemiptera > Aphididae > Therioaphis > Therioaphis trifolii. The sequence goes on from CM050407.1 coordinate 6,139,375, forward strand.
ATACTACCACCACCTTTGGAACAATACTTCCACCACCTCATTTCAAAGGCGAATCGACGGACGACTCGCGTTAAGCGTATACACTGCATGTTAGTCGTTACTGCAGCTGTACACGACTTACACGCCGTACGTGTGTACCCGTAATGTATCGGTTGAGCGCGGCGGCGGCGTCTATCGTGATTCGCGGCACTTTGAACCTCCCTCGCCGCCCGGTCACGGCACGAACGACGACGAACACAATTTTCTCTCGATACTTCCAGTAGCAGCAGCGGTATATACACATATTATATACGTAGACGATGTATATAAATATATACATACATTTACACTGATTTCCCAGTGGGATCTCGTGTCTTCATGCAACAGTTACTTATGTGTGTGCGGTGGTGGTCTAATAACATTATACGGTGTACACCGCACTCGGGATGGGTTTTTATACACACTTTGTACACGTATAATGTACGTGCGAGTCGCTCCGACAGTGTAATACGTATTCCCATGGGGGGGTGTATTTCAGAATGCGTGCGTGCGTGCGTGCGTGCGCGTGTCTGTGCGTTATGCGAGCGTGTGTGTGGCGCGCATGTTATTATTATTATGTACGGAGAGAGAGTCGATTACAAAAATCCGGTGGCCCGCGATTAATCCTACCCGAAAAATGTTATCTCCTTTTATTTTTATTATTATTATTTTTTTTTTTTTTCTCCCCATTTGACGGACGCCGACAACGCGGCGCGATGATCACACAATATGATCTCAGTTCGGTGGCGTTGTAGGTACATCGCATCGCCGGGGATCCATTGTCGGCGTCTACACGAAAATCCGGCAGAGCGGAAAACAGGAGCTCGCAACGAATGCGGAGTATATGTGTAGGTACGTGTGTGTGTGTGTGTGTGTGTGTGAACGGCGTGTATAATATCGTCGGCGGGATGTATTTATACACATGTTATATGGGTTTTTGTTGCTGCCTACGCGAACGAAATGCCGTTTAAAAATGGAAATTTTTTCGAGTAGGGTTTACGCGATAACGGTCTCTTCTTCTTTACGGCCCAGTAATAGGCGCACAATGGGCTTCTTTTTTTCTCGGTTTCTTTTTCTTTTTCGTTTTTTTTTTTTCCACTCGTCCTCGTCGCGCCGGGATATTTATCTAATAATCGGTTTGAAATTCCTTGGTGCCGCGCCAGAATAATTACACCGACGACTCCCGTCACCTGGGACCTCTGCCGCCGCAGCCCGAGCGCGCGTTATTACATCTACACGTCAACCGTTATACATATTAATATCACCTTAGTGATAAATTATTATTTCGTCGATCTATGGGCTACGATACGCGTCTACAATCCGATTTCGAGTGGTGACGATACCGTTTCTGTTATGCGTGGTGTCACGTACGTCGTTAAAATTACGAAACGAAACCGATTGCCGTTCGCACGTCTTTTACGATAAATAATTTCACGTAAACGTTACACTGCACGCGTCGACGTCTACGTGCGTTATTATTCTCACACCGTCCATTATTACCGCGTTAAGTTAGGTCTAACCTAACCTTAGAGATTTAAGATTCGTCTGCAGCGGTCTTTAATTGTGAACACTTTCCAATACACACGTTCGAATCGTTGAAATCTGTCAAAACTCACGATGATATCGTTTTACACGTATACGGTGCCGAGCAAGTAGAGATTACACTAAGTAAGTTATTTTATATTCATAATATACGTAATAAAATTTTAACACGTGTACGCCTTTTATAATAATATACACGACTATGTGTATAGGTACAGTAAACTTTGTTCTTTAGCATCGTCCATACACTATTATACCTCTAATATATAGGTATTAATTATTAGAGAACTGCATAATAAAAAAAAAAAAAACAAACATTTTTTTTTTTTACCGTGATGTTATTAAATTATAGGTTTAGTTAAAGGATTTTATCAGAAATGTTTCGTCAGTATGTTCTAAAAAAAAAAAAAAAAACTAATTAGATATTAGATGAATATTTTAGAGGCGAGAGGAATTTTAATGAAAATAATTAATTCCGAAATTTAGAGTGGGCGAACGCGATTATACATTGCACCAATTTTTACTATCGACATAGTTTTCTAACGTACGCGCGAGCACCAATTTCCATAAATTAAAAAAGTAAGTTAATAAAAATGTTGGTTTTTATAATTTTAAAACCAGTTTTCTCAAATATTTGTATGTATATAAATATACGTACGCTCTATACCCATAGACGTATTATAATAATGTGTTTTACTACGTGTAACAATAATCATATATTACGTGTGGCAAAGGTAATATATGCATGGTGTGTGTATACGTGATTGGTAGCACCTATCATATAATATATTATATTATAATATTATATTAGCTTTTCGAATTTTTTCAACTGGAGTTCCTCTTATCGACGTTCGTCCCGATTGAAAGCAGTGCGAGGTCTCAAAAACACGGTTAGTACACGCCGTGCGAGGATTTGCGCTCGCGGCAAAAAAGAAGTACACGCGCGCGTGCGCACACTCGCATCTTATACAAACAGGACGATATAATGTAATAAATTTAATTGTGTAAACGAGGGATTGGAACTGCGCCGCGGCAGACGCGGTGAATAAATCAGAAATCGCCGGGACGTGCGTTGTTTGCGTACTTGGCGTCACGTCTAGCCCTCCCTTCGCGGATACACACTCGTGCACTGCTCGCACTCCCACACGCCAAAAGTGGTCCGGATTTCAACCGGCACCATGGTAACGTCGAAACCCGAAATCGGATGTGCAAACAATATTCCAGACCGCGGCGAAAACCTTTTAACAACAACAACCGTCGCACACGTGCTCGTCATACAGATGGTACGTAAACTTCGTCGTCTAATACTACTACCTCCACATCGTACGTATATACGCGCTTGAATATAATATATAGCCGAGTTTATACCGTCTATATAATCATTTGGACGCCCAAGTTTCCGGAGATTTGGTCGGAATCGGCCGTTTCGAATCGCACCAGGTCTGGCCGCGTCGGCGCCTCGGCAAAACTCGGTAACGACACTTGCGACATATTTTTCTATGTTTACGATGTAAAATATTATATAGACGTGTAAAATGTGTACCAAGGCAAAAGGATCTGTAGTCTCCGCGACACATGTATACGTGTAGACATACACACACACACACACACACACACACACACACACACACACACACACACACACACACACACACACACACACACACACACACACACACACACACGCACGCACATATACACGCACATATATACAATGATATATTGTAATAGTAACCGGCCGGAGGAGGTGACATTCCCACTTGAGTTGCAGGCGCCACCCGGCAGTGGCGGCGCGGTGTCAGGTACACACACACACACATACACACACGACCCTATATAATAATATGTGCGCATTATGTTGCCGATGGGACAGGGTTTGTGTATGCGTGTGTGTGTGTGCGTGTGTGCATGTGTGTGTGTATGTATTATTCGTTTCGGACGAGAGTAAAAAGGACACCGCCGTCGTCGCCAGTGATGTGCGCTCGCCGCGAAAGATACGTGTCGACTTTCCGGTCAAACGGTCATCCACCAAAGTGCCGCCACCACCGCCCCGCAAAGGATATAATATATTATATCTATCTCGGTCGACCGCAACTGTTATATACAACCGTGCACCGTTGTTATGTGTGTGTGTGTGCGTGTGTGAGTGCGCGTATACGTATATTACATGTAAACATGTGTACACTACTCTCACACACACACACAAACATAATAATGTGCCGCACAGTACACCATTATATTATATTATATTTTCCATTTTATTATTCCGTTTTGTTTGTCGGACATGCGACACGCTAAGATCGATGAGGTTTTTTTTTTTTTATTTCGATTTTCTCCCTTTTTCTTTTGAGGAAATTGCGTGGCGGCGATCCGCGACCGTGATGATATACGACGACGACACGGAACAAAATAATAATAATAATAATAATAATAATAATAAATGTACAGTAAAAAAAATAATTTGGTTATATCGTCCACTCTGCTGGCACGGATATACCCCTATCCCTTCTCCCACTTTGAAAACGTTTCGTTTAGCACACAATATTGGTCGTACGCGTTTGCTGCATACGTAATGAAAAAGGAGAAAATTAAAAAAAAAAAAAAAAACAATATAATATTTTCCCTCGATTTTTGGCCATAATAATTACAGACTTTTACTACTGAGCACACAATTAATTATTATTGCCACTATACAGGTCTATACGGCTGGTTATTTAGGCTTACGTGTATACGTTTAATACTACGAGTATGTAATAAATAATTCGACTTATACGTGACGGTGTAGCGGCGCGGGCGACGGCGGCGGACCAGCCGTACAGTACGAGTGCCACTTTTCAAGTCGGCGTGTGGAAATTAACGAGTGACACTCCCGGGCCCCTACATCAAAGTCCACGTCGGTGGTGGCGCTCTAATATATAATATTATACGATATATACACATGATTATTATTAGCGTCTCGGCGCACTACTATGGTTTTAGCGAGTAGGCTTCTAACATCGCAGCACGGGGTTGGGCCGTCTCTAAATACGTACAAATATGTATGATAAAATGATAACACGATATTAGCCTACGTACGGACCGACAACGTACAGTGTTCTGAAAGAATCGTACCTAATGGGTGGTGGTGGTGGCGTGTTACAGCCGTTTATGTCACGACGATTCGGCCGAATACACTATAGAACGGTTATATAGTGATATAACGTAACGTTCGCAATAAAATATGGCGAGAGAAAAGAAAAGATAAAACATTATGTTACACTAACTGCAGCGCCGCCGTTTGTCGGTCAGGTTATCTTTTCTCTTTTTACACGGGTATTAGTGCATATTATACCGCACAGATCGTCTCGGGGCCCATAAATTCGAGATTTTAGCGCTTGTCCGGCGGGTCGTCCGCGCTGCAGGGCGGGGTGGTTTTAAAACACAAAAACCTTATACGACCGTGTACGATAAATAACACACACACACACACACGTGAATACGTATATATACACACATCCGACGGGAATTTATATAGGACCCGTCGTGTCTTAAAAAGGTGTCGGAAGGCGACGGGCGACGACGACGGCGGCGGCGGCGGCTGCGGCGTCGGCGACTAGGCACTCAACCCCGTCTGGCGGCGGCGGCTACGGCGACGACGACGACGACGACGACGACTACTACTACCCTCGTCGTGCAGTGCCGCCACCGTTTAATGACTATTGGCGACAGCACCCTAATTAATAGAAAAAGTCTGGTTGTTCTCAGCGGGAGAACCTGTTAATTGAACATCTATAAAAATCTCGTATCTCGCCCGATCTCCGCGCGTTTGTGTGTGTGTTGTTTCTTTTCACAATCGCGACGCACCGCGAGAAACGGCCCCGCGCCTGTTGCAGCCGCCAGCCAGCCCGCGCTCACATTATTATATATCATATTATTATTATTATTATTATTATTACACATAGGTATAATGTTTGTACGCGGCACAGAGTGACAACGGATTTTCGAGCACACACGCACATATATAGTCACAAGACGCGACCTTAAAAGGGTCGAGGTTTTCGAGCGAGCAAATATTTGGTGTCGACCCCCGCCGACGGGAGGATGAAAGAAAAAATAAATAAAAAAATAAATAAAACAACGACCGGAATATTTTCCCGCACTCACACACGCTACTAAACCCTTGTGAAACACTTAACGACACTATATGTGTATCGTCGCCGTTGTCGCCACCGTATCCTCGTGTGATATAGATTGTACAGTGTTTGAGTGTTTGCGTGTGTGTGAGAGAGAGTAATGTTTGCGCGCGGGCGCGAATGTATATTATGTGTGTATGTGTGTACGAGCCGACGCCGACGCCCCGAAACCGTATACTGGCGACGACGGCGGCGGCGGCGGCGACGACGACGGCGCAGCTGAATCGCCGCCGCCGCACCCCAATTTAAGTTTGTGCCAACTGTAAAGTCGGCGAGTGTGTGTGTTTGTTCACGCCGAAGGGTGGTGTAGCTCGCGCCCGCCTTTTTTTTTTTTTAACATAGAATAAATAAATAAATCGTCGTCCTCGCGTATACATCCCGCGGGCCCGGCTCCCGGCTCCCGTTTGTTCAGGCCACGCGGTGGGTTCGCGAGGCCCCGACGACGATGAGTTCCCACAGGCGCGCATGTATACATATATAGATATTAGGTGTACGAGGAACAGAATATTTCGATTTTTCTCTCTCGTCAAAAAAATACATAATCTAAACGCATCGAATGGATTACTACCCTTAGAAACTCTTCGTGCAAAATTTATGAAGCGGATGCGTGGGGCGGTCTATAGCATTTCTGCATCGTTATAGTGACTTTGATAAAATTATTTAAAGTGAAATGAAAATAAGCGGCACGGCGTGTGATCAAAACCAATGAAATAAAGGAAATATATTACTGATGTTTGAATAATTATTAAAATTAACTGTAGTATACACGTATGAAATAGTTACGCAAGAAATTAAATTGTACGAATTATCGATTTCAATAAAAGAAAAAAATCTAGTTTACATGAAATCATACATAAAAGGGTTAAAATCGTTTGAAATAGAAGACACTTGAGAAAAAAACTATAAAGATGACAGTTGCAAAAATCATATCATAATATAATTATTATATAATACTGTTTACTCCGTAAGTAAAATTCCAGAATATTTCGTTTTAATAATGGTAATATTATATTTGAAATACCACATATATTTTCACTAATTTATGTGAGTGCATTAATCAGGAAAATAAATTTATAATAAAAAAGGTATACATTAGGTCGGATGAAAATTAAAAATCTTTGATTTTACGGAGTAACGTCATTTTAGTTCCGGTCTTGCATATCAAATGGATTTTTCAATTTTAAACGGAATCAGTATATATACATATAATAGTTTATACTATAAATGTATACATATTTTCGTCCACGAGAGAGATGAGAGTACATTCAATTTCTTGACGTCACTGTCGGCCTATCCACGGGGTGCAGTCGGTTGTGTCGACCGAAAACGATGGAATTTAATTTATTTTCATGCAACCCAAGTCCGAGAGCCTTAATGTTCACAATGAAAACACTACGCATCCTAAGTGTTAATGCTTTGTCTTTGTTAAATGAAATATACTGTAAAATATATATATATATATACAGCCACACTTTGCATATTCCAAAATAATTACTATAAATAATGTTATAATCATAAGATTCCGCTTGTTGCGACGACGCGACGGGGAGATTATATCATAGAACCGTAATTTTTAATTAGGTGTACGTATATAAATTTTCAATGCGTAATTTGTTGTACTTACAAATCCGTGTTTGTCAGATATGTTGTTGGTGAGCTTTAGCTTGTGAAACGACACGACTTTCTGCATCCACTGTTCGCCGGTCGACGGGGAGTCGGGATGTATGTACATTCGTTTGGGCATTTCCGGATCCGCTTTTCCGGCGACCATCCATCGGCTACATAACGATTAACATACACAACACAAGTGTCATTAAACAGGACCATTGTAATCCACTGGGTCGGGGTTAAATGTGTAGTGAATGATATGATTTGTAATTTATCGGTGCAATAATACAAAATTACGGAATTAATTCGAAATATAAAAAGCCAAAAAGAAAAAAGAAAAAGCGATCGAATCGACGAATGCATCATTACAATGTTATATGACGTGTAGTGGATTATTAAAAAGAAAACTATATTGACGTGTTATTACACATAGATATTTATTATGATCTATATACAAATACATAATACGAAAAATATTAAATGATGCATTCGAAAACAATTTGGCAGTAAGAACGTTATAAAAAAAAATAAAAAACGATCATCATGCTTTGGTATAATAAATTCGTAAACATATAAATGTTATGCACATATATATAAATATATATTTATATATATGTCTGAGCCGAATCCATCCCACACACGGTTTCTCGTAAATTTTTATGTTTGAATGAAGCAAATCTACGGGATATGAATAAAAATATAAACGTAACAAAAAAAAAAAAAAAAAGCCCAAATCAACTTAACAAAAAGGCCGTACTCAAAGTATCTATGTATAGTTTTACGTGTCTAAAATTAATTTACAATTGCTGATGATTTATGGTATGATAATATTATGTAGGTATTAACTATTTAATCGTGTCATTATACGTTCACACAAATCGAACAGTAACAATATTCAAATATACAGCGAGATAGTGACGTGATCACGAAAAAAAAAATAAAAAAATAAACCAAAATCAAAAGAATTTTATTTTCGTACTGAACATAATATGATATGTGTAAAGTCATAAAATAATGTTATTAATTTGATAAGCATTTACCACGAATGATATGTCGTTAGTACGACAATACATAATATTATCTAAAAAATTAGTCATTTGATTGAAATTTGTTTACTTTTTGTACCTGTTGTGGAACTTATAGCGACAGTCGTCGGCGGCCACGATGTCCATTAGCAGTATGTATTTGGCCTTTTTGTCTAGCCCCATTACTCGGACTTTGTAAGCGGGGAACATCCGCCTAATCGAACAAAACAAAACAAAAAAGAAACTAAAAAAAGCTATACAGGGTTAACACAAAAAAAAGATTGATACATATTTTATTTTCAAAACATAAATCATGAAAAAAAAAAAAAATCGAGAACGTTTTAGGTATACATGTATAACCGACGTCATTATGCGGTACCTATAATAGGTAAGTATGATAATATGTATTATTGTGGTTGTAGTTACGGGCCGGGGGAGAGGGCGGGTCGGTGTACAGCTCAGCTCATATATATAAATATACATTTTGTACACGACTACGACGACGACACCGTGCGTATATTCACAGACGCTACACGGTCGACACATGACGTTACGTTCGATGTATTGTTATCATGCGGACGTGTGCGAAAATGTATATATATACGCATAACGTCGGGCGTGCACTTGCGATAAGTTGTTATACGCATATTATGTACCTGTTGTGGAACTTATACCGATAGTCGTCCGACGCCACAATGTCCAGTAGTAAGATGTACTTGGTTTTTGCGTTCAGACCATTCACGCGAAACCTCATTTGGGGGAACATTTGCCTGCGGACAATTTTTTCGAATATTTGTTTGGGTTTTTTCGTTTTTTTTTTTTTTTCGTTTTTCCATTACACAGACATCATTTTAAGAGAGAAAAAAAAATCATATGCATGCACATAATTTATGGTATAAAAATACATATTGTTCGGCGCGGCAGACGGGCGATTATCAAATCATGGTGTACGAGGGGCATATAATACGTTTTCTGGTCCCCATATATCGAAACCAATACGCGGCTTACACAAACACACACACACACACACACACACACACGAGCGTGCGCATACACGTCTTTAACGTGTATTATACGTGTACAATATCCGCGCTCGCGGGGACTCATACGTCTGGCTCGACGCGCTTACACGTATATATATATATATATGTTATATATTATATTATAGGTTCTATCCCTCTAACAACATAATATTCGGAAATCCTTCTCCTCCTGCTGCCGCTCCTCCTCATGTCTCCCTGCAGTTCCCGTCCGAAAAATATATATAAAACCATCTGCTGCAGCAACTGCAGCACACACACGCACACACACACACATACCTCCCCGGACCCTATTAAACGGCGGCGGCCATCTTTAATCGTCACAATAGGATGAGTGCATGATATCTCGCACTTTATTATTACGGTAAGTACGCTTCATCGCTCGCCCTTTTTCACACCACCCCCCGCACAAGCGCACGTACGCGCCGCCAGGATCCATTATTCGCGAGCGACCGCTCCATTATACGTACACCACGCGGTATATTTTCGAAATTTCAACCCTTATAATAAATAATATATGTCCGTGTGTTTGTATGTGTTCGCGTGTGTGAGTTAATACGAGCTGAGAAAACCGGCGGCGATGATGTGTTGTACAAAGATGGGAGGAGGGACGACTGGGGGGGGACGGGACGCGGGCGCGCTCGGTCGCTCGCAACGGGGCAGGGCGTGTTTTGTGGGCGAAATCCAAAGTCCGGAAGTGAACTTAACCGAATTCGATCGGTCTCGCAGGGGTGACGCGCAGTTTCTCCCTGAAAATAATATATATTATATTGTATTTGAGACGAAATAATATATTATATTGCGCGCCCTTTATATATATATGTAGACACGAAATGTGATAGGTTTTGAGTATTTCTTTTCCCTATTATTATTTTATTTTTATTTTTTCAGCCGATAATATGTTATCGCACATTGTTGAAAAAATCTGACTGGACAATAAAATAAAAATGTGTATGCGGTTTTCGTGTGGGCGATGGAAAAGAAAACAAAAAAAAAAAAAAAAAGGAATAATATAATTTGTTCCCATTATTTCGCTGTCGATCCATTGTGTGTGCGCAACACACGTGTATTTCAAAGCCATCCGATATCGTTTTAAAACGTTTTATCTATATACCATATTATATAGGTATTATATACATACATACGGGTATACGAAAACTACGCCAATAATATAAATTATTATACAATCGTGTGACATAGGTATATATATACACACGTATTACGATATTACATACACGTATATTACATATTATATTGTGCTCCTGCACAGTTTTGTGTTCGTGGCAGTAAGTTCCATTATTATAATATTTCGACAAAAAACAAACGCTGTTCGCCGCGCTATTATATATCTGATCGATGATAAATCGTGAATCGCATAATAATACCTACGGTATATTATACGGTACACACGTGTGTGTGTGTGTGGTAATAGGTACGTAAATTTCGTATTATATACGCGCGGAAACGTGCGGGGTTTCGTTTTATGCATTGTACTAATTAAACTCGACGAACGCACGGTCGTTTCAAAGGATCCTCTCTGCACGTGCACGCGCGAGTTTACCAGAGATTAACACGTACCACAATATCGTACACACGCCGCCGTACAGTGTCTACGTCTAATATAAATCACCGTTAAACAAATGCGTCTGCGGCAGATACACGTTACGGCGTTGTAACAGTAGCAGCAGTAATAGCTGAGGTACACCACCCACTCGGACTGGTTTTTTTTCCCCCAAACGCGATAATCATTCGGTGTGTTTCTAGTGTTTAGTATCGACGCGCGTACATAATACGTGTATAATAGAATGGAATTGGTAATTCGTCCGTTTTTCACGTAAAATACGCGCTTACTACGCAACTTACACCTATATAATATACGTATAAGTGTACGACTATATAACGCTGAATTAAACCTGGCTTCGCTCGGGTGTGAAAATAATTATTTAAATAATATATTGGAACGCTCAACAGAAAACCCATCGAGTTAAAATATATACGTGTTCACTTATCTCCTTCCCCGGCCAAAAAATTAAAAAAAAATCAACACTAAGCGACACCCGGAAAGTTCTAAATTAAAAAAAATAAATTAGTGAAAAAGTTCGACAGCGTCGTTAGAAACGTGTTACGTGAAAAAATTCTGTCCCATCACCTGCATATAATTGGGATACAAGTTTAATTGACATACGTTATGAATAATTTACGGTGGTTTTTCTATAAAAATATTTTTTCATTCAGCGATGGCAAAATTCGAGTAAGGAAATCTAAAACCACCAGTCACTATAAAAAAATTCTATAAATTACTTTTATTATACCTACTATACAGTCGATATGTGCTTAATTGTGTATTTAGTTTATAGTTACATAGTTTGTATAGGTAGGTTAAAATGCATGATAAAAAAAAATACAGAACGTACACGCCTTAGATTTAAAAATCAGTAACATTATGTATTTATTATAGATAGGTACACAGTATTCGATTGAGCGATTATTCGTCTCGACCATTTAAATTGACTAAATTCTACGTGTAAATGTATTTACCAAGTATGTGGATACATGCATATACTCTAAGAATGATATTTCGTATCAAGTAGAATAATCAAACTATCGCATGAATTATGAAATATTTAAAAAAAAAAAAAACACTAGTTTAACCTAACCTAACCGAAATTAAATGTAATATTTTTGTATACGATGACTTTTGTCCTCCTGTACGCCACCGTTTTGATTTCGTGAATAATAGATTATAATATATAAGTCACCTATAAATGCCTGATGGGTATATACGCTATATTGTTACGTTAACGACGACACGCCCAAGTTATTTACTCGCGTAGATGCGTGTCAATAGAATATACCAGAATTGAGAATCCTATGCAAACAGCGGATATATTTCTTGAATAATGCAAATCAGATTTCTAGCGCATATCACAATAGTATGTGCGTTCAGACATCTCAATATAATAATAACATTACTGCAGTTGTTACGAAACCCATAGGTACGTGTGTATTGTATACTATATATGATACACACGCCGGAAATATCGCGTATAGGTATACTTTCCGTCAATAGTACTGTTCAAACGTACGTATATCGACGACTGATTCTCACGTCACGAATATGTCAGCCGTATATATACCCGCAGCAGCAGCAGTAAACCAACATTGTATAATGTATTGACACACGAAATAAAGATTATTTTGAAAAAATAAATAAATACGTTTATATATCCTATATAGATTAAAGCGCGACGAAACTTTATAATATTATATTATTATGTCTTAGTTATATTTTACACGCCCGCGTGTATTTAAACACGCGCCGTTGATCGTTTCCCCGGGGCATTGTTCAGCTGATATTCCGAAGACGAGCGAAAGAAAAAAAAAAAAAGAGGAAAGAGAGGCCGAGCAGCAACAAGCGTCGCTGCAAAAAAGTTTTCAGGTGTATAATAATATTCATATACTATTCGTAAATATTAAAGTAAGTCTCCTGAGAGAAGGAGAACGAGAGAGACGGAGAGGAAGAAACAGACTTTTTATGAGTGGCACTCTCACGAGAAGTCCCGCGTTAAATTAATATAGGTACTCGTGCATTGTTATTGTAATTTATACGTATACATGTATATTATAATATATAGGTGCCCACACGTATAACGTGAAACGCGCGTCGTTTCGTGCGCGGAAAAAGCGGACAGACTATAAAAAACACACGTATACATTATAATATAGGTACATTGCAGTACAGTAGCAGCCTTAACGTATTATATTATACGTAATATCTAACGCGATAATGTATCGTATTGTATTTTATAAATAATATGCGGTTCGCGTGCGATTATTTCTCGAAAACTTAAAGGGTTGGTTTATTTATTTATTTTTTTTTTTTTATGATTTTTTTTTTCACTTCGTTCTCCTCTCCTCGACCACGGAGACGGGCAACGACCGAAAATAAGACGCTTATCACACAATATAATATCATGATGAGTAGGTGAACCGTATACGGGGTGTGTGTTATAAATAAGACGTTTTTGAAAAACGTTCACACGGCGCCTATACACGCGTGTATGTAAAAACCGTAGACAGTGTACGAAAACGTATATGAATGTATGTATACATAAAAGGCGGCGGCGGCGTGAACGAAGAAAGTGTTATTTTGTGTGTGAGTGTGTGTGCGTGTGGGTATGTATTATGATGTGTACCTACATATAGTTATTGAACACGCTGCAGGCGGCGGTCGAGGTGATACGGCGCGCGATGAAGACGACACGGTCGATTGGACAAAGAATAGAAGGTGTTTCTCTTCCTATTGTGCGTAATGGGTTGCTACTACTATACGTACACGATATATAATAAATACATGTAGTACACCCGAGTATACACGTGTGTGCGTGTGTGTGTGTACGTGTATAAGAGCGCCGCGTATTATAAAAACCGAATACAATAAGGCGTGGTGCGCGTATATATACATATATATATATAATATGCGTGTTGTTGTGTTGTACTTTCGTCGACGCCGGCGACCTAATGTACCGTGTAAACACGGCGACGCGCACCCGAAAAAAAACACTTTGTAGATATAATATAGGTACATACACGCGTACGCTCGTCGTACACACCTCGTAGTGTTTTACAGCCAGACGTACAATATATATATATATATATATTGTATTTATACCCAACTTACAAGGTGTAGGCACGATGCGAGTACGCGTGCGTAAGACTCGGTTACGATCTAGCCATGTACCCTGTATGCGTTCAGTCAGATAATATGTTACACCCGTGTATTCGCATCGTCGGTGTGTAATACGCGTCGCGACGCTGTTTTACGCCCACGGAAGTACCTATTGGCGAAGTTATTTGACTTTGACGTATACGTAAAATTATGCGTGCTCGTACCGATACGGTACACGAAGAGAGGCGCTAACATATTATATTATTATATACACAGGGCCGTATTATATCATCGCTCAGGCTGTTTAAACTGCAGCTTACGGCGGGAAACTTTAAAGGCGGCAACAAAACTACATATTTTCGTTTCACGGTTGAAGCGTAAAAAAACATATTTGTCGTAGAAATATTCTTTTCCTAACATTTTTAAATATGAATACTAGCGATCATAATGCAATAGGTTTTATACGAATATGAATATATAATGTATAATCCGATGTGATTTTTATTTATCATTGAACTTATACTAATAATTATTTCAAGTAAACCGGCGTAAAGTTCCTTTATACTTATAACTTTGGCTGAGATTTCGATGCAATGTATTTTTTTGTGGTGCTCTAAAATGAAACACTATATAAACGGGAAATATATACTAAAGGTACCTCATAATGTATAGCTTATATGAAACAAACACACACACACGCACGCACATACCTACCCGTGCGTATTTATACGTTTCCAATGTACAGTATCATTATTATTATTATTATTATACACCGTCGTCGTCGCCGCCGTCATTTCACAGACGATTTCTTCGTAAGTATTTTTTTTTTCGAAATAGTATTATATTATTATGTAAAACAAAGAATGCACGTACTAAACGTTTATATATGTAATGTATGATAATATTAAACGCATCACCCGTTCAAGAAGGATTAGAAAAAAAAAAACAATCATTGGGTTAATAATCGAAACACGACGACGATACCGAGACGACGACAACGAATGTGTATACCCTATGCATAAAAACGATGACGACGCGCCGGCGTGCGTTTATAAAATATGTATATAAATATCATATATGTAGGTACGAGTACGGATGGTTAACGATATGATTGATAGTGGTGTGCCCGGGCAGCGGGTGGTGGCGCCAGCAGTAAAAACAAACATACCCCGCGGGCCGAGGCCGAGTGAAAAAAAAACCCGTGTCCGCCCATCTCCATCGTCGTAAAATATAACATTTATATATATATATATAAAGAGAAAGAGAGAGAGAGAGACAGAAAGAGATAGAGAGAGACGGAAGATCCGAAAAAATATTCCAGTTAATTTTTACCTTCTCTCGTCACTTTTTGATTTATAAACGCTTTGTTGGCCTGTGTGTTGGTTTTTATTATTATTATTATTATAGTCGTCAACCGGTCGACCCGGTCGACGACGACGGCGCGCCGAATTTTTAATAGGTACGCCGTTACACTATACGTACCACACATACACGTATTATTCAGGGACTAAAATTGTGTGTAGTACGACAAACTTTGTGCATCACATAATTATTTCGAGTGTATACTACGACGTTAATACGAGTATCGAAGACATATTATTAATTAATTTGGAGTTAAATTTTAATATTGTCGATTGACTTATATATTAAAGGTTTGATTTTCTTTTAAAACGTCCGAAATAGGTGGGTAATATGGTACTACATAAAAAAGACCAAACAATTTTTATTAAATTTGTTGAACTTTCAGATTAAACATTGTGAGGATTTCAATATAGTTTAAGCAATACGTAGTAACCAAGAAAATTTCGGAAAATTAAAAACAAATTCTAAATTACATTCGTCAATTTTTTTTTTTATTTTGTATATAACTCGGGCAAACTAATAATACGTATCATACAATTATAATAATAATTACAATAATAATCAATAATAATACTGTGAATAAAAAAAAAAAAAAAAAAAACTCGTTTCGTAGAGTTTTGCACTATTGCCTATGATCTGGGTTTACAAGTCAACTCGGTTTAAATAGGTAAAGCTTTGGGTAATAAAATATAAACTGTGCGTTTCGAAAATTAAAAATTTTTCTACATTTTCGTCTCGGTATTCATACGTAAACGTCGGTGTGTTCAAAACGGGACGGAAATAACGCGAGTATAGTCATTTTTCCCCTTTTCGTTCGCGCGTCGCGTCGTACAAGAGGGCAAGCGAAACGCCTGTGAGCACGTTTGCCGTGTACACACACGTATATATACATCATCGTGTAGTTTATTGCATGTACGCATATATTATACGTATTATATACAGTTAGTATGGTGCGTATAAAACAAGGGTGTGGCGCGGCAGTGTACGAGTGTACCAATGTTCTATCTGTACACATGAATATATTCATATTGTAGACCCGGCGATGAACAGTACAATATTATAACGTTCTACTATATTTGACTATATATACCTATATATGTACACGCGCGTTATGCATAATACGATGACGCGAGTGCCGAGTAGGTATATACGAGTAGGCACTACGGCTGTTTAAAAGAGCAGTGTAAACACACGC
Source organism: Therioaphis trifolii (assembly GCA_027580255.1). Taxonomy (NCBI): domain Eukaryota; kingdom Metazoa; phylum Arthropoda; class Insecta; order Hemiptera; family Aphididae; genus Therioaphis; species Therioaphis trifolii. The sequence goes on from CM050407.1 coordinate 6,156,006, forward strand.
GGAAAATTGATTATATTCGAACGTCGTTATGTACGTAGACGCCCGGGTGATACGCGTCCGATACGCGTCGTGTTCGTGTGATCGAAAAAGTCGATATAGCGAATACGTCGCAAAGACGAATGGTTCGTGTCTTGAAGGTACTCACGGCCACACCACCGTCGATGCGTATAATAGTCTGACACGGCGTGCAGACGACGCGTATGACGGCGACCATAATTATTGCACGATGATCGGCGGCGGCGGCGTGAAGGTCAATAAATCGTAAATCGTACAGCATCACGCGAAACGCGTCAATAACAACCGAATCAGAAATCCTCGCAGAAAAACCAGCCGGGATCGAGAAAAAACAATAAAGTGTGTGTATATATATATTATACAAGTTGTTGAAAAAGTATTTGGTTACAGTGTTTTACACATCGGTCTAAAATTATGTCGCTCGTCAAATATTAATATTTTTCGAAGTTTTGAATTGTTTAAAAAATATATGTGAAAAACATAGATCCATCACAATTTTAGTAAATTTTGTTAATTTAGTATTAAGTATTTAAAATTTTCATGGATTTTTTTTTTTTTTTTAATTCTCAAAATATTATTCATGTTTCTTTTAAATTGTATATGATTTTTATTTGTTTTTAAATTTTCTCTTATGTATTTGAAATTGATAAGAATGGCTCCCTCGGCACAAGCTCAGCTTTTAGAGGGCGCTGCAATATTTTAATACACGAATAATTTCAAAAATGTATGTATATTATTGTTGCAAATAAATATTTCAATTTCAATTTCAATTTCAAAAAGTCCACGTGCATTCCGTCTCGCGGAGCCTTTGCGCGAACCGGTGGTATGAAACAATTAGCGATTGTAAAACGCGATGGAAATCAATTACGGTGTCACCTCAACTATAATAATATATATATGTATACATATCGACTCGACAGGGTAATCGATCATCGACGTCGGATAAATCATAGATTGCAATCTGCGGACAAAGTTGCAGTACGGTACCGATTCCTGATTTTTCCCACTCGCATTACACACACACACACACGCACGTACAATAGGTATACACTCGTAATAAGCATATAGACATAGGTAGGCACGGACAAGAAAAGGGGACGAACTGCAGGGAAACGCGTGCGCACTAGATTAGAATACATTACACACATAAGCGGCGCGTGTTTACCGCACGAGGGTGTGGCGAGCAGTAAAAATACCAAAGACGTACTATGCCTATTGCCTATGTACATGTGACATATTTAGTGTTAAAAGAGTAACGCTTTGTCAATCGGCCACGGTACAAACGTATAATACAGTATAATATAATGTAGGTACTTAAAGCTATTGATTTTTCTTTTTCGTGCAGCGTAAAATACAGACGACGGAGATTTTTTTTTTTAATAGGTATACTACAACGTCGACGGACAAAACATAATATATAAACGAACGTTTACGACATCTATCTATACAACACACATCCTGCGCGATAATAATAATAAAAAAAAAAAAACATAATTACTGTTGCGCTGCAGCAGTTTCATCTCGAGAAACGATTATAATATAATATACCGTCGTCGTACGATTATACGACTTCGATGTTTAAAATTAATGAGTTCTACTATTTTACGGCACGATAATAACGACAATCTGTATAAAAACACACGAGATAAAGAGAAATCCGTCCGCGACGATTTTGCGCATCAGACTATTGGGCCGACGGTGGTAATTATTATTATGAGCAATTATTATCGTACGAACACGTCATGTACTTGACGCGTGCACCGGACGACGACGACGTTTCCACAGCATTTGGGTTATCTGTGGCCTTATAGCAATAAAATGATATAATATCGTACATTGTTATCGCTCGTCCGACGTATTCACGTTCTCGGAACACAGCTATTATGTATTTATTATTATTATTATTTTTTTTTTTTTTTATTATTTTTTTTTTTTAAATACGACTGCGACCCATTGCCATTTTTAACCGTTTTCGCATGAAACTCCCCGTCGTATATTATTCACATTTTTAATTGATACAGATAATGACAGATGTCCGGGAACGCATTCCGAACCGGCGTTTTTATTGCAACGACAATTATCGGTGTTTACGCGGAAATCATGAAAAAACATTAACGACGTATACGATTTTCGTTCTTATCCCGCGCACGAGGTCGAAGGTTTTATTGCAGGCATTTTAACTGCGACGACCGTCGACAACACGAGAAAAAATCCCCGGTCGTTTTCCCAACAATCGTGTACGGTATCGATAAGTCGCAGCTGCGGGTAATTCTTTCACTATACACACACGCGTATGTAAGTTGCCTACTCTCGAATAATACGAAATAATAAAATTATTATATTACATTTACGTATAAATACTATTAAATTCGTTCAATACCGATTTATCATCATACGATATCGTATAGCGAGTGAGAAAATATCAGATAATTATTTTCTGATTTGCACATTTCCTAACATGAATATGATTTGCGCACGTTCGATATGAATGACCGAGTGGATTGGAAAATCATATCGAAGATCATAAATCTGGAAGACGAAAACTATTCAAAATAGATTTGTACGTGAAAAACCTAAACAATTTTACAAGTACATCACGCCTGTCTTTTGTACAAAAGTGTGTCCGTACAACAAAAGACTTCGGAGCGAAACGAGTTGAATCGCATTAAAAACAAAGCAAATAATAATCCGCGAAAGTTTTGCTGTTCATCATAATGTTTCGTGTTGCTTCGACGTTTTTTTCCTGGAACCGTGTATAATTCGTCTTTGTGATCATTATACCTATAATCATTGCGCTGAACCAGAAAGTGAATTTCCAAGAATGGCTCACAGTTTTTAACGAACTTGTATATCTCTTTAGTTTTTTGATTGTTGGGTAATTGAATTGGATAATTAAAAACGAATTAAGACCCGGACGACGCCGGTGTATACCAACGGTCGAGAAGAGTATATATATATACAATGTGTACATAATATAACAGGGTTTTGTGCAATATACTTTATTACGAGTTAAACAACGAAAAATTACTCGTAAAAACCTGCAAGGGAATCGCGGACACAATAGCGAGTGTACAAGCCGAAAAAAAAGAGAAAGAAATTCATCGCAAAAAAAAAAAAACAGGCGAGGAAAACGTGTTGTTCTTTTTTCCCTTTTGACACAACAGTCTTTGAGGTGTCGACCGAAAACGCCGAGATGAAAAGGGAAAAAAAGTACACGAGTGTACACCTATATATGTGTATAAAAAAAAACGTATAGAACACAAACGTATACAAAGCTTAAAGCTGCAACCGAGTGTACCTACCAACAAATATATCTATACACGCCGGTTCAAGAGAAAAAGGGAAATAAAGAGTTGTATACACTCCTGGCGGATAAAGGGCGCGAGATTAAGGCATATATTCGCAGTCACATCCGTGTGATATATTTTTATGTATATAGGGTGTCCCACTAAGATACATATATCCATTCCAGTATCTACTATGACATGACAGAGATGATCCAATTCCATTTATTTTCACTCAACTCACGTGAATATGGATTACAAATATTCATATTTTAATTGCACAATATGTTCATTTCAATTTTTATAATATTAGGTAAAAATAAAAAATAAATTACTTTTTATCTAAATATTTTTGAAAAATTTAAAGAGAGCCGTTTCAATGAGTAAATATTTTGAAAATAGTTGTGTTTTCAGCTTTTATATTCATTAATTTAAAGTATTTTTAATAAACAAAAAAAAAAAAACAATTAAAAATCATTGCAAAAAATAAAAATATTAGAAAAATAAACTCAACAAAATGGATATCTTAATATTTTGTAAAAAAGTACCTACAGTAATAAATTAATTTTAACGAAAAATTGTATTAAAACAATTATATGAAGCAAGAGATTAAAAAACTGTAGTTTTGTATATAGCTTTGTGAGTCGTGTGATAAAAAAACAAAATTTTACTATACATTTATTAACAAAAGAGGTATTTCGAATGAGTAAATCTTTGTGGGACACCCTGTACATACGATCTCTGTATACATATACATTATACATATAAAATATATGTATAAAGTGTAGGTATACGTGCCTACTGTTTCTGCATCACGACGAATATATACACGGGGTAAACGTCAAAAAGATATGTTATTACTATTATTATTCATCTCTCGTTCTGCAGCAGCAAAAAAACACGCGGGCTGCTGCTGCCATTGTCTATGGGTGTATATATACATAAATATAAATATATATATTCATGTATACCGGGCCGGGACTAGAAAATTAACCTGGTGTGAACATTTTCTAAAGGACACTCATGCGTGGGCAAGGAACGAAGAGAAGCCTGCGGATGATCAGTGTAATGTGGGGGTAAGGGGAAGGAAATGACGAGTGTATAGAAAGAGATACAGAAACGAGGGGAAGGCTACAAGGATGAGGAGGGACACGTGCGAAACGTGTGTGTGTGTGTGTGTGTGTGTGTGTGTGTGTGTAAATGTTATATGTGTGTATATATAATATATGTATATATGCGTGCGTAACCCGGTGACGTCGTCGCACGCGTTCGAGAGAAACTCTTCCGGAAAAGCGAGCGCTTTTCCATATTTTCCCCTTCCATGTCCGGCCCGGCCACGAGTGGAGGACTTAAACTGAGAGCCACAGGACCTCGGGGTAGTAGTGGTGGCGGCAGAGGGCGCGAGCGAAGAGAATAACCCTTTGTGCTCGGCTTATTACGGTCCGGCGAACAGACTCTCTGCGGGCGAACGCAGCAGATTTTTACCATTTGTACGAACGACTGTGGCGTTATATATTATAGTATATTACATTATACACGTATTATAAATTATAATTCACGAGAGAGAGAGAGAGAGAGAGAGAGAGAGAGAGAAACAGAACGAAAAAAATGTTACGACTGTTATACGGTCATTATACAGTATATTCAATGTTATTTTTTTCATTTTCATTCATCGCGAGACAATGTCTATGATATAAATACGTTTTTGTTTTATTCAACACGCCGAAGAGATTTTTGACGCGGATGTAAAATTATTTTTGAAAAAAGACCTCACGATAGTGTACAATGATGTTGCGAGTGCGAATTCAACACATCATACTCTGATAACGTAATGAAGTCCAGCAACCACCGCGACGTGTTTACCAAGTATAAGTGCCAGAGGCCGGCATTGGCGAACCGTGCACAACGAACGCCGCGTATATTTTAGATATATAGTAAACCCCATCACGCGTGGCACCCCTATGGTGACTGCGGCTGAGTGGGGAGAACCGAGGGACGGACATATTACACGAAATAATACAGAGAGAACTGACTCGCTGAAATCCCGAACCGCGATATCGCGATACGTCGCGAATCGATTTCGGACGAAACGGCATTTTTTCCCTTTTTCTGTTTCTTTTTCTTTTTTTTTTTTTTTTTGTGTTTTATGCGACTCGTCTAATTTATGCACGCGTGTGTACTCTCGTATTATAGGGAAAAACGCGCTGACATCGCGGGCGCCATGGAGCATATTATACACACCGCGCACGCTGCTGTAGTTTTATAATATATTATGTGTCGTAGAAGCCCGCGTCATATACGGTCTGACCCTAGCGCGCGCGATGATCTCGTTGACGCCCTTAACACCGCGTCGTTTTGACATTTCAACCGTGCCGTGAAAATAAGTGGCGGCCGGTACTTGAAAATCCAGCAGAAAAGGGGGACTTAATACCGTGTGCGGTATAAAGCGAGACGTATAAAACACATATTATACACATATTATATATGAATGTATGTGTGTGTGTGTGTGTGTGTGTGTGTGGTGAGTATTTGTGTTACACAGTGACGACCGATTCGAGTGAATTTATATACACATACTACATATCATACAGGTATACATTAATGTAGACATAAATCGTGTTAATTTCTTTTTCTACTAATTAATACCCTCGTGAGTCGTTGTCTTTCTCTCGTAAAGTCGATTTCAAGTCGTGACGACATTTCTATATGACTTTATACATACGATATGACTACCTATATACTTTACGCCTAGTTATCGCTTGCAGTTTATCCTTTCCCTCCCGTAAAATTGCACACGTGCAGCAATAGCTATTTGTACGAGACGTGACATCAAATGACATTATGCACATATATATATATATATATATATATATATAGGTATACATGACCTAGTCATAATTATGACATATATACTATCATTGTGTTTAAAGCAGATAATCGTCTTTAATATACGAACTCCATCAAAATGAACTGCAGAATAACATAATATAATACGGATATTGAGGTTATCTAAAGTTATCACAAGATAAAAGTATTAAACAGAAAAATATTTGAAGTAAATATCACCCTCACATAAAGTTTCATGTACGGATTATTTAATAATGTTAATACATTTATGTTTTACCTACACGCGTCGAAAAAAGAATAATATTTAAGTCGTTGAACTTTCGATTAATTGGTCACGAACAAGAGCGCTTCAGATTTTCGACAAGGTTTCCTTGAATATTATTGTGTATTATCTTCAAAGGAAAATACTGCCGAGACTCGAAACTTTTTGTTCGCTTAAAGCATTTCCACTCTATTGTACATAAAATATATGAGTGTGCGTACGCGCGCACGCGCCTGTGTGTGTGTGTGTGTATGCCTGTGTGCCTGTGTGTGTTATCACGTCAAAACGAATACGAATTAATACGTTGACACTTCACGAAATCCCTCTGATCTCCGTTCATCAATGACTCGTGCGTGTATGTAAACAACACAATATTTAATGTAGACATACAGTAAGTACACACATAATACGTGTTACTTGTTTATACACGTGCACACAAATCATATAGAATTATAACGATTATTCCGGAAAGAGTAAAAATTGAATTTGATTTGTTTGTGCAAATTTTGATTTACTTTTCATATTTGTATTTTATTTTTCCTCGTCAAGGTGTAACAATAATTAGATACATCGTGAACACAAGTTATACCGTGCAATCGTATAACTCGAATTAATTCCACGAAATTATTTATAATTTTCACAAATCACTGAGTAATATTTGTTTGATAAATTAAACAAAAGTATCAATAAAATACAGTACAGTCAATAAAATTTAAGATTGCAGCGATTACCTAGATATACGCAAATAATAGGCGATACATATAGTTATATGAAACAAACACAATACGGGTTTAATATAAATACACCAATAATACAAATAGTGAATATTGACAGACTATAAACACGAATTGTCACCGTAGGAATAGATAACGATTTGTGTGTGACACGCACGTCATGACATCCTAAATCTCGTATAATACACATTTATGACAACGAAAATGTAAATACACAAGTGTATGTTCACCGTAATAATACGCATATAGCATAATACGTAAATGCGCACAATCGGTTTTTTTACACTATAAAATATTTTAATCGTTTGGAAACGATAAATTCCAGTCGACGATAAACATTATAACGCTCGCGCACGTATATATTTGTATTTAGGTACACTGGCATTATGTATACGGCATGTATGTATTGATTATGCAAATTTCAATCATACTCGGACACGGGTTTCGTATATAATATATATATTTAATCGCGGTTTGCGATTCCGCGATGCACGCGCGCGCGTGGAGAAGCAAACGCGCTGTTTATCGGAAGGAAATTTGAAAAAAGAAATCGATAAAAACGTCACGACTCGTAATAATTTAGGGTTATGGTTTTTCGTACACTTAATTTATACACAATAACGCGTACGGAAAAATAATAATATCAGTGTTTCTTATGCCGAGCAAAAGTGCTAATAAAATACTGAATAAATCAACAATATATGAATAAAAATCGTTGTTGTACTTTTCGCGTATAAACAAGTCTTATTATTACGCTGAACAGAAATAAAACGCAAAAAATTTGCACGTAAAATAATAAATAAACATGTGCCGTAAAAATTAAAAAATATGTTTGTTCGAAGTTTGGTTGCCAATCTCTCGTTCGTTTATAACGTATAATTAATAATCACAGCAGCGTGTTTAAAACTATTTTTATTTAAGCATTTATAGCATATAATATTCTAATAATCTACCAACACTTATTAGTTATTATACATACGTCAAACCGAGACACGACAATTTATACCTTTTGACAACCCATTTTCAACGCATCGAATAAATTATTACACGGATTAACTAAAAAACCATCCATTATACGAATAATGTTTTTCAATGATTAATTAATTAAATTCAATATTAATATCTGATAATAACTCAGGATTTTGACCAATCACTATTATTTTTCCTGCACGTCCTTTGGTATCTAGATATCACGTGACCTACCGTTATATAAAAATGAGTTCATAGGGGAAAAGAATCTTAATTTTTTATTAAAAACCGCCTTGCTCGTGTTTTATATACGGGCGATTTCAATTACATTCACTAAATAATGTCTGATTAAAGATCGTTCAAAACAATGAAATTCTATATCCCACAGACAAAATTGTTTATTTCTATACCCGACAGATTTTCATTATACGTAAGTACAATATTATATTAAGTAACATATTTTTATGTACCTCAACTTTCACAAACACGCACGTAGCAGTTGATTGTTAATCGACGACGGGACGCGTTTATTTATTTTTATCAATTATTGTTTCCGATATTTTCAAACTGATGTCGATTAAATAAACAAAAACTGATAAAAATCGAATACGATTGAATAATTCATGGCCGAAAATTTACGTGAAAATATGTGACATAATGCTGCAGTCTTCTATCATGATTGGACTTTAAGCATTTCTCTTTGAACAATTTTAAACCATTCGAGTGAAAGATTTTTTCCTAGATATTTTATGGAATTTACAAAAAAGAAGAACATTTTATAGTATTTTAGTTGTATACATATGAAACGTTGCAACTATATGTTTTAGCGACCTTTCACATCTACTCTCCAATGCAGTGTTTCCCAACTTCTTTTACTCGCGGAACCTTTAAAGAAGCTTGAACGTTTTGTGGGACCCCCATATTTTTCTACGATAGTAATATTGCCGACACGTTACGTACACTTAAATGAGTGGGCGGTCGGACACTTCCGGCAAAAGGTTCTCGTGGAACCCTTGGCGCCGGCTCACGGAACCCTTAGGTTCCGCGGAACACGAGTTGGGAAACACTTCTCTAATGCATTACTTGTTTATGTATTTGAAAAAATCAATGTTATTGGTGTACCAATAATTCATACATAACTACAGTGCAAATTATTATGAACCACAAAAATTGATAATTTCTCTGGATTTAAATTCGCCCACACATAAATATATTTATATATATTTATAATTCCCTCGTAGATGTACCTATAAATACTGCCGAAAATTAACGTTTTTCCACATGCTTCTCGTTTTTGTCGATTAAAACGAAATACTCCCGAGGCGTTACTTTTGACCAGCACTGCAGTAAAATAAATCATACACGTCGTGAGCGTGAACTTCAAAAAACAAATGTCTCATCAGACGCCGCGCCGTGCGGGCAGTAGCCACAATGTGTTCGCGGCTCGGGAATGTTTTAATCGGCCGGACAATATAGACGTGTAGAGGGATATAATGAAAACCTACCAGCTCGAAACCGTATAATAAGCTATAGCGTGTGTTGCCTACACAGGCCGCGGGCGGCCGGACGCGCGGGAAGAGCAAATATAAATCGGAGGTGGAAATCGTTATTAATAACAAATACGATTATAATACAGGTATAGGTACACACGATCAAAACACACACACACACACACACACACACACACACACACACACACACACACACACACACACACACACACACACACACACACACATATATACGATATAAGCAAGTATACGCGATAATTATATATATATATATATATATATATATATATATATATATATATATATATGTGTGTGTGTGTGTGTGTGTGTGTGTACGAAAGGCTCGAGGCAGACGAGATATCAAAAAAAAAAAAATAAAAAATAAAAAATAGGTACTGCGCGCCGTATACACACACAATATATATATAATAAGTGCAGTGCAGTTGTACACGGGGCATTGCCTATGTATAATATGATTTATATATTGTTTATATTCGCACACACACACACACACACACACACACGACCGTCGTGACCACGCCCCTTCGACGTGGGTCCGTTGATGGAATAATTAAGCCCTCCCATGTAGAGCCGATACCGGAATGGCCGGGGAGGGTGGGCGGCGGGCGGGAGGGCGACGGCCACCAAAGACTATAGTTGTACACGGTCGTGTGCGCGCGCTCACGCGTCTGTGTGTGTGTGTGTGTGTGTGTAAAGCGCTCGTCTCGACGGAGTTTCGGAGAGAGTAAGAGGCGGCGAGAGGACCACCGCACCGGGTGGACGTCGTCGACGAGACAGAAAGAGAGCGAGAGAGCGAGCGAGAGAGAGAGACGAAATAATAATAATAAAACGTAATAAGTGCACGGCGGCGGTGGTAAACTGGTTGCCTGCTCAGTGGTGGGCAAACGAGCAGGCATCGTCCGCTGAGAACCACTGCCGAGTACGGCCTAAGTACGCGTCGTCGTCGACGTCGTCGCGCTATTACTATTTACTCAGCGCCGTTCGACGACGACGGCGACGACGACGGGATAACGAGCTACGATCGCCCGCCCGGCCGCGTACGCCAGTACCCTATCATTAGCGTTCTTTTTTTCCGTTTTTTTTTTCTTCTCCTCTATTTCTTCTGATGGATGTTATAATTACCGGGTCTCTCGCCTTCGCCCTGTTTGTTTTTGGTTTACACCATCCACACTCACACACACACACACACACACACACACATACACGCGCACACACACACGCGCACACACACACACACACACACATACACACACGCGCGCGCGCGCGCGCATGCACGCCCGTTCACACGTATATTATAATACACTATACGGACACACACGCGCGCGCTGTACACATACATACGTGCAGCAGCGCTAACAAGGCACGTCTCGATTATATACCTATTACCTATATATATATATATATATATTATAATTTGTTATACGTGTACCTAACGTACGAAACACTGGGCACCTAACACGGAGGTATTATATTATTATTATTATACACGATTAAAATAACGATAAATAATAATATTAAAAAATAAAATAAATAAATAAAAATTCCTTCAGACCAAAATATATTATAAAAACGAGCGTCGTCCTATAGCATACTAAGTATATATGTACCTATATAAAATATACGTATATATCATGTGTATGTAATAGGTGTACGCGAGAGAAACGGTTTAAAAACTACGGACGGTGGAAGAGCGGACAGTGGAAAAATCACTTTTACCGATCGATACGCGCGATAGTCGTCGCCTCACGAACAACGAGGCGCCTGGACGCCGCCCGGCACCGCCGCTCGGTCGACCGTAATATGCGGTATGTGATAATAATATTTATATATGTGTACCTATATAGATAGGTACGTATATACATAGTATAGTCTCGTCGCGGTTTTCTCTCGCTCCTATATTCAAAAGCGTATCCTTATTCTCGGGGTTCAAGTTTTTCAAACGTAAATACTCGTGATGAGTACATATTTTATTATTCCCACATATTATAATGTACAACTACGGATTCTAATAATATGTAGTCATTGTATACGCGATCATAAAACGACACGACACGACATGAAACGTTCAAACCTACGTCGGAAAAGTCGCGATCGCTCGGGATCTCTAAAACGCTACGATTTATCATCTGCACTGCGCTATAATCCGGACACCGACCGCAGATAATACGAACAACGATACGATGGACCGTTGAAACTGCACTGTCCCGATAGCGACACCTCTCGCGGAACAAATGCTGCGCCGGTGAATGTTCGGTGTACCGTGACACGAGAGTTAATTTATTTTTACGGCAAAATTAACACGAGAGTACATATACGTTGAATAGTGGGGATATTTCATCACTTTGCCTTTGAAATCAAGTCATTGTAATGCATTTGAATAGCATCTACATACGCACACACACACACAAACACGCTCATATACGCGTTTCGCGTTCAACACATTACAAGTTTGAAAAGACTGTAATTTTCTTCAATACTTTACACAATCGACCGTTTTTTTTCCTCTAGTCCCATTCACCGGAACTGCAGTTCGAATTCCAAAATCAAGGACTAATTTCTAGTCGTTGTCATCATCAGGGCGGGGCGTAATGGTCCGAGGGAAGAATAATACTCGTAGTGAATATATATATACGCAGCAACTAACTACTACACTGAGTATAACATTAAAAAAAAAAAAACATGACCATCGCGTTTCACCCTAAATCGTTACCGTGTTTCCCCCCGTTCGAAGGGTCTATAATACCCGTGTCCTGTAAATAAAAACATTATTACCGAACGCGCTGCAACTGCGCAACGCGTACAAATATCAGTAGATAAATTAAATGGATAGATATAAATTGAAGTGGAAGGTACGCTATCCAATGAGAACGATATAAAAAATAATAATAATAATAATAATAAAATCGAAATTTGTCAACGATATTTATTATGAATTAGTTTTAAGATAGAAATTGTGTTGTTAGTTTTTTTTTTAAATTTGAACGACAATGGGCATTATCTCATACGATATTTTATCGTTGATAAATAAATACGTGTATTCAAACATAAAGCTAACCGAACGTACAAATGCATCACAGTAATTGAGTAATCATATAACGTCGACGAAATTGGAAAACCGAAATGCACGAAACCGAATATGTGCGCGACCTACTCGTGCATCGCTAACGAATCGCTGCAGTGCTATATTATGTAGGTTTAGTTTACACTTCATGCACTCGTGCCCAATATGTAAAACATAAACGATTTTCGTGTAACGTAACATCATTTCTGATAACATTAACACTGCGCGTTGCTAAACGTATTTTGGGATTTCAATGTTTAAAAAAAAAAATAAAAAATACAATCAAGGGCAACGGTGATGGGAATATTGAAAATAACATGCCATGAAAATAACACTGCATAGAGTCGTAGAACGTTTTTCAAATGTATAGGATGGTACATATGGTGCAATATAAATTCGGCGCTCTCGTTGAAACAATGTCACCGCGGAATACCTAAAATTATTATCGCTATTATTTTACATCGTGACACTATTAGGACGGAAATCGAACGTCATAATAACGCGCACGTACCTATACATGACATACCCTATGATATGTGAATAGGTTGTACCGACAACGACGACGTTGGATCATGACGTGTGACGATATTATTGTGTGATATAATCGCTAGAATTGTGTGTACACGGAACACGTATATGACGTGCATTATAGATTATAGGATACAATAAAAATTAACGATAACAACGATGATATCAATAACGACACTATAATACACGTACATGACACTATTTTTTTATTATTATTTTTTTTTTTAATAGGCGTTATACGATTTGATTCCGTTTTCGTCGATGCTCGCTCATAGTACACGCGCGTTATGTCCTATTTTTATAGTCGTATATATATATATATATATATATATATATATATATATATATATATACATTGTATACACTGCACATGTCGGCTCGCTTTTACAATTTTACATCATATTCACTTTATACCCATCTACACACACACACACACATAACGCACATCATATACATACCGATTTCAATCTAGTCAATTGCTCTAATTGCGCGCGACCACACAAACGCCGCCGCCGCCGCCGCGCTCACGCTATTATTTAATCACGTCCAATTTTCCGTTTCCCGCCCGTCCGCCGCGGCACACAACACGCCCGAGGCGAGGAGCTTCCTAGCCGCCGCCGCCACCGCTGCCGGAGGCCGCTAGCGCGCGCGCACACTCTCCGCGCCTCGTCGGTCCGCCACTCAAAGACCACACTCTGCCCCACACACGGCTCTCTTTATCGCCTCCTCGTCCCGATTGCGACGATTTAATAACAATAATAGTAATAATAAAAGAACAACGTGTACGTGCACAACGCGACAAACGAGTGAGCAATAATTCGTATATAGTCACAGACCACATTATACTCGTCGTCGTCGTCGTCGTCGTCACTCGTATGAAATCTGCAGGATCCTGAAATCGCGTACATATAATCGCTGTCGTCGTCGTAATTGTTATTGTCAGTCTCACACCGTACTTATACTCACGCGCTCCGTTGTACACGACAATGCACCGCGAAAAGCGGGTAGGAGAGAGTAAAATGAAAAACTCTGAATAATAGATACAATTTTGACGCGGAGACCGGGGGAAAAAAATCGATACACACGTCACACGCCACCGCCGCACACGTCGGTGGTGGTATAATGTTTTAATCTCTGCCGCGCGGCATGACTGCAGAGCCTGCGCGGGGTGGTGGACGACTGGTCCGCGGCGCGCGGTTTTGCGGAAAGACGACGCGACACAGATTGGCGACCGCCAGACGTGCGCGGAGGCGAGAAGTAGAGTGAAATACGCGTTTCGAGTACGCTGCACACTTTTTTGTTAATCTCCCGCCTACCCTCGTCGCGCCAGCACATGTATACATATATATTATGTGTGGACTGCTGATAAAAATACTAAATATTCACGAGGAGTATCTACAGTAAGTAAACGTAAACATTGTATATGCGTGCGCAAACACACGTTGCATAAACGCATCAGTGACCAGTATGCGTGTACATGCGTTATAAGTTTACATTAGGTTTTTTTTTTTTTTTTACTTTGGATACGCGCGAAAACGATTTCGCGTCGCGAATCCAGTTTCCATAATTTATGAACCTAATTGGCCGTTTAAATTATAACGATAATTGATAGGCTTGGCCAGTTAATCAAAACAAGCGGTAGAGTTATTAAATCGTAGCAATTTATATGTGTTTGAATATACACTCGATAAAAATTAACCACTCGAATTAAATAGTAATAACCGCGTTCGATACTTCGATGCATATCAACACGGTATACTTCGCAGAGTAGATAACGTATACAACTCAAAGTCACGGACATTTTATTTCAATTGAGATCCGTGTATGTTTGATAACACAACGCATCTACACTGTACAGGCACCTACATATTGTGCAGTGGATAATCGGCATTTGATTTTCAACTTGGAAATAATTCAAGGCCCATTCGACCAACCAATTTTTAATTTTCACTAAAATATTGGTTACTTCTTTCATAATTCGTTTGTGCTAACTTTAGATGGTAAAATGAGTAAAATATATTCTGATTTGGTTCTTTGTTGAATTCTGGTTCAGGTAGTTATGTTAATCACGTTGACTTAAATTTATTTTAAAGTTATGTTTGTGTTATTATTATTCATTTTTGATCATAAAACAAGTATTTGTGGTTTTATTTTCGTGTTTGACTTTATTGATGAATTATTAAAATAATATTTTGATATTTTATAAGGTGGTAATTATATGATAATATAACTCGACGAGTATAACATTATTTCAAATTCACAAAAGTAAAATTAAGATTTTAACCAATATTATGCAATGTTCCGATCAAAATGACTCCACACGTCAGTGTTGGTCTATGGGATAATAAGGGAATATCCTGCCGATCGCCCGTCGGGCCTTTGCGCCACTGAGTCGGGGCGTTCGCCATCGACACGAGCGGTTATAGGTATGAAATACGGAGAAAAAACGTAGAAAATCGACAGAAGCTCGATGACCAAGATGTTGTTGTACACGTGCGAAAAAATCGCGTCGCGCGGTGTACACGCCACACTGCTGCGCACACGGTGTTTTAATTTTTTTATCCCCCTTTTCTCTCGCAGACGAACTATACGTTACACACCGCGTCGCGCGTGTTGTTTCGCGCACGGAATATTTTCGTGGCGCACTCGAAATAATAATAATAATATACACGTACACGTATATGAACTAGCCGGTCGCCCGAGGGCTTGTATACGGTCGCCGCCGTAATTATCTCGAGGTTTTTGTGAGCCGAGAGGCGCGCGCGCGCGCACACGTCCACGACGACGACGGAGGAGTAGTAGTAGAAAGCAAACGGTTGTTATACGATATTATACGATATATATATATAAATATACATATAATATGTATAGTGAATGAAATATGTACACGTATATAACATACATGTATATATAAGTATATAGGTACCAGCACGGGTTTATATACGTCTGCCTACATACATCGTATATATAGATAATATATAATATTATATACTCACGCCCGGTCCGGATGAATGGATCCGCGTGTGTATGTATAATAATATAATAACAACAACACGAAAAAAAACGTACACGACGCGGTAATAATTATACGTACGCATACACACTACACGTGAAAAAAAAAACAAAATAAACAAAATAAAAGAATTATAATATACACCCATAGCATACTCGACCCATGGGTGATACACGACCGACGACCGACGACGACGTCGACACGGCGTTTACGAGAAAACGGTGCACCGAGCCGAATCGATTGTAGGTAGGTAGGTAGGTATACGCACGCAATTTATTATATCGTACAAATTATTACACTGGCGGCGATTGAAAAACTCGTGTTCTCCGTGAGTCGCCGGTCGAGTACACACACACACACACATGTATACGTATATGTACCGATATATGTGTACACACTCGCACAAAGAGCAGTATATCATAGTATATACGATATGACGCGCATGAAATATTATAATATATATACGCGCGCGCGAGCGTTTGTGTGTGCGTAATATCTTCGCGTTGGGCGGCGACGGCGCCAACGACGCTATTGATATTCAAGAAGAAAAACCGTCGCTAGATCAAACACCACGACGACGCGACGCCATCATAGCACATCACGCATAGGCGTATGTTATGCAGGAACACCCGGTCGGTAATATATTACGCTTTAATGATATTAAATTTCGAATCGAATAAGATATATTTTTTTTCGTTTCACGTGTATCGTATCACGCCGTACGGTACGTACACTCGCGGCGCGGCCGACTTATATAATAATATCACACGACGACGAACGGGACAAATATCGATTTAATTACATCGGGCACACGGTGACACATAAACGTCTGAGTACGCCGATAACACGGCGGACGGCGATAACGACGAGAGAAACGGTATTTTTTCAAAGCGATTCCCAAAATGTATTTATTTTTTTTTTAATTTTTATTATATTTGTCTCGGTATTTTCCGGGCGTATATAACTAGGCGCTCGTACACTCGCTCAGGTCCGATGGCGGCGAGAGCTCTATTCGTCGGAGCAATGACAATCGTCACTCAGTGTGTGACGTGTGTGTGTGTGTGTGTGTGTGTGTGTGTGTGTGTGTGTGTGTGCAGTGTATATGCGAGTACCGTCGTAGATAGTACTACCACGTACATATAGGTATAAAACGGCGGAGGAGACCCGGTCTGGTCGTCGTGGTATCGCATTTCCAGACGACAAAACGCGGCAATACGGTTTCATACACGGAACACCTACTGTTACATATATATATATATATATATATATATATATATATATATATATATATATATATATAACGATATATAATGTTATTATCGTCGATTCCCGTGCGTTTACAGTTTATTGGGTAGTCTCAAAGATGAAAGGAAATCGAAATAACGGACCGTTTCAAAAGTCGTACGCGTCGGCAACCGACTGGGTAGACGCGTGTACGTGTGTTTTGAGGGGCACTCGTATACGCGTCGGATAAAAGCGTCCGAGTCCGGCGCGGGTCGTTCACAAAAGGAGGAAACGTGAAAGGAATCGCGGAGAGAAGACTGCAGAGACAGAGAGAGAGAGTGGAAAGAGAGCCGAAGGGAAGCTGGGAGAGAGAGATACGCGTACTTGTGTGTGCACAACCGTTTTACATTTACACAAAACGTTACGGTATATGTTCCGGGCGGGATTTTCCCGGCGGCGGCAGCGGCGGCGGTGGCCGGCGCCTCGTCCGTGGTGGTTGACGTTGACCTCGGCGCGTTATTATTATTGACCGGTTGGCCGCCGCGCCGCCGCCGCCAACGCTGCCGTCGCGGTGGTAATTACACGCGCGAGTGTGCTGTGTGCTGTGTGTGTGTGTGCTGTGTAAGCGTGTAGTAGTAGTAGTAGAAGTCGTATTATAGGCGTATATATATGTACATAAATAGTAGTAAACTGAAGTGAGGTTATGTACACACGCACGCACGTACCTACGTAAAATACGCACGCACACACAGACTCCCAGTTTTGGTGGCCGCTGCCGCTTAATATAATAATAATAATAATAATACACGTACGCGCGCGCGTTCTCTTGTCCATAGGCATCGTACACACACACACACACACACACACACACACACACACACACACACACGCACACGCGCGTGCGACGGCACAAAACCACTCGGGAAAAAAAACCTACTTGTAACACGCCTTTTGTGTACATTATAATATTATTAGGTATACGAGATCACGGAGACTGACGCGCGTGTAAATCGTGAGCGAGGATATACATAGGTGTTAAAATCGCGGCGGCGCGGCGCCTAGAATTATGTATACCTACTATACACACGTATGGGTACCGGCACACACGACGAGTCTAATGAGCGGTCAGTTTTATTTCCCTCCTCGTGCCTTCGAGACCGAAAACGTAATATCCTGCACCGCTTGTTTTGACCACTTTTTCGACGTTTTTTTTTCCTTTTTCTTTTTTCGAAATGGTTTTGATCAACGCGCGAATACACTCTACGCGACCGTCCTGCTGCACCTACAAACACACACTCACACACACACACACACACACACACACACACACACACACACACACACACACACACGACGCGTCGATCGATAAAATAATAAAACAAACGCGTCGTCGTCATAGGCCGCGGCGGCGTCGTTGCGAATAGAACAAAAGAAAGCGGATATAGAGGAGAAACGCCGTGCGTGCGTATGTCGCGCGCGTATACACAACTACACATTGCTGCAAAACCGTGCGTTTCTACCACTACTACTACTACTACTACTACTATTATTATTATTATTATTACTATTATTATTATTACTATTATTATCCATCAGTACACACACACGCACACACTCACACACACATACACATACGTTTACACCATCATACGCAGACTTACGGCGACGACGACGACGACGACGTCTATTACTGGGAGAACGTATATTATATATATATATATATACACATGTGTGTGTATTATACGAATGCACGCACGCACGCACACTTTTATATATTGTCAAGGAGCCGACGTCGCCGCCGCCTTCTCCTATACGGCTATACAGCCCGCCGAGAGAACCATACAGTGGGAAGGGCGGGGGGAAAGTCCATTGTTGCCGTTGAAAAAAAACGCCGCTTGTCCCCCTACCTCGTCACAACCACCGCTACCCCGGGAACAGTGTATGCGCGAGTGAGTATACATGTGTGTGTGTGTGTGTGTGTGTGTGTGTGTGTGTGTGTGTGTGTGCCCCCATTCACTCGCTCGCCGCCGCTACCGGTCTTCTACCCCTTGTTGTAACACTAGACACACACACACACACACAAACACATACACACATGTCGTATACTAACACTATACACAAACACACGCATACGACACGCACACATTGCGTATGTATATTATAATATGTGCAAGCAGCAAACTCGCGCAGACTAATTAATCGGCGTCGTAATTTGTCCGTTTAAAATATTACATGTCTTCATTCTTCGTGAATAATATATAACAATATTATATGTGATACCTATGTGTAATAACTATAATATAGTGATAATGTTTACCCGTCGCGGGTATCTACCACAATAACACCGTCGCGTGTAATTATTTTACATCACATACAGTCAATATAATACAGTATACGTCGATTAATTATATTGTAAATGATGACACGGCGCGTGCAGTGTTTAATATAATATATATGTATATTACTGAGCGGAAGAATTAATACTCAACACCGGTATCGACATCGCGGTAGGTACGTACGTTATTAAAATTTATATTATAATATTATAATATGCAAGTGTTCATCGTTTTTCATGGTTTTAGGGTAGATACCTACAATTTTGCTCGACGCGTGTAATTATTATACAATAACGAGCATTCGACACCTGGTGCCGCGTTCTCCGTAGACCGACAACAATTATTTATAGGCATACCTAATAATGCACGCATATTATGTGCCAACAAGCAACGAGGATTTTCGTGGTAAGTTTCTAGCAGAACAGTTTTTTATGTTATTTTTACGGCGTTGTGACATTTATACAAAGTGCATTAACAGAATATGCACTGTGCATCGACACACGTTCACGTGCTCATCGGGTTCTGTTCTGCGATTGTTCAAGTGCCTACAGCATATTATATGTATATGACAACACTTTTTTTAACTTTATATTATAAACCCTATTCACATTCATATCGCGCACAATTTTTCGCCATACAAAACAATTGAAGAAATTTCCCATCGTATACGTCATACAAATTGATTTCAATGCCTTAATATGGTCAAAAAGGTGGCGGCTCTATAAGATTTCATTTTGGAGGAGGGCCATGAACACACTATTGATTTATTTTTAAATGATTTTTAGGAATTATACCTATACGATTGAATACATTACGTCTATATAATATTATAAGTTAATAAATTATCTCATTAAAGTACTTAATAGTGAAATGCGCAAAAAAAATGTATAAATTGAAAAGTTAGAAACTTTATATTTTAATTACTCATACGGACACAAATTATATTTATTGTAATATTTATTAAATTATATTATATATAATTATATTCATACAATGTATCATCTCCTTTACTAACTACCTATATAAATTGTACAAATGATACAACTCCACACGTGTGGCCTACAGAAATTATAAAAAAATACGGTACGATACATAGGTAATATACATAGATAATAGTTTAATTTAGATGATAATATTCATATGAATTTGTATTTTTATAGTTTATTATTATTTAGAATATGTCTAATAGATATATTTATTTTTGACGAGAGTTTCAATCATCTCTGACGAGCAGCTATTGTTACAGACGTTACAGTCATCCGTGCTATATTACAATATTTGTGAACTTGTGATGAATGAAATGTAAAAGACAAATAACAAGATGACAAAAATTCCTAAAAACCTTAAGTATAGTACAATAAAATGTAGGCACGAATGACCCAAGGTATCGAATAAAAATTTATATCAATATAGGTAATGAGATAAACAAATATTTGAATCTATTGTATTATGTAGAAAATAATACATTATGCAATGTATTCTGCATGCATAAGAGCGCGAAAAACCCAAGAGAACGAGAGAAATAATTTACACTCTTCAAAGCTTAACATAAAAGATAGTGCCATATATATACGCGAAGAGTCTTTTAAATAAAATTATAATTTACAAGTACCTTAGGTTCAATGCAATGCTATAAATATAGATAAATATTTGATCAGTTTATTATCGCCAACATGGGTGTAATTCCACGGTAATTATTTTGAGTTTCTGACTTTCTGAGAATACAAATTATTGTACTGTTTATGCAAATATTATTTACACAAAAAGTATATCGAAACATTATTATAAATATTTATGCATGATGTGTATTAAGTATTTTATAATTTCGTATAAATTATACCTTATTTAAGAATTATAATTAAGAAATCAATTGAACGTTTTATTCTCGGTTTTATTATAAAGAACAAACTTGTGGAATAAAATAAAAACAACCATATTGACGATTTTGAAACATCTATAACAGCACTTTTATTATTTATATAAATAACAAAGAATATTTTTACTATAATTTTTTGTTTATTATTATAGATAGGTAGGTTAATTCGTAAAATAAAATATTATTTTAAACAAACCATAATTGTTAAGTGCACTATAGGTATTTATCATCACATTTGTTTCATTAATATATTACGTGTTTGAATGCATATTATTCAATTAGCTGATTATTTCATAATTAAAATATTGCATTTGAATTATTTAAGTAACTTTATTAACATAACGCGTTAATTATTTTACATTGTTTAATTATAATACATACGCTGTTATAAATGTTTTAACTATGAGAACCACTTCATACATTTATATAGTTCCAAAATGTGCAATTGCTGCTTATTTATAAATGTCTATATTCTATAGGTACAGTGCACTATGTACAATGTACATATTATGTTTATTTTATTTGTTTAATGTCACTATTAAAATATTATTTTCGGTATCTGTAAAACCTATTAGTATTGTTTCGTGTACTAATCGAAAAAGATATAGAAATATTCACGGGACTTTAATTTTTTTTCTGTGTAGGATTAATTTTTAATGAAATAACTTTTTGGAATGCATTCAATAAAACAAATCAAGATTTTTATGATTGATCCAAAATGAAATAAAAGTTTTCGAACATAAAAAAAAACATTGAAATATACTGATGCAAACAATAAGTACCTAATGTTTATATTTTATAACTTATGTTTACTACCTTATGTTAAAGAGTATAAATAATGAATAGTATAGTGGTATTTGAATACTTAAAAACCAATTGTAACGAACTTTTTTGTTAGATACTGTTTTTTTTTTGTTTTTTTAAGTGTGATGATATAAAGTTTTAACATTTGTTAAAAAATTAAACTAAGCGAATAAAGATAATAAATTATATGCCTGTAGTCACAATTATATTTTTGCGTTACTTTTATTTGACGGACGCTTAAACTATAATCTTATTCGCAAAAACATTTATGAAAAAAATTGGTGAAAATTCTTGTTATAAATATCCACTTTAACGTTAAAGCAAACCATTGAAGTGCTATTCTTGCATATTTAATAAAAATTTATGTGGAACAACCAACGTCTCCACCAAAGCCTTTAGAAATATTCATTGTATACATTATGAATTATGTAACGTTTAAAATAATTGATTTCATAACCTTGTCAACCTAATCGTTGAATGGTGTCAACATTGTCAACAACAACGATGAGTCTTGGTATAATATTTATTGTAAATAATGCAACCAATTCGATCGAATAGGTGCCTACTCATTATTTATTGGGAGTAAAATATCAAATAATGTTTCTTTTCTTTTCGACGGTATGCGTTTTTGGAGATATTATTCTATAGTTATAATTTATAACGTGATTGTAATGATTGTCATAAAAGTACATTTGCAAATTTATCACATATTATTAGGTACATAGTGATGAGTTATTATATTTTGTACACAATTTATTATAATATGATATACCTTCGTTTCAAAGGTTATCGCGTATATTCAATAATATATTTGCATATATTTGTATGAAAAGTAAGTATCTGATTTATACACGAGATATTCGCCGAGATCGAGATAGAAACTCAATGATTCAGAGGAAGACAAAAAAAATTTAAACAAACGTGTGTTCCTTAATTGTTATCACGTCAGTACACGAAGTTAAAATTAATATATTCTGTTACGCGGTTCGATAAAGTTCATTTGCATGTAAATCGAGTAACACTAAACGATTTATGTCCATTGAGAAACCAGCAGTAAAGAGTCAATAATAATATCCTAACACTTGAATGTAAAAAATATATATATTATATATACATATAAGACATTGACATATTTTAAAATCGCAAAATGTATACATGTAGCTAAACGAATAAAACATAATTTAGTTTTTAAACTATTTTCGTTCTTTTCGCGTTTTGAATGGATCAAGTACCAATATTATAATATAGTCATGTAAAAATGTAGACAAATAAGCAAATACAAATAACATGATAAAATATAATGAAAAAGATTTTGCACCATCATCAAAACAGAAATTAATTAATTCAAGCGCCTAAAGAAGATATTTCATTTTAAATTAAAATTAAAATTAAATATCGAAAAGATTTATAGTGTTTTCTGAATATTTAAATGAAATAATACGGTGTGCACATTCGATTAAAGCGCCAGTTCGGCCAGATATTACACGTTATAACGCATCGTCATTATTGTAAACTACCTATCACGTCGAAATCGACGTTTATGAATTAAAATGTGCTTATTTGTGTATCAAATTGATTTTGTGCAAAATTTCGAAAGCAACAGAAATAAGAACAAACGAATATTAGTCAGTACCTCGGTCAGTACGCATCTGCTGGAAAACAGTAGCGACGTTAGGTTAGACGGGGCTCGTCGTCATCGTTATAATGGGAATGCGTCCATAATGTTGAGTTTAATTGTCGTCTGGCGCCAACGATTTATTTCAATATTGTTATTTGTTATATTTAAGACGATTTTTCGTAATAAACATCGCTGCTGCGACAACAAGTTTCTTCAATGTCACAATTAAAATTAAAATCGTAACTACATAGGTATTTCACATAGAACAAAACGACCGTCTATATTGTCCACAGTTTGTAATATTATAATGTTAAAGTAACTACGGGATGAAAACGTACATCGCACGTCTTTCATTTGATTTCACATAATATACGATATTGGAATCTTTTTTTTTTTTATATACACGCATACACATTTTTATATTGTCCAAAAATGATAAGATTAAAATTTATTTCCAAATTAAAAACGGTTAAAATTAAGTAACATTCTAAAAAATTGGTAAAAAAAACAATATATCCCTATATACGAACTTTAAATAAATAAAATTTAAAAATTTAAAAAAATAGAATATTTTATGGTGAAAATATGAAAAATGTACCTAATATTTAGGTTCTTATATTTTTAATATTAGATATACCTACCTACCTACCTACTGATATAACCATTGGGAATGTTCGAGACTTAATCATTTTTATGATTTAATATGTATTTAAAAAAATGTTTCAAGAATGTTTTCAGTATAATTTCAAGAGCCGTTGTAAAATATTTTTTAATATTATTCTGTGGTTAAAGTGTACATCAGAAACGACATAATGGATTTTATAAGATCAATACCTTCTGTCTAATTATTTTTTAAATTATTTTTAATCGCATATTGACCTCAGTAATCAGTAGGTACACGAGCCTAGTATATAAAGACGACAAAACATAAATTTAGGCGTCTATATTTTACACGTCGTTTTAATCGGAAATTATGTAAGACGGAATAATATTAACACATTTTACGTCTAGTTGCATAAGCACCTATACCTACATCGATGCGTATATGTATGAGCGAAACCGAAATTTCAGTCCGATTATCATTATTTCAAGATATTTTCGTTGGACGTAGTGTTTATGAATATATATGATGGGTTTATACCAAGACGATAAAGGCGTCATTAATTCGATTAAATTCGTGTAGATAGAAAAAGGTGTAGCACCGACACACACACCGTACGTGTAGAGTTTATAAGTGTATTAACACTATTATTGTTTCGGGAAAATCGATTACGCGTAAATGTGTGTTATTATTATCTGGGTGTCGTGACGAGTTTAAAATTATGGAACTGCGTGGAAAAATAAACGTAAAAATATACGAATAACAAGTATGAAAAAAATGTGATATAAGGGGACATGGTCTAATAATAAAAATAATAACAATAATAATACCAGACGAAAAATGTGTCAATTATTATAAAAATAAAAATACCCCGCGCCTATCAGACCGACGTCCCTATACAACGTGACCCTACGGAGATTTAATAATAATTGTTAGGTACTGACCTGCCGGACTTTGTGATGACCATTTCGGTGCCGAGCTTGTGGAACTTCTCCCACAGATCCTTGCCCTCCAGCGTGACCTTGGGATCGTCGACCACGCCGTCGTCCTCGGGCCGGACCACGGAGCGGGGCAGCGAGGCGGCCGGGTGCGGATGGTGGACGCCGTGCGCGACGGCCGCGGCCAGCGCGAGCATCTCCTCGGCCGGGTAGCCGCCGGCGCCCGGGTGGTGCGGCGCGTGGTGCATCTTGGGCATGGGTATCATGGTGCCGGGGTAACAGGCGCCCATGGCGTACGCGGCGGCCGCGGCCGCGGACAGGCCGGGCGGCGGCGGCGGCGGCGGCGGCTGGTACTGCTGCTGCGGCTGGCCGCCGGCCTGCTGGTGGTGCGCGGCCGACGCGGGGCCGCCGCCGGCGCTCCCGGCCGTGCTGCTGTTGTTGTTGTTGTTGTTGTTGTTGGTCAGCAGCGAGCTGACGGAGAAGTCGGTGGACGCCGCGCGGGCCGCCGTGTACGACGTGTCCGGCGAGCGCTGGCCGCCGGTCATCGTGGCCGCGGTCTGCGGGGTGTCCGGCGCCCCACGGGGTGACCGGCACCTGAGGTCCGCTTGCTCGAACCGCATAACAGCCACGCCGTCCGCGCCGCTACCGTTTGCCCCGGCCACTACGGTGGACCAGACTTCTGCACGAGCATTCACGAATTATGCGTTCGGCTGCGCGTCACCGACGGGGGCGGCGGGACGAGACGCGCGCGCGCGCACGGATGGTCCGCGCGCCGACGGTGCACGTCGCTGCTGCTTCTTTTGCTGTGACTGCTATTGCTGCTGCTGCTGCTGCTGCAGACTCCGTACCACGACGCTGCGTGATGATACGGGCGAGTACGGAAAACGCAGTTTTATGTAAGACGTGTCGGAAGTCGCGAGTTCGATGTCGCGGAAGACAAAAAAAAATTATTAAAAACGATAGAAATAAAAAATACAAAACAAAACAAAAACAAATGTGTTAAATAATAATAACGCAGGGCGCGACGATGTGTTTGTGTACAAACGCGTGTTATAATATCCCGGACGAGCGAAGACACACGGGGACCCCGGTGTGTGTGTGTGTGTGTAGAGACGACTCGCACCACTACCACAACTCTACACGAGAGTGACGACGACGACGACGACGATGACAACGGTTAGCGCGCTCGGTGCCGACTGACTGTGCGGCGGCGACGGTGGCGGCGATGTGACAACACCGACGCCCCGGTCCGAGTGTTAATGAGAGTCGCGTCCGGATTGGTCGAGACCGGGCCGGCCAATCGGCAAGCGTCGACGGTTTCACGCAACGGCGTCAACACACGCACACACAGCGCTCGCGTCGACGTACTGCGTGCGAGCGGCAGGCCCGTGCGCGCGCCTGCGAGTGTGTGCGTGTGTTTGCGTGCGTGCGTGTGTGTGTGTGTGTGTGTGCGTGTGTGTGTTTGTGTGTGTCGGACGCGGCGCGGCTGCGGCGACGGCGGCGTCGGCGGCGGCGTTGGTGGGGGTGACGCGGCCGCCGCCGTCGCCGGTCAACGCTTGCTCAGCCGGCTTCGTCGGCGGCGGCGGCGGCGGCGGCGGCGACGACGACGACGACGCCGGTGTTAAAATACGGCGCCCACCGTCGCCGCCACCTCCACCGCCGCCGCCGCCGCCACCACCGTCACCACCACCACCACAGCCACCACCCTACGCGACCTGCACGCCGCCGCCGTTGTATGTGTCCGACGTAACGACCGGAGGACTTTTGGCGCCCCCTCTACGCCGTGCCCGCTCGCGTACCGCCGCCTGCACGCCGCAAAACGCCGCCGCCGCCGCCGGCCCCCTTCGTCGTCGTCGTAGTCGTCGTTCACGCGCACGCATCCTCTGCCGGCTTGGCTTATAACATATATAATATATTATACGTATATAATATGTGTAAGTATTGTACGGCCGTCGTGTGTGTGTTTGTACGGTATACACTGTGCGCTCCGTCGCCGTCGCCGATGCCGCCCGTCAAAGTTCCCTCTCGCGACCGTTTTTTTTTTTCCTGTCGTCTCTCTCGTTTTATGGATATACGTATAATACATATTTGTTGTACTCCGTAAACGAATATATACGTCGAAATTTTGTTATACTTAACATTAATATCGTCTTGTCGTAATTAAATTATTACCATAAATATTACGATCTGGCCGTATGAGCACACTATAATATAATAATATAATATGATGATGAACACATCTATTAAAGGCGTTGTGGATTTCGACAGTTTTCTCTTCTCTTCGCGATTGTTTTAACATCACGTGATATTATGACCTTACGCTCTGTTATATGCCGTACATGTTTTTTCGAGAGGTAATATTTACATGTACGTATAGTAGGTACACATGATAATAATAATAATAATAAGTTTATTAACAGTGTACATATTTTTTCTTTTTTCTCTCACAAATAATAATAATAATAATAATAATAATAATAATTACAGTGTTATTGTTAATTGAAAGTAAAACATAAGATTCCGAAGTTTGGGGTTATTGTCGACGGGTATCTTAAAAAGCACGTTTGGATCCCACTGTGCATTTTAAGTTACATAACATCACTGCGATGTATAATTTATGTTACAATGATAACATCACATTTCAACGTTTCTAAAATATCGCAGGGTTGTTTAATTGTTAAACTATTTCAAGGTTTATTTTATAACATTGTATTACTATTAAATTCACAACATCTTAGGAACAAGATTTGTAACATCCCATTGATGTTTCTTAATGTATAATTTCAACTAGAATAAACGAAGCTATATAAGTATATATTATATACATAGCAACTACAGATTAGTAAGAGTATACCTATATTTAATATCTAAAAATATCCGGGTTTCCAGCTAGTGGATTATCTTTGTGTGATTGTTTACCTGCGACCCGTGTATATTTGATAATCATAACGCACTTGATAATTTTATTATATTTGTACTGTTCGTACTCACATGGTTGTTATTTGTTACACTTACATCATTCTGCGTTCATCAATATCATTATTCATTATTCAATTCTATTCAATACTATTCAATATTGTTTAAGGATTATGGCCGACAATAATATTAAAAAAAAGGTAAGTGAATTTATTATTTGTGATTACAACACCTAGGATTATGTTTTTTTCATTGTAAAATATTAGGTATAAGAATATCAATATAACTACATTAAGAATATTTTAATCAGTGGTGTTTTGGAGGGTGTACGCGGGTATACGACGTATACCCATCGGCAAACTTAGTAATTTAGCGTATACTTTATAAAAGTGATACCAATACGCACGTATACGCTCATATATTTCATAAAAAAAAAAAAATAGCTAATCCGTATTATAAAAAAAAAATACGAGTATAATGTTGAATAATAAATATTGTCAATATTGTAGATGTAAACTATTAGACAGTGCCTACTTACTAAATAGTAATTACTTTTTACTTCTTAAATGATAAATTTAACTCTGAAAAAAATGTTTAAATTCTAAATAACAATTTTAAATTTTTAAATATCAAAATGGCATAAAACAGAGTATACATTTTCGTTTTAGTAAAATGTTTTTGCTTCTGAATATGAAATCTTTATAAGACGAGAATAGTCACGAAGCGATCGTCGTTTTGAACGGTTGAATTAGATCAGTTTTCATCCCAATAGTCAACTGTTTTTAAATGTGCGTATACCCTCAAGTTTTTTTACCAAAACACCACTGATTTTAATCATTACGATTTATGTTTAAATAATGAAACATATTATATTATATTATTTTATTTTTTATTGTTTATTTTGTACTATTCCAGATTACTTGGGTTGTTGGTATTTTTCCTGAAACCAAACAATACAGTGTTATCCCTTCTAACTGGCTCATTGAAAACACAATTATTTCTGGACAAACTTTTTGTAAATGGCCCCCATTTTCGGTAACAAGTACCCATTTGATTGAAGCTGAAAATCCATCATCAAATTGGGAAACGTTCAGAGTGAAAATTCTTAATGACAATAAAGTTTATGGTAAGAATTTAAGAATGTAATTATGTTAATATATATATATATATATATATATATATATATATATATAAATATATATATATATATATATATAAATATCCATGTAGTTAGAATTTTGATTTAATTGAATAATATTGAAGTAGATGTCACTGTTAGAATATTAAAATATACTTAAAATTATCCAAATTTAATTTCCAGTTATACCTACATATAAAATAAAGTATGCAGTTTTCCTATATTCAATTTATATATTTTTTCATTATTAACAAGATTGAATTTATATTCAATATAAAAATTAACTATATAGGAACCTATATATTTATAAATGTTATTATAATTTGTCTTATATTCTATAAAATGCAACAAAATCTGTTTCTTTTTTCAAACTTATAAGTTAATATTATTTAAAAATGTATTGATATTTGATTACTTATACATTTTTTTTTATTATTGAAAAGATTTAAATAAGAACTAAATACCATAAACCATTATTTTAATTTATAACTATTATTTTTAGTAAATTTCAATAAAGCGTGGCATATGAAAGTCAAAGTAAAATACTCGTCAACTGAAACTGATGATGATTATGGAAATTTGAAGAAAAAAAGAAATTTGAATGTTTCTTCTGATGATAGTGACGATTTAGGTAATCCTTTTTAAACCGTCCAATATTAAACTATATTTGACTAGCTAGGATAATTTTATTATTTGTTTTATTTTTTATATAATTAAATAGATTTTGGATTTTCTGTTATGCCTAAAAATTGTGTAATGTCTACCAGAAAGACTGGTATGCTAGCTAAATCTCCCATAGATGATCCAACATTCAATCTGCCTAGTGAGAACTTTGATGACCAGTGTCTACAGTATCTTATGCATCCAAATTTATCTAGACCATTAATGCCTTCTACATCTTCATCTACTTCTGTGTGTGACAATACTGACAACAATAATTATAACTATACAAATTTAAGTGCAGCCTCATCATCAACAAAATATAATAAACAATTTTCATCTTTCAAACTGGAGACATCTCAAACTGAAAAACTGACATCATCTGAACACCCTTTACAAGTGGTAAACATATAAATATAACTTATAAATTGATACATTTAATATGAGTTTTCTAATATTATAAAATAATATAAATATCTAATATATTGTAGGGTAAAGAAATGGTTGAATTTAGTAATGACCTTCAGATCATAGATGTGCTCAATAACATGAACAAAGAAATTGTAGCTAACAATTTTATGCTAAAACGTTTGTTAGCTAAAGTTGATACAATTGAAACCAACCAAAGAATTATAAACAACAAACAAATTTATTCCACATTAAATGAAGTTTATATTGAACCAGAATTTTTTTCACAATATCCTATTAAAAATTCTGATGAATTTGCATTGTTGGAAAATTGTGTAAAAAATGAGCCAGAATATAGTCTTAAATTGGTAAATTACTTATTTGTTATTCAAATAATATAATTATATTGAGTATAAAACAATATATTTTCAGGAAAAGTTTATTAAGTCAATAGGAGGAAAAGATCTTAAAAATAATATAAATAGAGTATTGTCTAAAGTGTTTTCTAACGAATTTGCTATTGAATGTTCTTGGACAGGCCGTGGAAAAAATATTAAAATTAAATTAGGAGAAACAGCTATAATGCATTTAATTAAAAGTAATAATGATTTGTTTATAATTTTTTTTTTAATTCAAATAGCTACATTTTTTAAAAACATTTTTTAGAAATCATGAGAGGAAGTTTTCTCAATACATTTAATGAGTCAGATTTTGAGAAAAGAGTTGCAGATTGGTTGCGTCATGCTAATACTAGGTTTTCTAGAATGAAATGACCTTTTTTACAGTTTTTAATAATTTGAATACATTTTTATTATTTTTTTTATTTTTATTTTCTAAAAGTACTGGTACAATATTAAGAAATCTTAATCAAAAAGTACTATTTCTAAAAGGTAAATAGATAGTACTTTAATTTCAAATGAATTATTATAATTTAACATTTTTACTTTATTTTATGTGTAATACTCTGTTGCAAAAGTTTTATGGATCTTAATTTTGTACCAGTAATACTTTTAGAAAAGAAAAATAGTAATTAAGAAATCTTAATCAAAAAGTACTATTTCTAAAAGGTAAATAGATAGTACTTTAATTTCAAATGTATTATTATAATTTTAAATTTTTACTTTATTTTATATGTAATACTCTGTTGCAAAGTTTTTATGTATCTTAATATTGTACCAGTATTATTTGTTTATTAAACTCATATTAAATGTATCTTATATAAATTGTTGTAATTGAATAATGAATAATCAAAATTTATTTTCAGCGTAAGAATAAAGAATTAGGGAAAATAACAGATCGCCATTTTAAAAAGTTGTTACAAAATGAAGTAAACAAATGTAATATTCTATCTGGTATTGCGAATAAATCCCTGGAAGATTTGTCATCGGATCCTAATTTACAAATACTCAATGAAAATGACAAATTTCTGAATAATGATTCAATTAGTTTACCATTAATATCTTTTGATAATGCTTTAAAATCTGATATGTTAGATTGTACTTCACATAATTTAAAATCAAATATTTGTGATAAACTACGTTCTTGGAACGTACAATTTAATGTAACACATAATTGTTTAAATTCATTATTACAAATATTAAGAAGTGAAGGTATAAAAGTTCCAAAAGATGGACGTACTTTAATGGAAACTCCTTCCAAACATAATATTTTACAAATGAGTAATGGTAATTATGTACACTTTGGCATTGAACGTATGATTTATCCTTTTTTACAAAAACACAAAAATGATTTGATTGCTGTAAATAATTTAAAATTTGGTGTAAATGTGGATGGGTTACCTCTGACCAAAAGCTCAAAAAGCCAATTTTGGCCAATATTAATTTGTATTGTAAATGTCAAAGTGTTGTCCAAGTACATTATGCCAATTGGTATATTTCATGGTTTAGAAAAACCATCTTCGGTTAGTGAATTTTTAAATTGTTTTATCATAGATATTTCAAATCTTTTAAGTAATGGAATTAATGTTAACAATCATTTATTTAATATTGAAATAGCTCATATTATTTGTGATGCCCCAGCCAAAGCATTTTTATTAAATGTGAAACCACATAACGCCTATCATGGATGTAATGCATGTACTGACGAAGGTGTATTTAATAAAACTATGACTTTCTTATCAACAAATTCACCTATGAGAACAAATAATTCATTTAGGGAAAAAATTGATAGTGATTACCATAAGGGTATAAGCCCATTGGAAAAATTACCAATCAATATGATCGATGATATACCTGTTGACAACATGCACTGTGTTTATGTAGGTGTAACGAAACGGTTAATTAAATTTTGGGTAAAGGGTAAAAAAAATGTCAGATTATTAGATCAAAATCTAACAGAAATAAATGATAGTATTTTAAATTTAAGATCATATGTTCCTTCGGAATTTTCTAGATTACCTAGATCTTTAAATGACATTGATCACTGGAAAGCAACAGAATTGAGAACTTTTCTATTATATTATAGTCACATTATTTTAAAGGGTAAATTAAAAAAAACATTCTATAAACATTATTTACTTTTATTTTGTGCCATTAGACTTTTGGTGAATCCTGAAACTTATATTATATTTAATGAAAAAGCCAAGATTTTATTAGAAAAATTTATCTTAGGGTACACTTATTTATATGGATCAGAATTTATAACATATAATGTTCATAATCTGATTCATTTGCCCTACTTTGTTTTAAAACATGGACCACTAGAATCATTTAGTGCATTTAGGTATGAAAATTATTTAAAAGAACTTAAAAAAATTATGAAATGTGCAAAGTATCCTCTTCAAGAGGTTAGCAATAGAATTTCTGAAAAACATAAAGAAATTATAAATACATCTTGTGACATAAAAAATCTAATTTTTAAAAAAGAAATATCTTCTAATTTAGATGGTACATCATGTTATGAAAAATTAACTTTAGATAACTATTGTTCATTTAATATTAATTCTGTAAATAATAAGTATTTAATGTTAAAAAATAATGATATAGTTGTAATAAGAAAAATAATAAAATTTGGTAATAATGAGGTAAAATTTAATGTTCAAAAATGTTATAATATTTCAAAAGTATTTCAATTAACAGATTTTAATTTATCATCAACAGATGTCGGTTCTTTTATTATTGACTTTGATTTTTTATCGACAAATCAAACTTATATTAGTACAGTGGTTTTTTTAAATGATATTAAATGCAAATGTTTTTTTTTACAATTATCTGACTGTAAAGCATCTGTCACAACGCTATGCCATGATTTGTATCTAAAATCTTAAATTTATTTTGTATTTTAATTATATAAGTAGGTAGGTATATATTAAATATTATATTATATATTGTAATGCTATGTTATTTTGTATTTTAAATATATAATATTATATTACTTATAATAGGTATATAATATTTTGCTATGTTGTTTTACTTACAATCCTTACCTCATCCTTACTGTAAAAACTAGATTGTGATAATGTTATTTATTTATTGAAAATACGAACTGGAAGCCCAATAGTTACATTACAAGTAACAATCAGGTACATACAATATTATCATAGGTACCTATACTAAAAATGTACCTATAATAATTAGGTATGTACCTAATAAGAAACAAAAAACAGCAAAATTAGTAATGAACAATTAACAGAAAATATATATTATAAGATAGGCACAGTAAATTAAATTGAAGAGTGAGACGGTTCAGTAAGTATTGTCAATTCTCATCACTCTTACAATTGGGATTGGCTTATTAGCAGCATAATTTGTGTTACCTACTAAAAGGAATATAAAACGGATAGTTTGTTATAACTTATAAACAACAATTTTCCACTATTTAATTACCTGTTAGGAGTAGTTAGGTAGGTTAGAGCGTCGATTCCCATTAGGTAGGAAATATAGTGTCTTAAGTACCCTGAGTTCAAACCACGGTGAAGGTCACATATTTTTTGCCTTTATTTTCTCATATTTATGTTGAATAACAACATCTATGCAACATCTACTAATAAAATATAGATGTTACTATGAAGTTTCATTTATAACATTCCAGAGATGTTGATACGATGTTTTAAAACATGTTGTGTATGTGTAATATTAACGTGTCTGGGAAGTTATCAAATTTGGTCATTAGCGCTCTCAAATATGTTACTTCAATGTTACAATGACAAAAAATGGGATGTTACAAGTTGCTTTGAAACTTCTCTGAGATGTTTAAGTAACAAAATATTGCACAGTGGGATATTATCTAAACGACTAACTTGACCATTTTGAAAGGGATTCCATAAAATAGAACCATATTCGATATTAGAACGCACCAAGGAAATATAAAGGGGTTTTAAGCAATTAATATCATTAAAATCCCAGCAAAGACGTCTGATAAATCCTAACATACTCATTGCTTTACCATAAATAAATGAAATGTGTTCTGAAATGAAAGATCTGACGATAAGATAATACCCAAATATTTAATAGAAGAGACTGAATTAAGTGTCTGGTTATTTAAGGTATAATTATATAAAATTGGATTTTTACATCTTGTAGAAGTTATTTTAGCACATTTATCGATGTTGATTTTTAAACGGTTTTGCAAACAATAAATTTGCAAACGGTTTTGCAATTTTTTACAATATTCGCGTAAATTCACTATATACCATATATATTTTTAAGTTATCTGCGAAAAGAGAAAATTTGCAGAAACTAAATATAGTATTTAAGTCGTTCATGAACAATAAAAATAACAGGGGAGACAAATGTCCCCCCTGTGGAACACCAGAATGGACACTAAATAGGGGTGAGAACTTATCTAAAGTGTTGACTTGTTGAATTCTATCAGTTAAGAATGAACGAAACCAAGACAGTATAGTGAACCATCAATGCCAAGATCCTTTGGTTTATTATATAGAAGTAAATGGTCTACTGTATGAAAATGCCTTGCTAAGATCTGTGTATATAGCGTCGACTTGTATGTATATATTAGTACACACAAGGTGCAGATTCAGCAATTATGTTACAGCGACTTAATTATATAGATAGGTTTTCAAAA
Organism: Therioaphis trifolii; assembly: GCA_027580255.1. Lineage (NCBI taxonomy): Eukaryota > Metazoa > Arthropoda > Insecta > Hemiptera > Aphididae > Therioaphis > Therioaphis trifolii. Next base: position 6,191,813 of record CM050407.1, read on the forward strand.
TAGGGTAAAATGTATGTTAAAAAATATTTTTTTAAGGGATATCTAAAACGGTAAGTAAACTTCTTATTTTTTGACTGGCCTCAAAGGGTAGTTTTGGGGGTTGATTTTGGAAAACAAAATGAGAACATTTCTTTTTTTTGTCAGTGGAAAGTAAAAATATGTTTATAAGTAAATTCTAGTGGTTGAAATTAACTGATGCAAAACTCTAGATATGAAAATTATTCAAAATTTTTCGGCATTGTACCTACGCGTTAAATGTGTTGTGACCGCGAAGTGATCTTAGTAAATTTTCTAAAAACTTAAAATTTCTATCAAACCAAGAGTTTTTTATAAATTTATATTTTTCAATAATTTAAATTTACTAAATAAATACCTTCGCACTGTGTTAGCAGAAAAAAAAATATCGATTTCTATCATTTGACTTTGAAAAGATTACCCCTAAAACCACATAAGGGTAGTTCGAAAATATGTGTTTACCTACTAATCGTTTTAAATTCGTCTGAATAAAGAAACTTTTATAGTGTATATATATTTTATTCCATTTGAATATTTATTTGATAAATTTACTGTAACACAATTGTTGAATCACCCTGTATATAATATAGATATACGATGGGTAATACTCTACGGTTGATTAGCGATTACTCTCATCTTCGGACTTTCGTATAGGTACATGGGTCGATTAATTTTTTTCGTGTTTTTTCTATCGTGCGATAGGTATGTTATATAGGTATAGTTACGTATATCAAGTTCAACGATTTGCAAATGAAACAAACTTATCCTACGATAATTCTATGCGTTTACTCGAGTCGTGTAAATTGATAATTGTACAAAGAGATCATAACCTATTCGGTGGATATGTGGAAATTATTAAACTATTGTCAAATGTTATATAGATTATATAGTGTTATGAATTTTCAATTCATGTCCAATTAAATAAATCAAAAATCCATTAAATCAATAACATTTGAAGGCCGCTCGTTTTAGATATTATTATACCGATATTTATTGTACTTAATGGTAAAAACACAATGGTGTGTACATAAATACGTATATAACACCACGCGTTATTGATACCTTTATATTATATTTATGAATTTATGACATCAATAACGAGTTTTGAAGACACATCGGCTCAATAACGTGTACCTATACATATCTACACCTCAATAATAATATGTTCGCTGTATCAGTATCATAACTGAGCAGGAATAAATCTTATTTTCCAATAGAGTTATCATGGATATATTAATTGATTTGTCATGTTGGTACTGAACCATTTAAAAATAGTTTTTATACACACAAAACGTAAGTATGATAATTATATTTAATTTATCTTACACTCTCATAACATGATTGCAGTGTTAACTATACCAATATCATATTTAATAGATACCGATACTTGTACCTATAGGCTATAGGTATATAAAATATAAGGTATATAAAATTAGAATGGATTGTTTTTGTTTTTATTTTCATATGTTTGCATTGAATATTTATTGAGAAATTAACAGTGAACTCGCTTGCATATACCAATCATAAAACACAATAAACGTTATTTTAACTGTAAGTTGTACCTATACAAACACACTATATTAACATGAAATCAAGTATTTTGGTGCGGTATTGGTAAATGGTACATCATACATATGTAATAATATGAGCTATGTTTTGTATATTATAATAATTATTATAACCATAAAATACTTGAATGTATTAATAGTCTAGTACCACAATAATTAATGTGATAGGTGACATTTTTGGAGAAAATGAAATAAGTAATCTATGAAATTCTCCATATAACCATTTTATAGTGCATAACCATAGTGGAAACTATAGATAGCAAGTGAACAGCTTTTATGACTCCGATCAAAAATTGGGCTATTGTAATTATTTATTGAAATGCCAACTCTCAAACGCCTCTACTGAGCAATTTATTAAATTTTACTTACCACATTTGGGCGCTAGATCATTGATATAATTATATTTTGCATAGGTATTATAAACTGGAGTTGACTAGTAAAAATCTAAATTAGGTACAGACTGTAGAATGTATACATATTGTACCTCTCTCTCTCTCTCTCTATATATATATATATATATATATATATATACACGTATTACACATGGACGGATCTAGGGTGGGAAGAGGGAATATCCTTGGGTGTAAAATTATTCAAATTCGTTTGGACACGTAAAATAATAAATCGTTAACAAATATTCTTCATATCGAAACCGCATTGAATAATATTTATGACGTTGCGACCATTATGATTTATAGGGTTTGTAGTTGTGCTGTAGTCTATATAGTTATTAATAAAATATGGCGTTCTAAAAAACAATGGCAATGTATATTCTTGGCTGTATGATAATATTTCGATCCGAATGAATAAAATAATAATCAGCAATCACTTCGGATAAATTAAAAATGTTTTAATTAATTGTATAATATGCAGTAGGTGATTAATAATATTTAGTAAATACCAATTTTATTCTATTTTACTTTAGTTTTGTTAATGATAGCTAGTTATCGTGTGTGTTAGTTCATATTCCACATTGAAAATTTAATATACCTATGTAAATAATGTCACTAAAGAAAGGCGTAAGTATACTTTATAATTCATTTCTCCAGGTGTTAAAATTCTTAGATCCGACTCTGCAGTGTATACCAAAGAAGAACAAAAAATTATGTTGACATGACCAGAAATCGCACAAGTACAATGCAATATTTTAATTTAATATTTTAAATTCATAATTAAAATGTAATATTCATTGACCGGTAGATTTAAGTTTTGTCATTAGTGCAATGTCACAAAATAATAAAATATAAAAGACGCCCAACCGCGCGGTACTAAATGGTACCCCTCGGGTAATAATATAATATACTCCTAATATATCGGCCGACTCGCCCTTGCGGTACGTCTGTTCTTAATTTTAATCAAACAAAGTACACACATCGCACAAAACGGGCTTAGAATCCGAATTCAAATTCATATCAATATAAAACATTCAACTGCACGCAGGCGTCATTCTACACGACTTCATTATAATATAATACTCGTGTAAATGTTTCAAACTATATACGTATAATATATTATACGCGTGACCATCTTAACGGCCCGAGACCAGCGGCGGCGCCAGGGATGGGCCAGGTAGAGCCAAACAGATTTTACATTTTTAGTTAAAGAAATACAAGCTTAAATTTCACATTAAAAATAAGTGTAAAAATGTTTCGTATAGTTTTTAGTTTTATCACTATCGTATTAGTATTGTATTTTTGAAATATTTATTGAAATAAATTCATAAATTAATAGAAAAAATATTTTGTCATTATTTTATTTTTTTTTTTTTATTGTTTTTATGTTAGAAAATTCGTAAAGGGGCCACATAGAATACCTTCGCGGGCCACGGGTTGGGCACCAATGGTGCATATAGGCTTATACTATTCAGATAAGATGTGCATAAATGCATAATATCGTACATATGTATCATACGTACGGTCATGGGGGTAAATTCATACCTATGTGTATCTATAAATATACATAAATAGAGTTTAAATGAAATTTAAGTTTTTCGTGGCCCGACCTTATAATTCTTGGCTCTCTGTTGGTCCTAGCTAAAAAAAAAAAAAAATCTCGGCGTCGCCTCTGCCCGAGACCGTCGTGCCTATGCGAGAACGTTTTCGTGCTGTATAAATAGGAACTATGATAAACACACCGACACACCGTTCGTTTTTGTGACCATACAGTTACCTACGGAAAACTCCGAGACGCGCCCTCGTTGCCGGCGTGCGCACAATATAATATAAACACAGTCGATAGTACACACGAAATATATGACGTGTACACATGTACGTAGATAAATTTATGCGGGTGTAATATCTATTTCTATATACACGTCTATAATATATCTATAACCATTAACCACGTTCGAGGGCACAAATCCGAACGCGCGCTCGTTGTCGTTGACAACACGCGGTAGTTTGTTCGAAATTCGAATATTATTGTATCGTATTATATATAATATTATGACACTGTCATATTATTACATATTTCGAATTACAGGATCGTCGTGATGTGTATACACACATCGTCACGTACTATATATACATTATATGTATGTATATACCACGTGGATATAGCTACGTTTTATACAGGGTGCGGCGAAATGGACTCCCACATTTTCGAGGTGAATTAAAAAAAAAAAACATACAAGATATGGACATTTACCTTTTTTATTTATTAAAACTACATTAAATAAGGTTTTTTTTTTAAATTGTTTGTTTTAAAATAATATTGGCCAAATGATTGCCTTTTCAATTGACGCACATTTGGAGCCGTTCTAGAAAATAATCCGTAATGGACTACAGTATTTCAAAACATCATTAGCACGTAATTAAACTGATCAGATAAAAGCGGTTTGTTTCACTGGGTTAGGTCATTAACACGATTTTTAGTCGTCACAATGTCGTGGTCAGGTGAACAACGCGGTTTTGTTATCGAGGCGTTTTTCAAAAACGCCGAATGTGTGACAAAACATTACATGGCCTCCTCGCCTCCTTGATTTGAGTCCATGTGACTATTTCTTATGGGGATACCTCAAAGCTGAAGTTTTCAAACATCGACCTAGAACCATGGAAGAACTAAAAGAGGCCATCCGTCAAAAAACCTCCGCGATTCCACTCGATATGCTGGCGATAGTGATGGAAAACTTTCGAGGACGGCTCCATATGTGCGTGGCTCGTCAAGGCAATCATTTAGACGACATTATTTTAAAAAAAATAACTTTAAAAAAAACCTTATTTAATGTAGTTTTAATAAATAAAAAAAAAATTCCATATCTTGTATAGTTTTTTTTTTTTTAATTCACCTCGGAAATGTGGGAGTCCATTATGCCACACCCTGTATAATATACGGTATATTGCATGAAAGGGTTTGGAAATCGGGCATGAGGTAAAGTATATACTGCACGAGTAGTAGGAATAATATCGCGTATAATTCAATTTTACAATCTATAATGTACTCGTGACGTCTACTACAGTAGGTATACACACCGCGCACACGCCGTCGTCGTTTAAATGAAATTATATTACATATATATATATAGATATTTATACTTATAAATGTAATATTCGGAATTCAAACGCGGTAGCCCCTCGTGTACATTACCCCGAAAATCCGCACGTAGGTATTATAACTTTCACGAGTATTTTATCAAATCGATACGTACACTTTATAATATATTATGCGCTGTTCGCACTGAATATTATATTATATATACACACGAGTTACACGTCAATAAAACCGAATGGCACGTCTTTGCCGGCAAACCGATCGACCCCGCGGAGAATCGGTCATTTTTCGAAATATTAGTGGATATACGTACGCATTTTATACAATAACAATATATCGCCAGCCGTGCACTCTTACGGTCAAGTACTCGCATACTGCAGTGGTAGCTCGAAGGAGGTGCATTTGAATCGCGTGGTTTACAAAAATACTATTTGGGTGGGTGCCCTCCTGTGGTCGGAAAAAGTATAGTTGAAAAAGTTTTAGGATTTCCACTACATAGATAACTATTTGAAAATTCGTATTTATATGTTATAATCTATATATTTATATATTGATTGCTATAAGGATAGGTAAAATGATGATGGAGAAATTCTATGACATATTTTACGTACCTTTTCTCCAAAAATTACCTATTATTTATCTTTGAAAACCTATGAATTAATTATTGGAAATATACTGAGAAATTATTCCAGGTGGGCAGTGTTAAAATATTATACGCGAGTCAGATTTATTTGTCGATTTTCCGGATTAAAATGCCCGGAGTGATTTTAATCAGATTTTTTGATTTAACGCCCCGTTATAGAAGAAATTCACCTAAACGACACTCCTCAACTATAAGCGAATAAATATTCATACGTCCGCCTACTATAGAAGGCATCGCAGAAGGTAGTATATATATATGCATCCAGATTCCAAATAAATTATAATAGTTACATCCAAAAAAAAAAAAAAATTATATATATCAGTGGCGTATTATTAAGGATATTTTTCAGAGAAAGCAGGATTATCAAATCTTCACGATTAAAATTTAAAACGTGTATGTAAATATTTGATTTAAAATAAAATAAGTAAATTATAAATCTGATTTTAGTAAGAATCATAGTATGAGACTTATTATAATATGTTAACTCAAAATCAATTTTTATCCCTATTACTTATAGACAAAATTAACTCAGTTAGATTTTAAAATGCGATTATCGTCTAGTGATTCCTATTAATAAGAAAAAAATAGTGATATTTATAATAACTTTACTTACAATAACACACATATCTACTAATTTTTATTGATTATACCTAATTATAATTATCTGGTTGTATTTTTAATTGATATACCTGTTTATAATGTGAAATAAATTTATTTAAATATTGTAAGTATAATTATCCTTTTAAATTTCGTTGACAAAATTATAAAAGTCACACTGCAGTTTGTGTTAATTTCATCTTGTTTAAAACATTTATTGTATTATTACATTAATGATTTTTACTATATTAGTGATACACTTGCCACATATTTCATAAAATATTTTATTTGTCATAAACTCATTCAATAAGGATTATAATATTGATAACAATTATAAAAATATGACATAAAAATGTTTCATGCTATAGCAGGTTATAACCATAGTGACGGGTTCTTGTGAAGTAGCTAAAACAACAAACACCACTTGGCTATGTTAACTCTTAAAAATCATTTTTATTATATCGTTTTCTGATAACTGATACTGATCAAAGTATTTAAATTAAAAACAATTATTTTTGATTTAACACTCTGGAGACAGTTTCGTTTCGATATACTTTCCCTGATATTGAGGTGGAGTTATGCTCAGATATATACTTCTATATAAGTTCTATATTATAATGTTTTGTTGGTACACACTCGTTGAAAACGTTTTGTCATAATTTTCCCTTCTCGTCTTTTGCGTAAATAAAACGGGTTTTTTTCTCTTCCTTCGCGAAATTCAATAGAAATAATGCTAAAATGAGACCGGACCTATGTATATGTTTAGATCATAATAATATGTTCCTCCAAATATATTATAGTACCTACCGAATAGTGCGCTCGCTGCGATGTGCGGCCATTTATAATAGACGCACGCACACACGCACACAAATTACCGTGTATACAGAGTGTTTGAGCGTTACGCGAGTATGTAAACGCACTCTTACAAAGGATTATCCGCAGCAAAGTGTAGACGATTAATATTAGATACATAGTACCTACATAACTATGACGTTTTGTACCGCACACGGGCTTATTATGGTACCTACCTAGTAGAAAATCAAAAAAATTCTGAATTTCTTCATGACTATATTTTTAACCGTGGTTTATATGACGCATTGTAAGGATTTAATGTATTTGCGAGTTGGTAATGTAAATGACTGATGTTCAAACGATCAAGAAATTTGTTTGATGAACCCGTATGATTTGTCGGACTATTTTTGACGAATCAGTGACATCAACTCAAGTAACATTTGTATACATTAAAAATATAGAGGAACTTTTTCAAATTTTAATGTTGCACTTGGAATATTATGATGAATATTCCCAACGCTTGTTATTTAAACGATATCTTCGTTCGTAAATATTTAGTTTATTTCATCGAAAAAATCAATTTCATGAAATATAACGATAGAAGTTATAAAAGTGACCATTTTTTCATTTTGCTCGTCAAACATGTTATTTGTCAAAAACTCTCAAAAACTTTACCAATAATAATACATAGGTGGGCTTTGGACATGTGCACGCGCATACTGCGTGTGTGTGTGTGTGTGTGTGTGTGTGTGTGTGTGTGTGTGTGTGTGTGTGTGTGTGTGTGTGTGTGTGTGTGTGTGTGTTGTATGTGCGCGTGTGTGTGCGCAACACTCGCAGTTTGGTCGAAAAACATAAGTGAAAAACAAAACAATACTCAACAAAAAAAAATCAAAAATAACAATAAACGTCGTCGTCAGTGGCTGTCGCAATTGGGGACCGCGTTTTTGTATACACACACACACACACACACACACACACACACACACACACACACACACACACACACACACACACACACACACACACACACACACATACAAGTCTAGTTCTCGTTTACCACTCATATAGCTCCCATATAACATGTTCGCTTGTGTGTGTGTGTGCGTGTGTGAGTGTATGCATACAGCGTGATCATTGTCATCATCGTGACGGTCTCATCCGGTCCTCTTTCGTCGACCGGTTTGACCGTCGATGTCGCGTCGTCGCCGCCGCCGCCGCCGCCGCCGACGAACTCGACGACGAAGGTCGTACGCGACTGCAGCGTATAATAATTGGTTTATTATTAATTTGTTGTTTTTATCATCTGTGTCGTCGACTGCCGCCGAGCCGTGATCGAGTCTTTCTGATCTGCGGGGCAAATGACGACAAATGAAAATACATAATATGCATCCGACGTATTTTACGTATACATATACATAATATATAATACTGACTAAAACTAACCAATACCACACAAACCGACGACCGCATACCGTATATACCTATAATAAGTATAGGTAATAGACTAATAGCCAATAATTAAACACAATTATTTATATTTATATACATAATGGTTATGTTACGAAACTTGATTTCTGGAGACGTACTGAACTGGAGTAGAAAAAAATCTAATTGGTAATTAGCTCAATACAATATTATAAAGCGAATTATTACGTATTTTGTAATTTACATTAATCCAAAATGTAAATTGTTTGATTGATTAATCATTAATCATTAAATGTATACAATTATGCAAACAAATTATGACATTATTGTTATGCCTGATTATAATTTTTATTTTTAAAACACTATGGCCAAACATATCTAGGGGAGACCAGGGCAAGTTGACGAACCTTAGGTTTGATGTACTCTCAAATGGCTAACTTTCATGATACAAGTCCAAATTCTACACCAAATTAAAATTTAACTTGTTGAACAGCAGTAAAAAAAATATCAGTGCCAACATTTGTCTTCAAGCTAATTCTTTTTAAAATTTAAAAAAAAAAATCAAAATTCGTCGTCTTACCCATGTGCTGGGGTAAGTTGACATTTCCCTGGGGTAAGATGACTTACACATATAAATAAACCCAACAACTTTTAGTATTGTATATAATAACATTTAAACAACTTATATTAATAAAACAACTTCTTTAATGAGAATAACATTAAAATTTAACAAACCTATATAATATATACATATATTTTGACTTTCGAATTTTGCGAATTTCGCATTATTATGTTTTTATAATATTCACGATAAAATATAAAAACCTAATTAATTTCTTTGGCATAAATATGTGTGGGTACAACTTTTTTCAATGTCATAAACGAAGAATTTTGTAGCATATTTTATTTGACAAAATAATATTCGAATAAAACTTAGTAGAGTGGCAATTTTTTTTTTTTTTACAGTAATTGATCAATGTTAGATATTACATAGTACGATATCTAGACTGATGCAATACCATTGGAATATAGTTTTCTAAGTAATTCAGTATATTTTTTTGACGAATTACTAATACTCAAAAATATGTATATAAAAACCTCGTTCACGAAAATACTGTTTTTTTTTTTTTTTTTTAACTTTTATTATAAGGCGTACAATCTGTAAATTAATTATTACAATAAGTATGCATGCGGAATATATACTATAGCTTGACATTGGTACGTGATAAAAGCAGCCACCCAATGGCGACACTTTCTAATATGATTAGGTTAATTTTTACCTATATCGAAAATACTGTAGTCACCATTTGTATATCACATAATGTAGGTACTTGTAAAATCTTTATATTACGTAAATTTCAAAAATTTGATATTAATATAGGTACCATGATAATGACTCAAGTTAGAACTTATACGTTTACATAATTAAGTTGAAAAGCTGCGTTAAAGAACATACTGTAAATTCATAAAACTTAGGACATTAAAATATTATCCTGGGTCAGAAGTTGCAGGCTTATTAAGATAATGTTTAAAAACAACATAAAAATAATACAGATAATAAAAATGATGAAAGAGCAATGCATTCTAAGGTTCCAAAAAACATATTATAAACATTCGGGAACTCCCCCGTAAAGAAACTTGTACAAAAAAAAAAAAAAATTGAAAAACATTTTATCATATTAAGTTTATTAGAGATGAAAATAGAACGCGGTATTGAGATGAGCCTCAAAAAATTATACATCGAGCTTGACGATAACCTATTAATTACTCCAAAGAGTATTCTGGGAAATCTTTTGTAAATTATTCAGGGCTAACTTATTTTGACTTATAACGCAAACTGTTCAAAAAAAAAAAAATCCATGGTAGTATCTCGAGTTCCTCTTAATCGCAATTTATCTTTTTTTTTTGTCTCGTCTATCTAATTCCCATGTTTTTAATCGAGAAATTTCCTCTATTCCAATACAAACTTAAGCTGATACCTATTTTATGTACATGTACATGTTCAACCCTACTCTCGCATATTATATCTCATGTGCAGTTTATTTTAAACATCCGGTAAAATTTGTTTGAGTATACATGGGTATACCGTGTAATAATATATATATACACATTACACACTCGGCTGCGGGTTATTTATCCGTAATAATATATTCACCACCGGGTCATAATGACCATCACTACTGTGGCTTAAGTATACGACGCATAAATAACGATCCCGTATATATAAATACACCCGTGTATGAATAAGTCATAATAACACCAGGAGTATTAAACGCGAACGCGCGTTATTCGCGTATTATATAGTTATACGTTTAACCCGCTGCAGGTATAATATACCAATAAATAATAAGTATACTTTAACGGCTTTCATATATTTTTTTTTTTATTATTATTATGGCGAGGAAGGTTATTCAAAAATCGATCCTCCACACGTTTTACACGCGATAATTATTTGACTAACCAGACAAGATAAGTAAATACATTGTACGAACATTAATACATCATTGATTTGCGTCGCTTAAACGGTATATATATATATATATATATATATATATATTTAATGAATATTTACTGCTCTGTATTTTATTATATTTATAAATGACGTACATATACTGATGTAGGTACATACAAAGAGAGATTTCTTTTAACCACGCTCATTTTCGCAAAACGTACTTAAAACGGATAAATTTGAATTTTTTCTTTATTATAGTTTAATATATTGGTAAAACTATCTATATTTTTTATGGAAAATTTGGTTTTAAATATTTAATCTGTGTGATTTTGCACGTTTTTCAGTTTCGTATTTCAAAAGAAAGAGTATATATAAATAGAGTATATATTTTATTTGAAAATTTCGGTACTCGAATTTTTATAATGTTTTATAAGTAGTGAAGAGTGTACGAGAAGCCATGGATACTATACTGCCGCGTGCTACTCCGGTACTTAAAACTTTCAATGCTCGTAGTTGATACCTATATATGCCGGCAATACCGAGATTCACTAGTACGACTGAGAAACGAAAATTATCCATTTATAATGACTTTATTATGTATGTATAATTAATATTATACATGCACTGCAAAACAACAGTGCCGGTTATTAGGTGTATCGGAAAATCAGTGTTTTTCCGTTGGGCCCTAACCATATATACTACGTATTAATACGTGGGGTCCTGTGGTGTTATATCTAGTAAAGAGTTGCATATTTAATTCGCCTCTGTAAAAATAGAAAAAAAAATAGCCGCAGTGCACAAATAATATAATCAGCTGCTTAAAAATTAAAAAATGTAACGTAAACGATTCGTCAAAATGAATGTAGTCAAACATTGAAAGAAACTCAAAATGTATTAATATATTTTAATATATTAATATATTTTATATATAATAAAAATCGGACGGACAAAATAAATAATAATAATTATTAGTTTAAGCCGAGAAAAAAACACCTTCATTGACGTTACACCATAATATACCAGAACCGAAATTTAGCAAAGAGAAAAATGTATCGAAATATTATACGTACACTCGTTTTATTGTTCAAAGTCATTGCTATTGATACGAACCTTATGATTTACAGTTACGAAAAACTACAGTAAGTGTCACTCTTCAACCGATAATTTGGCGGAAATCAAAAACTGACGAGTGATTCGGTGTTTTAGTCGGCGGGCTCTTGATCCGTTCTCGCGACAAAATCCGAACGCTGCGAGAACGCGCGAACCGTACTCATACGTAATGTACGGACGACCACGTAGCGCACGCGCACTACGACAACGAAAATATTTCCGTTGACACAGGGATAGGTATTACGTATTACTCCGTACGGACGCGACCGTACGCCGCCGTAGATGCGGTTTTTTTTTCGCGACGTACCTATGTGCGTGCGGGCGCTATTTATTTATTTTATTTTTATTTCTATTTTATAAGTAGCGCGTGCGCGTGTGTAAATTAATAAAACAAAGCGATTTTCACTTCCCCCCCACCCATGTGTACGGCTCGCGCGCGATCGCGATCGCCAGTCGTGTTACCGTGCCGTTCGAAATCGCGAGATCATTTTCGTCGGTGGTCGAGCGGTAACGTTTTTTTTTTTTTTTCATAATTTTTTACCGGAAGGCGAAAAACGGACGGACAAAATAAACACATCCACATGCATATATATATATAATATATATTATTTTTATTATTATTACGTGCGTATATACGTGCAGTATTACGGTTTATTGACGTGTTTAAAAATTTTGCTTTCACCGGCTTCGAACACACACACACACACACACACACACACACACACACACACACACACACACACACACACACACACACACACACACACACACACACACACACACACGAATATACGTACACGGACGAAATGTGTTTCACGACCAAAAGAGGTTATATTTTTCGATTTATTTATATATATATTCTCGTTGTGTGGTCTTCCCCTCAAAACCACAGCGATATTACATATAAATTACACGCGAGTGTGTGTGTGTGTGTGTGTGTACACGACGAATATGGAGGTGCCTACGCCGCGTAGGTAGGCAGGTATATATATATATGTATATTGTATACGTATGTATAGCCGTGTATATTATTTGTATGCGTACAGAACGTATACCAATATATCGTTATAAACACAAGTCCAACACCCTTGGGGAGAATGTTAAGTAGTATATAATATTTTGAAGCCAGTTTTCACGGTTGTTTAATTTTTTCCACTTGCCCGTGTATATATATACGCTATAGGTATATACAATATGTATATACGAACACGTAAAATAATATGTAATATGTTTATTGTGTATATTGTATGACGTGCGTATAGAAATATGTATCATTACGATTTATCGGTTTCGCTGGGTCACGGGTATTCCGTAAGTATAAAAATTTGAACGGGCACGATTTTTTTCTTTTTTACTACCGGATGAGTTTTTTTTTTACCGTCAGCAAACGAGGCTATTTAAGGAATGTATTCGAAAATAATATCTATAAGAACACTTATATACATACATACACACGTATATTATGTATACTTTATATTATATTATTGTGCGTTTATACTAATGTTTTCACTAATTGTGTACGATTTAAAATGATGCCGCATAACGTTCCGTTTGATACGCACGACCTCAATCGCATTCAACGAATTTTTATCTCCGCGTCAAAACGAAAAAATCAAAACGACCCACCATCACCAGTCAACTGCGTGTACGATACGTTTTAAATTAATTGTCTTTGTGAATGGAATTTATGATGATGTAACCGTTGTAAAAAAAAAACAAAAAACTTCACGAACTTATGAATAAGTTTAAAACATGGAATGCCGTGTGTATATACATATAAATAAATTATAAATATACATATTCACAAAACAATATTGTAAAACATGTTACTTCCACGAACGTTTGGCACACGTATACGAAATTTAATATTGTTATATATTATATACCCGCAAAAAAACAACAGTATGTAGTGATAATAATAATATTAGGTAAGTATTTATTATACGAACTACGCCTACCGCGATCGTTAAATGCGTGTTTATAACACCATGCAGCACACGTTTTACGGGAAAATATTATTTTCCAATTCATATTGATGGATATTATATTTTTACCCGATTAGGTAGGTACCTATATGGTATGTCGTACTTAGGGTTGCTAAACGCGCGTCCTTATTGTGCGTAAGAAAAAACTCGTTTTCAATGAGACTTATTCCTGAACGAATGTGATTAGTACGTCTAAATGTATTTGTTTTTTTTTTTTATTCTTCGCAAAAACGTGTATTTCAAACACAAACGTGTAAATATTTTAACTGTTTGTGGTAATGATGATTGATAAAAGTTAATTTAAGACATAACATACGCAGCTCATATTATATTTCGGACTTTACATTATTAGTTGGATTTTCTTCCCGATTGTTTTTTTTTTTTTTTTTTATTTAGATTTATTTCTTTATTTTAAATTATTTTTCGTATTTTATTTATATGAGTAGTGAAATATAGTAATTATCATTAGTATTTGTTTCTTTTAATTCATTAACATTAGAAAAGGTAAATCAAAAGTAATCTGACAACGTTTATTATTTATTAGGTATTTTATTATTATTTATTTACTCCATTTACACAAATTACATTTCATTTTATTTCTTTTGTTTCTATAATGGTCACCATAACCCTACTGCATGGTAAGTGTCTGACGTGCGTTCTCGCAGCGGTTTTTTTTTGTTGCGTTATGCGTTTTTAAGATGTTATAATATAATATAATGGCCGTAGTGGCACGAAGTATACAATTATAATATACGCATGTGTATTTTTTATAGTGGAAATCAACGCGTGTACGAGCGCCATTGTGAAAATTCCGAGTGCGCTATTATTATTATATTAAATTTTCAAATTGTTTTTTTCTCTCTTTTTATTCGTAATTCGTTTAATTGCACCGTGACATTATATACGCACATACATATTATTGTACGTAGGATTGCGTTATGTCGTATCCGTGGTAAATCCTGTTCCCTTATCATTACATATACACAAGTACCTAACCTACACGTAAATTAGGCGCGCGGTACGCGTTTAAGTGTTTAAAATTACATTAGTAAGTACATCGTAATAAATACGGCTCGGTAAGAGCGAAATATATAATATTATATAATTTACTATTTTATGTATCATATTATTATACAAACGAGCGACCGACCGCTCGGTGCTGATGCAAGCCCGCAGGTGTATATTATTATTATTATTATTATTATACGTGCGAAAAGTACAGAGCGCGAAACGTTTTATTTTTTTGCACGTTTTCGCGCGCGATTCAATGAAAATTATGATTTTGCAATGTATAAATTATGCGCACCGCGTGCATAGGACATAAGGAAAATAAGATGATTAAGTATCGTTTAATGGGCTTACAATAATATATTGATAATTAATACGTTAATGTAGGTCGTATGTGTAGTATAATATGATCGTATATCGTACACCTGCATGTAGAGGTAACATTGTTTTTTTTCGCCACCGCACACAGTGGTATATCAATACCGATGAGGTAAATTTACTATACAACGGGCAAGATGTAGAATGGACGATACGAGTAGAATGAGTTATATCGGGAAAAAATATTTAAATAATAAAAGTTTATTAAATATTTTATCAATATTAACAGTATATTCAACGAGTCGCATTTTCAAGGTGGAAACACAATAATATTTCAATTGCGTATGGTTATTGAATTGCGGTTAGGACTTGGGTTATAATTTTGGTATAGTCATTACCTACATATCGCTTTTATAAAATAAAGTTTACAAATCACATGGACAGTAAACAAAAATGGCATGACTTAACCTATATTTCAATATAATATGACTATGTCTATTAATAATAATATTATAGAAAAAAAAAAATCCTAAATGGTACAGAGCGTCCATATACGATAATATGATGACACCGCTCATCGCCATCTCGCGTTATACGTAAATCTTTGGATAAACACGTGGCGTGAATTACGTGCCCGAGAAAAAAAACCAGTGATGCACTGCGGGTATAATGTACTGAAAATCAGCGGATTCGCGTAATACGGCGACGCTATGATGTCGCGTCAATACACAGGCGGCGAATAAATAACGCGACGACGGCTAATTACATTATATTTTGATTGCGGCCAAAAAAACAAAATTAAAAAGACGATTTTCCGTTTGGGGTGTCGATCGTCACACACATTTTTCCGAAGTCAAGGGTCGTACGCGGACTAATATGGCACGTCGCGGGCACATCGCATAAAAAAACAAATAAATATATATTGTTTTAGGTAGTATATTGTGATAAACGATGTGAGAATACAAGTAAAAATATACGAAAGACTTTTTCGCTTTAATTATTTAACCGAATTAATTATTTTCGAAATAGGTACTCATATATCTACTTTGTTCTCGGTTCCAAAAATATTCGTAGCGTGTGGACCTCCGAAATCACTTTGCCCCGAGGGCCTGCTCTGACAATCCGGTCCGGGTCGCTGCACCGGCAGATAAAACGTCCGAAACGAAACCCGCGTGAGACCACCCTGTACACACGACTAAACGGTCTGCCGGCACACCAGCGCCATTCAGTACAATAACGATGGTTTATAAATATTTATTATTTTTTACATTCCATATGCAGTCGACGGTGATAAACTAATACCGTATAATATTATGTAACTACGAAAAAATCAAAAATGAGTTTTACACATGAATTTTTCAGAAAATCACAACCCATGTTTTGGTCTAATTACCTCGGAAATATTATTAGAATTTCCAATGAGGCTATAAAGGTTAAAACAATATCACGTAAATCCATTATTAATTTTTTTTTTCGCGAAAAAACCTCGTATCTCCGTGGTTCCGAGCAATCTGAACACGAACAAAATGATTTATTTATGACATTGTAGATGCACAACAAATAATAAAATTTGAATTATAAAACGTAATAATATACATTGGCTTTTTGAAGATACGTGGTATAATATTATCTCCGACGTTTTAAAACACGTCTTATTCCCGACTGTGTGCTGCACATTGTACATTTTAATCTCTCGGCAATCCAGGATATATGATCTGTGCAGTATTACAGCAGACAGATTTTCACTCTTCGCTGCAGGAGTCTGCGTTATGCATAAAAGGTTTCGTTATGTGTATATACCGGTTAAATTATCTCAACAAACACACACACACACACACACACACACACACACACACACACACACACACATCGATAATTATTGTTATGTACACATTCATTTTACAGGAATAATATGTATAAATATGCTAATTATACACCCGCTTTGGACGGCAATCGCGGCGTGATAGCGAACGCGTTTGGGGGAAAGAAACACACACACACAAACACACACAAGACGCGAGCACGTATATTATACTCATTCAACAGCGGTTCTTGAACTTTTTTGTACGTGAAGCGCATTAGAGACAGGAAAAAATCTACGGAGCTCCGAAAATCAAGAATATAATATCTCCTACCGTTTTCGATGTCGAGACAAAAACGTGGGTTCATTATACAATATTATGAACTGCCGAGTTGTTTCCGGGCGGTATTCCATACGGTTCAAATAATAATTGTTGTAGGCGTACAATGTACAGGTAAGCTTTACGATTATTTGACTAAAAAAAATATTTGAATTTGATTTCGTTCGGACGTGTGTACGCGGAGCCCTAAGATTACAGGAATCCCAGGACTCCTCCGCATAGGAAAAGTCAAGAATTGCGCTTTTATATATTTAGGAGCTACCCATACAATAAACGAGCCTTATACATACTGTATTTAATTTATAATCAGTTCAATACCAGTTGGTACAAAACAGACGTACGAACACGCAGAAGTGTATTCAAGGGGGGAGAGGGGTTCAAAACCCCTCGAACTTAAAAGTTAAAAAAAATTAAAATACCGATAAATATGTGTGTTTAATATTAAGTACGCGTAAAACTAATCATTTCAAGTTTAAGCTTTCTTCAAAAAATAATTCTGAACACGCATTTGCGTATACGACTATAGGTTAGTTTCGTCATACGTTTAAAAATAGTACTTACGTGCGTATAAAGCACGCGTACGAAAAAAAAAAAAATAAACGAACGTTTGTATACGAGTTTATATACACACATAAGTTTACGTGAGTGTGTGCTCGAGTACGATCTGTGCGTGGGACGGCCGGTGTATTACGCGCGAGCGTATTATTATAATCATTATTATACTATTATTCTGTCGTAGACGGCTGTCGCCGCGGTAGATATATTTTCGAGAGGTATTTTGTCGTCGTGGTCTCCGTCGCCGTCGTCGCCACACAGCCACCGCCGCCGCCGCCGCCGTCGTCGTTCCGCCATGGGATTCTGTGCGGTGGACCGGTCCGTGCGCGCGTTGGGAAGGTGGGCTTGGCCTCGGTCGCCGGACAACCGGTCCCCGACGCTGCGGTGGGCGGACTCACCGTCCGCCCTGTATACCGCTGTTGGATTTACTGCCGCGTAATGTGCTGCACACAATCACACACACAGTCATACACACACAGTTATACACACACACACACACACACACACACACACACACACACACACACACACACACACACAGTCATACGCACACGTGCGTGATCACGTGTATAAATCGTATTTGTGTGCGTGTGTGTACACGAGATGCGTGTGGGCTTGTGGGCTGAGTGTATTGTTCGCGCATCTCGTTCTTTTTCCTTTTCATTTTCTTCGAGTCTAATTCTCGTTCTATGTACACTTCATGTTCACATACCCGTCTGCAAGTTATGCTGCGGCATAGGTACGCCATATAATATTTATATGTATTTATTTATTTATTTATTTATTTATACGTACATGCAGTTGTGCTATGTGTGCGGGGAGGTTTGTCCACGAATAGCTGCACGTATGTGTAGGTACATGGTTATATTCACGCAGGATCTTTCGGATTCGCCGCAATTTTCGTAACGCATATTTTTCCAGAATACCTATATGTAATCAGTGTTGGGAATAGATAACTAATAATTTAACTAGATGAAGATAAAGGTGATTATAAACATTTTTATCTAGATACAGATAAAGATAATTATAATAAATTTTATCTAGATAAAGATAAAAATTAGTAAATTTTTATCTAGATAAATTTGAGATAATTTCATGTTTAATTTTGAAAATATTCAGGATCTATATCCTACAGGTATAAGGTAAAAAAATAAAAATACATAATTTAAAACATTTAAAAAATACATGTACTTTTTGAAATAAACTTCATAAAAGATGACAAATCATTCTCCGACTTAAAATTAAAATAATAATACATTTCTGCATTTTTTTAACAAATTTGTGGGTATGGCTACTTCACTTTCACGATAGGACATATTATAATCTGCTAATATGTACACGAATAAAACAAAAGAGTGATCGTATTATGATAATTCATCTACAATGTGTATTTTTGTGCTTTAATTTTGTAGGCCGCGAGTTTAGGTGCCACACGACGACGACGATGTGTAAATGTATAGGTACAATTATTATTCAGCTCGTGTGGGACGCGTATACAGTATATAAGTATACGCAAGACACGAAGACGAAATCGACCGTGTGTATGATTACGTATTATATACATGTAGGGTAATAGCTTACGCTGGGTGGCGCTAGGGTACGACACGTATAATGACGTTAATCTGAAACTATATATACATTGCCATGCACCTAACAATATGACACATAATATATTAGACTACACGTATTGATTCCGTGGTCCTATACTCCCTAGGCGTACGTGACGTGTGGGCGTACCGCCGGCGTTGTCAACCAGACTTATTCGTTCGTATATGTACATCACACTATGTATACGAGGAGTTATAATGTCGCAGTGACGGTGTATGAGTACAAATATGTGTGTGTGTGTGTGTGTGTGTGTGTGTGTGTGTGTGTGTGTGTGTGTGTGTGTGTGTGTGTGTGTGTGTGTAAATATTGCGTTCGATAGACTCGAGGTGAACGTATTTAAACTAAGCTGGTTTAGGCATGTGTATTTGTATATAATATATATACTATACATTATACAAACACAACTAATAATCGAAAATCACGCGCACACTATCTATAAATACACACTAGTACACGTACTACGCATGCATGCGTTTACATGACGTGGCGCAAATCGAAAAATCACGACGATCAATCATGTTAACATAGTATAATATATGTATCACACCGTTCGAAAATCCCAGTGAAACGACGTGATCTCATCGTCACACACTGTGATCCGAAAGATAAAAATCTGTATATACCTCATCTATTTAGACGGTAATCTAAATATATATATACACATACGCATCACTTGTAGATTAATATCCACGTGTAAGCATAGCCACGTATGTATTTGTCATACGCCTCCGCCCGAGGAAAATAATAAGTTCTGTCTAACGACGGATATGGCGCTTATCTGCGTGAATAAAATAAAAACATAATATTACCTATATCTTGAAGATTTTTGGTTTTTAGTGGTTTCGTGAAAGTATAAAAATCACTCGACTACACACAAATTCAAAATAAAGTGGACAGTTATTATGAAAAAAAACAAACTTTACAGCCTTTAATTATTGATATCAAATTTCTTTTATATTTGTTAATTTTGTTAAATAGCAATTGATTTTTTTGAAATCCCTAATGTGTTCATTATTTTAAAATTTTGAGAATCTTCATAATTTAGGTATATTATAACAAATGAGTAGTTGTTCATTTTTACATTTTTTTTTCTTGCTTTTTATAATATTATTACTGTTGAGTAATTCGTTTTTCTTATTATATTCAGTGAATATATTTACTAATTGTATAATATTTTATAGAATCATTGTTCATTATCATTATATTTTATTTAAAACCATTATATCCTCTCAATTTTAATATTTTAAAATTATTTATATTTGTTAAATTGTTTATTGTTGTTTATAGTAATTTAATTTTAAAATTGTTTTTTTATCTACATAGAAATAAACAAATATTACTATAATTATTATTTTGTTATTTATTCAGAGATTTTTACCTGGCTTTAATTTTGTTCTCTTTTATTTCATTGATTTAAAAAAATATCCCATAATATTAATTTGAATGAATTAATGAAATGGTTGTTCATTCAATACCAGAGGTTTTAATTCAAATATAGAGTACCATTGATTTAATTAGAAAGGTCTACTATAACTCAATAAAATATGTCATTAATTCAATACAATCTTCAATGAAATATACTACATATATATTTTTTATTGAACATTAAAAAATATGTCTTTAAGACACTATCGAATTTAATAGGTTATTGATTTTTCTTATTTTGAATATTCTATTTCATTATTTTAAGTAAAAGGATATTTAAATGTATTAAATTTTTACTAGTTTTAATAAAAAAAAAAGGCAATGTTTTAATGGAAACGTTTTCTTCAAATACATTACATAACTTCATAGGCTCGAAATCATACCCGTTTTTCTTTAATTTTATTGGTGTTTTTCTTTAAAACCAGGATATTTTTTTCTGAGTGTATCACATCACACGTGAACGACGTAGCTGCAGTTATTATTATAACGTGCACATTATTTATACCTGTTATATTTCCGTACACAGAAAAATTGCGGTAAAACGTACCTAAAAATAACGATATTGCAGTTTTGCTAACCGCACTGAAGAAATCTCGTATAAATACGGTGTCGACGAATCTTGTTGATTATACTTCGGACTCGACGTAGTTTCATGCAAGACTTATAACTTATTTATTTATTTTTTTATTCAGGAATAAAGGCTTCAACATCTGGGTCATTAGCCTATGTTTACATTTTACATTAAATAACATTTTTAGTTATTACATTATTTACCATTTTGTAGTACATTAATTTTCATTTCATTGAGTGATATTTCAAAGTTTTAAATTTCTGTGAAGTAACCGATTGCTTTGAAAAAAAATTATTAATTTGATGTGTGTTGTGTTCTCCGAGTGCTGCTTCCATATATAAATATATATATATATATATATAGGATAATTATAACTTATTGTTTGTTTTGTAATAAACACTAACTGCGCTAATTAACTAACTTCTAACCCAATATACTATAACAATAACAAGCGCTAACATGTTTGTTGTAATAAAACTCGCGTGGCTGATCGACCGAACGGCGCTGTACATGCACGGTGGGCCTATCAATTATCATTCTCCGTACGAACTACTGCAAAACTGTTTTTCAATTCTACCCGTGTACAGAATTCGGTTAAACGTGTAATGAGATTTTTCGCTCTGCGTATGAACACAGCCAGTGCGCATTTTATTTATATTGGGTTTTCTCGGCCATATCACATACAGGTATATGTATAGGATTATCTCGTCTGACGACTTGTCCTCCGGTTTTCTACCTCTGGCTAAATTCTTCCATTCTAACCGACCGGCCAAAAGCTTCAACCCATTCAATTCATCGAACTATATCAATAAGTATATACCTAATACGTCGTACAATATCCTCATTCCCGGTCTCCTTACAAAAGCTATTTTTCCCATCGAATTATGATCTAAGTATAATACAACGCAGTTCGCAACAGTCCAAATTCTCGCTCTATCGATGAATATTCCAACACAATAAAGTCGTTTCTCAATGAAAACGATTTCTATGGTTTTTTTTTTATGATTTGTTCTCCACATTTCACGGACCAGCTTTTATGCATACGTATATTATAAATAGGTACTCGTCATACTGTACACAGCTTTATCACTGCAGTGTGCGCCGTATCAGAATCGGAAAAATGCCTATAATGATATACGGGGCATTTCACAGTTTTCATATACTAACCTAACCTCAGAGCTATAACACAGTGAAATTTAACCCGGGGTAATACCAGAATTTGCATTATTGTTCACGTGCGATTTACAACACGACTAATAGAACACGTTTATACAGCATGGAAAAAATACATTTTTGTGACTATTTTTCATGCTCCTACACAGTGGTTTTTAAAGTATTTAATTTTCTGAAAAAGTAATCGCGATGACATGAATAAGCGTATTGAATCAAAATAGTGTGGATCAATAAAATAGTATTTACTATTTACACAGAACGGACGAATAACGTTTTTTTTTCTTCTGATTATCAACATTTTATTTATTATTATTGTTATTATTGAATCCCCTATACGGTAAAAAATTTAATAAGTACTACATGTAAAATAACTGTTACAAACTCACTCATATTTGAATTATAATTTATAATATATTCGGTGATATTGTTTGACTTACCGATGAGATGATCATTTTTTTTTTCGAGCCAAATTTATTATTATTCCTGACGGGCCCAAAAAGCTTAAATTCTGACCGGACCTTTTCACTTCAATCTGTCTCTGTATGTAAATAAGTGATAAAAAGTAAATAACTGTACTTTTACACCATATATTATCAATACAAACTTATTAAAAGTTACAAAAAAAAAACAAATTAAGCCACCGATGGATTAAATATTGAACTGAAAACGCCTAGTTTTTTAAAACATGCAGTTATCAAATGAAATTATTAATTCATGACATCAGTTCCCGAAAATTCAATATTATTCAAGCGTAAACTTGACTTAATAATAAAAAATTTTAAAGAATTGTTGTCCGGGATTTTTTTTTTATTTAAAAATAAAATTTTAATACTTATAGCATATTATAATACGACCCTGAAGCTTTGCTCGGAAAGTTAACAGTGATATTGTGTTTCACATAGTTTTATCTCACATTTTTGTATACCACGGTTAAATGGATTATCGAAGTATAATTTATTCCTTTAATGTTGTTATCACTCGTAGATATTATTCATTCACGATTTAAGATATATTTATATATCTTAAGTATTAAGTATATTAATTATTATTATTAAAGTATATTATACGTAAAGTACGTACTTTAAAAAAAAATAATTGAATACGAATTTGCTGTAGCGCAGTACTATAACATATTTTATGAAAAAAACAAAATGCCCCGAAAAATGAACGGAAAAAAAGTTTTTAAATTTGTCAAATAGACGTGCCTCATACTGTATAATTACGCATAGTCTCTTCATTGACACCCATGATTTATCGGATTATATCTCTTCAGGAACTGAAATTTATGTATTTCGAAACATTTATTTTGTGTCTATTATAGACGGTCTGTAATATATAAAAAATAACAAATACTCTTTTGTACCAACTCGTACACAAAACACACACTGTACACTTACATATTTAACGCGACGGTATACGTGGATTGTATAGAGATTATGGACATTATATTATACATTAGTATAATGTAGTTTCTGGATTCTCTATGGCGCGTAAAGCCGATCATGTGCTGCAGCGGTTCTCGTCGCGATATAGCTATGGCTATCATAATCATCTGAATTAATTTCGAATGAACGTAATTAAATAATGCATCATACATGTCTGAACGAGTATAGACGTGCACATAATATAGTTCGGACAACCTGCTATTCACCGGGCACATCGTGCTACACAATGTTATGATATAAATTATACATGTATATTAAAAGTGTAAATGCAAACAGCCTTTATGAACTTCGACAACACGTGCAGACTACCGTATATCATACGATTCGCGTTGACGCGATGTACATAAATGTATTATACTGTACGGGAAACGTGTGCGACATAATACGTCATGACGTGTACCGTGTGTGCGTAGGTAAGGTTGATTTTGGAATCGACGTCTGTGACTTGGAATTACCCGTCTCAGTCTGGTCGAATCAAAAAATATAATATCTCGCGTTTAAAAAACCTAATGGAAACGAGGTAAGTCGTATGAAGGGTCATGACCCCCTCCAGAATTTAAACTTAGGTCTTTACGTAATGTTAATTTTACAATTATTACATGCATAATTTATGATGATTTTTGCACTATTATAATATAAAATAGTAAGTACATACAAAATTATTATACATTTTCTTTCATTTTACTTTTATAACAGCATAAGTTGTGATAATTTATATTTTAAAAAACATGACCTCTCCCGAGTTTTTCTTCTGGATCCACGCCTGGACTAGGTAATAGTATTACATTGTGCTGAGTATATATAATATATATATATATAGTTATTCAGTCGTTGACGTCCGGTTTGCACTTCTTGTTTCAATCGCATACTCTGGACGTGATAAAACGGATATATTTTTTTCAAACATTGAATTCAATTCTGTTCTTAGAATCACATCAAATATATTCTCTTCGTTACGTACGACTACATGAATATAGTTACTATAATACTGATACTTGATAGCGCAAGCGGTGATCGGTGTTGAAAGTTTGAAACTTTAAATGTTTTACGCATTCGTTTACGGACGATGTACGATACTGCTGTGTCCGTGGTCGTAAGGGATAACGATTCCCACACTGTGCACACACACACACACACACACACACAAACACACACACTCATAATTTCTATAAATAAATTATTCCGTGTTCGAATTTTTGGATAACATAATATAATATACATCATATTATATACGTATTATACTCTCAATAGTTTTTCATTTCGGGTTACAACTATCGGCCTTGTATGATTTAAATATTCGTCCCGCTGAGAGAACTGAATCACAGTGCGCTACGGTTGTATTATATAGGTATAATACGTATATTGGTATTTGATATCTATTATAATATAATGATATAATATCTCCTAACGATTCTACTTCTTTCTTAAATACACTCATTCAGACTGTACACTGCTGACTGCACACACACACACACACACACACACACACACACACACACACACACACACATACACACGCGCACTCGACTACATAATGTGCGATGTGGGCAAGGATTGGTAACTTTAAGTAACTTGAGGTTGAATATTTCGAACTTCAAGATTTTTTGTGCAAGAAAGTAAAAAAAAAAAACCTTTAAATATCCTCAAAAATACTTGTAATTTATTTTGATTTGAAATTCGCTTATTAAATGTATACTTTTTTTTACAAAGGCTTGAAAATTAAAATATTTATCAATTTTAGTATTAATAAAAATGCATAACTATTAATAATTATACTTATGTGTTAATTATTAATACTCTACATTCCTGCACCTATAGTTGAAACTAAAGAATTTATAAGTATAGAATCTATATAATTATATGCGTTGTAATAAAACAAGGTTTTCCGAAATTCGCCGAGGTAATTTATATTTCCAAAAGTATTTTGAATATTTATATTAAGAAGTAACGCTTACCAGATCAAAACGGTTCGTGAGCCGGAAGCGGCCCGATGGCCATCAGTAGCCCATTCTTGAATTATGTAGTGACGAATGCACGAAACGTATATTATACTGTTTCGTATCGGCGTAAATAATAAACAGACGACGCGGTGTGCGTCGTAATTATTTCGACGTCCTGTACCCGCGGCAGATGAGTATATCACGTGGAATGAAATCCGGCACGGTCGTCGTGATATCGTACGAAACGCGGACTTTCGACATCGGGCGTCGGACTGCGAGCGCCACGTTTCGGCGCGGAACACGAACTAGATCATCCCTGCGCTAGATCGTTACGAAAACGTGTGACTATCTGGTCACGTATATACTATACGGGCACCGACGTTAGAGTTATGCTAAAGTGTTCCTTTTCTTGTCTTTTTTAAAGGTCTTTTATCGAGATTTTTTTCTTGCATTTTTTATATAACGGATAACATTTATAAATAGCACATTAGCGCAGAATAAATAAAATCCAATTACATACATTGATCAATATTGTACAGTCATTGTATCATATACAAATATACAAAATTAAAATATACGACCATGTCAAAATGGTATTTTTCAAGATAGCTCCTAAAATAGACTGTCGATCACTAGAACAAAAGTAAGTGTATCGTATTGAACTACTAGCGACAACAGAGCAATAATTACTTTAACGAGTTCCGTCATTTGATTTAAATTTATTTCGTTTATTTGTACATGACAAAAAAAAAGTTTTTTTTTAATAAAACATATTAATAATTTTATTCGAATTAATAGTCGAGACGGGCCCCGGTACTCTGGCACCTACTGCCCCCACCCTCTCGCCGACCCTGTATGCAAATCATAAATTGCTTTTATTTTCGTTTTTACCTACTAGTCCGCTGTCGTTAGAATCACGTGGATGCTTCAGCGATCGCATTGAGTTTATAACTGCGTTACGAGCACTGTGATATTTTACCGACACCATGTACAATATACACGACAATGCATTGTATTGTCAATATTACGTCGGTGCGCCATTGATTACGCGTTATAAATTATGTACTGGAAAAAACCGAATGCACGTGTAAATATATAATAAATAACAATAATAATAATAATAAACTTTTGAATGATAAAATAGATTGCTCTGGAGCTTTGGCGATGATATACCAATTACGTTCCAAAGTACTTCCTACGCTCTGCAAATTTGCTCTATACACCGACACGTCGTTGTGTTTACGGACACGAGTCACCATTAAATAGATTACTAACCTCGTGTGATGAGTTGACAAATTTTGATCTTCTCAATGATTCCGAAACCGAGTTAAGGTCAATGATTTTCGGCCGATATTAAAATCCGTGATTTGATAAAACGTGATTCACGTTGTTTATTTGTTATGAAAAATTGTTTTATTTTTTCTGTACTATTTTGCCTTTTTTGGCGTTGTCTAAAACAAATAAATTAATTGATTACTTCTGACGACGATTACAGTCGTGTAAATATTAGTAGAGTAATATTTTAACTACACATAATATGCGTTTATTCAATTTAGTAACTTTTTCAGTCGTGTATCGATTTCGTTGTTAAATGAATTATACGTTTATCACAGTAAACCGAACACAAGCTTAGCTCAGTTGCTATATATACGTATATACGTATCAAGTCTTATTGTTCTCTCAATATTGCACATTTTAATGTAAGTTTATATGGCTTTGAATAATTATTTGTTTAAAATTAATTAAAAAGCACGTCGATAAAAAAATTCAAAATCACGTGTGCAAAGTAAATCGTTTTGCATCGTTTTGTGTCGGTTTATTCTACTTTAAAACGCTCTGATAAGATGCTCACTCGTATTTGTCTACACCGCGGCGGGGCCTGCGGATCTCGAGTTGTCACTCTAATTTTACACGCGGTGACCGGCGAGAATATATTATGTATTACCGATCCGTCACCGATTACCTTTTACCTAGGAATTCGTCGCGATAATAATCGTCCGAAGTTTATTATTTGGTCCCTAACCCGCGTAGAATGATCATATCGGACAAAAACGACGCGAGACTTCGATCTATATACGTGATCTCAATGTGGTCTGTTATTCACCTCCGGCGAATGGTGAATTATTTTCACCGTGATATTGATTAGCATAATACAATATTACGTGCGATTCACGCAGCGATTTTGTAAACACCGCGCGGTGAAGAGGTCTCGTGCACGAGAGGCTATCGACGTGCTGCAGCATTTTTGGCTCTTACATTCAAAAATGTAAACATCGCATAAAACCTGCGCCGCCAAATCAACGGTTTACTCGGGTGCATTTAATTAGTCGGATAATTAATACGCTTGAGTCCTCACGAGCTAATCATTATACTGTTTCCACGCGCGCGAGGGCGTCGATATGTCATACACTCGACCCGCGAGACAATCTACACGATCGGAGGCGACGACGAGCCACGTACCACATAATATATCCGCATCATGTGCAGTACGTCTGCACGATCGCGTCGAGCTTGAAAATCGTACGACAAACATCTGAATTATTCAACAGTACTCTTGTCATTGAAGTTGTATAGGCTCGAGTGTATAAGTACACCATAATGTTTTTATTTTTTATTTTTTTGGAATCAAGAACGAGATATCCATTAATATATGCTCTTACTATTAAAAAAAAAAAAAAAAAATTAAAAGTAGAAAGATTTGAAGTGTATATATTCTTACGAGTATCCGCAAAGTACATCATTTAATTTGCATAATATTGAAAATTACATCTACCTTCTAATTAAATTTACCCGATACTGAATTGGTCGCTATTCAGACTGTTTGGAGTAAAAACGATTTCAGAGTTCAGCTATAATTTTTTTCTTTTTCTTAATTTTTTTTCACACATTTAAAAATATTTCAAATTAATTTACACTTGGACTAAATTATATTATAATCATTTCATAATTAGGCAAGTGTTACTGAACTTTGCAAGTACTGCATTCGTTTAAAATTTTTATAAAACACTCGACTATTATTATTTTCAGGACATTTAAACATTTCGAGGGCCCAACGTAAATGCACGTTAAACGTCTGTCGAAATTGGTCAGATGTACGGATATACCTACGTGTAAAATATATGGTTCAAATATTTCATCCGAATCAATTTAGAGTTGATCGATATATATCTATATTGTTAGTTAAAAAAACATTTACCTACACTCTTTATATACATATACATTAAGTAATTTTGAAAAGTTAGTTATCTGATAATAAAGGATTTAGGAAAGTACCCAAAGGTATCACTTATATATGTAAAGAGATCAGTTTTTAGTGGACGATAGGATTTTTTTTCAAAGGATAACTGAGATAGCTGAGTCATAAGAAAATTCAAATTGAGATGAAGTTAGGAATACGAGTTTATGTCAAAGCAATCCATTTTTAATTACCGAGTTGAAGTTCAGTTAATTTGAATTTTTTCTTTAACTTATCAACTATATAATGATTTGTTGATTTAATTTTAATTTAATTGATTTGCTCTTAAACGAACTGCATTTCTCATCAATGAAGTTACCTTTGAGTTTTCATTGTCTGTAATAGTTATAAAATTATTTTATATTATCCTTTGATTTTAACTGTATAATATGATATAAAAAATTAATTTAAGGCAGTGAAAATTTATCAGCTTAATTTTAATCTTCATTAAGTATATTAACTCAAATATCAACTTTAAAAAATAAAGATGAAATTAATTTGAATATTTGTTTTTTATTTTAAGAAGAAAATTTACTGTTTATTTAATAGACATATTTAACATAATAAATAATAAGTAAGTGTTAGGTTGGTTTTAATTTTAAATTTGATTTTAAGATTTGTGCATATTTTATTTTTTGTTTTAATTAATAGAAATAAAAAAATACTTATAACTGTCTTCGACAAGGTAGTTTTGTTTTAAATAAATTAAAGAGCGAGGAAGTATTAAGTCGATTGTAAAATAGTATTTAACGTGGTCGTTAAAAAAACGTAGTAATATGTAAATTTGCTGAAAAGAGTGAAAAAATTAACCTCTACGTAGTAAACTGCATTTTACGATAGTATGTATTTTTACCTGTATAATTCGCGCTGCATTTTATCGACACACGATAGTAAGTCACCGCCTCGACTTGTTTTTAAGAATCTATCGGCACACAAAGTGGAAAAAAAAGAGGTATCAGTGTAAAATAGCATGTATTATACGAAGCGTCGAACAATTTAACATAATTTATATCAGACTGTATAGTAAGGAATTTGCAGTCGCTTTATACGTACTCAATTAGGGCACGATTATTAACTAATGCATGTATGATAAGAAAGAAAAATGATATAATGGTGTTTAGCATTTTCGTTTTTACGAAAAAACACTATACAAATATGAAAAGAAAAAAAAATACTAGACATTTTTTTATTGCGTTTATTTCGCGTAAATATATCCGATGGATTTCAGTATCAAAATAGTAATATATATATATATATATATATGTACCAAACCCGGAAGACCTTTTCATTGTGTTGTGAAAATTATACAAAAAAAAAAAATAATAATAATAATAATAATAAATAAATAAATATATATATATATATACAAAAATTTTTTATGTTTTCACTTTTAAGTCAGTGAACTCCGTTTCTCCATGAACGAACATCTATACAGTCACTGAGAGTAACGGCTAAAAAAGTATAATAAATTCATCGAAAATTATTAATTTTATAGTTTAACAAGAAAAAAAAAATACGAGTAGTGTATTATATTCTACGTGTTTATTAATGTGTTTTCATTTTAAAAATATTATTATTATATTACACTACGCCGAGTTCCTGAAATATAATTAAGTAGAAGACAAAGCGAGCCACATAACAATAAGACATAAAACATTATATTATAGGGAACAATATAATAAGAAAAAAATATATATTTATTTTTATACCGCTAATTAGAAATTAAAACGATTATGCGAATGTACAAAAAAAAAAAAAAAAAAGCTATTAAATTAGTACATTATTATAATATACTACTCACGATGTTTTCAAGCGATTTCACGAATTGTGTTTTATACGAAAACCGAAAGAACCTTTGTACATAATATCTGCAGCTACTAAATGAATACGATACACTAAAATTACGGTATGCTACAATGTAGTGTCTCAAAGCCCTTTAAAAAAAATAATATTCGACACGATTGTTATATACGAGCGCTAAATATTATACTAGTGTGTTATATCTCACTTGCCATTAATATTAATACCCGTCCAATATCGTATCTTAAATCGTAATATTAATTAGCTTACGTGTACCGTGTTGTTTATGAACTTAAATCCGTACTGTACTGGGGGTCTATTCTTGAAATCATTCGGATCGGATCCGTATACGAACAATCCACACGATAGATTTCCGTGTACGGACGAAAAATAGTATTCTTGAAATAAAACTATCCGTATACGAAAAACTTTCCACATACACGGAAATTTGTCCGAATGGTTTATTATATCGTATGAATTAGGTTGGTAACACTACTAAAATATACAATCTCATTGTTTAATAATTTAACTATTTAACTAGTCATTGATTGAGTCTTAGGCCGCGGTTCTTACAATGTCCGGTTAAGTGTCCGTTAACTTTAATCGGACATTGTAAGAACCGGCCTTAGTATATATTTTATTTTTAACTCTACACTCGACAACTCTCTGTGTAGAGTTCGGTGATTTTAATTAATGACGGTATATTTATCGCAAGGTCTTTTATTACCTACATACTTTCCCTCGATAATTTTTGGTTTAGCAACAATATTTTTAACTATGATACAATTAATTATCCGATTTAACTCGTGTTAATATATTAAATATCTGTCTCAATGTTTAATGTTGAAACTTTAAACTTTATAAACATTACAAGATAGGTAGGTATGCAGTGGCGTCATTTGGGTTGGGGCAACTCATACATTTGCCACAGTCTAGTGTTTGGCTGCTCTGCAGTCTCTCAAATTTGGTACATATGAAAAAAATATAAAATATACAAAGAATATAATAATAATAATTGTTCGAAACTTGCCGCCTTAGCGACTTTTAAATAGAAAACTTCGCACCGCCGTTATTGGTTCTGCCATGAACGTCGCGAACTTTCGAGACGTTTCAGCGGCCCCCTCCCTCGGCATCCACGATCTTAAACCTCGGCCGATCGCCGCAACCGGTACCACGGTCCACGACGATTCGGCTTTTGCGTTTTTCTTCCAGCCACTGTCCGTCGTTGGCGTGTTTGGCGTGTGCCGTTTACCGAGCGTTCCTTTTTTTTATTATAACGATTATTGGTCGTAGGAGTTGATGGTGTTGTGTGCTTGTTCTCGCCACCGTTGGATTTCGTGCTATCGTCATCATCTGTCCGCTGTTGCCGTCCAGGTTTTATTATTATTCTGTATGTATTTATAATTGCCCATACGGCTTTATGTACCTTTTTTTATTATTAATATTAGCATTTACCCCCCCCCCTTTTGGGCGCCCGTCTCAATTTTGTACATTATTATTTATTTGTCTGAATAGTAGTTCTGACCGATTGGCAGACAAACCAAATTTGTTATATATTGTTCATATTTTCGGTCACCCGTATTTATAAATATTTTCTCTGGGTAGTTTGGGCACCGTGTTGCCGTCATTCTGGGCCAACCGCCAGTTAGGAGCCCGTTGACAACAATAATAATAAAACCATTAAACCTGTAGAAAATAAATTATGAATAAAATTATTGACTATATTAGTCCTAGTCTGGAAAAAACTGAAATGACGCCACTGTAGGTATGTACAATATTATTCGGATAAAAAATATATTATTTATTAACATCAGCTAAAATATTGTCAAAAACCACGGTTATTGATTTGTTTTATCAATTATTTCATTACTTTCCTATATTTTAATTTGCTGTACATAATCAATGAAAAAAAATAATCAATTGTTTTTATAGTTGATACGCAGTTATAGTACCTAATCATATATTAATTAATGTGGTTTAATTAACGACAACAATGGGATAGTAACATGATAATGTGTTTATTTGTATACGGAAATACGTTTCCGAATGCCATACCCCCATTCGGATGAATCGATCGGAACTTTTCCACATAACCGAACCCATCCGTACACGGAAAAATTTCAAGAATTCGTATTTTTTGGATCATGTGGAAATCCGTGTGGAAACTACGGTTTTCGTATACGGATCCGATCCGAATGATTTCAAGAATAGACCCCCTGGAGCTTATGGCGTAAATTTAACAATAAAACAAATAAATACAAAACAAACAAAACGCGCCGTGTGTCGAATCGCATTTTCGCACCGTCGATCGTTGTGCACATCGCTTGTTGTACACGTTTGACTGTAAAAATGTTCGTCTAGTTTGATTTTTTTGACCGTGCACAGAGTTTCATGGGATTCGAGAGAAAGAGAAAAAACCGATTTCGATTCGATGTAAACGAGTTCAGCGAATCACGTCCGGCAAAAAAAAAAAAAAAACGTCAATAAAGCAGTCGCTAGGTGCACGTGTAATTACGGCCCTGATATTTTTAATTAACACCGATTTCGGCTTAAACGACAGTCGACGAGCTGATACTTACGTGTGTACGCTTCACGACCCGGCAGCATTATGTTCCGTTCAATTTTATTAGTCGAGTTTTGTACGACTTTAATAATGTTATGGTCGCAAACGATTTGCAATACTGTTCGATCGAAATGACAAAACGTACGCGTTATAAAATTTTAATTATTATTGACGGTTTTATCGTACGAGTATTATTTTTATGGCCCAACGACGTGATTATACTGTACAAATTATATTTGTTTTTTTTTTTCATACACTTTGTATTCGAGTAACATCGATATTGATTGTTGACAATTAAATCGTGGGCAACATTAGTTTTATTTGTTTGAAAAATCATAACCGGCTCGTTTTTACTTGGTTTGTTGCACGGGTTTTGCCAAAAGCCATAAAGCGTTGATACCAGCGCTGATTCTATTTGTTTTTTTGTTTTTATTCGTCGTCTGCGCTTAATGCACACTTTGTAGTGTCTATCGTAATCTGACCCGAACGTGATCCGCCAAAGCGTCAAAATACAACCGATACGTATAGCTGGAAAAAACAAATCGGACGCCGCGCCGTTCGCCAAACACCTATTTAAATCGTAAAGCTCGGTGCGTCGGTATAAAAAATGTGTTTAATCGTCAAACGGACGACTGTCGTCCGCCATTACGCAGTTATTGTTTAGTTGGTCGACGGAATTTCGTTTTATTTTCAATGTAATTTACGCGGCTCTTCAACAACAATATTATTTCGATAATACGTAGCATACCTATCTCTATACATCATATTATCCTAACGTCTGGTACTTTTTTTTTTTTTTTTTTAAGGACGTTGTTGCGGTTTTCGATACCTTTGCGTCAATAGATGCAGTGTAATAGTCGTTCGTAATTTAAAGAAACATTTGTAGCGATACTCCTTGGTACAATCAACGAATTTTAATTTAAATAAATATAACAGCTTGAAAATTCACGAAAATCGGAGTGTTTTACTATTGTGCTATTTGCAGATTATTCATAAGTTATAGGACGGAACACTCTGACTTTTTTGAATTTTTCTACCGTCATTTATCCGTATTAAAATAAATACGTTTTTAATGCGGTTTATAATCACGCGTAAGCACGGCGGCTCTCTAAAAGAATGTATCATACGAATTATGCGTTATATTTTTCATTCATTCGAGTGTCATTTCTAAATCCACTGCAAGTGCGAAAAAGTCAAATCGACGCCACGGGTACTAGCCACGGGGTGCCTACGTATTACAACTGTGTAATCGAACAATATTATACGGATTACTATTTTTGTTTCAATTTAGAAATGTAATATTTTTACGAAAAAATCCGGGCCACCGCCGCCGAAATCGATATAAAACGAACGTCTGCGTGTTACGATGAACGTGTGCTCGACCATAATATTATTATAATATGCCGCGGTACAGTTTATTATTTTCAATGCGCCAAAACTTTCCGGTCCCGAGCACATAGAAAAAATCGACGAAACGATACGTTTCGCAGTACGTCACCGCGTTAATTTCACATTTTCGGCACGTTAAACTCTATTGTACCTACAATGTTGTTAATAACGAGTCACGAGGTGAAACGACGCTACGGTATGTACGTATAGTATAACGGCCGCTCGCACGCTTTCCATCGCGATCGACTTCGATTTCGGTGTAATTACTCACGGCACATATTTCGCCACGATTACCGCAATTGTTGTTGCTGTGTACATTAATGTAATCACTATTATTCGTGTTGGCGTATTCGGTGTACACGTCCGTTTCGCGTAATGCCGTACTTCGTCCGAACGGCGAAGTGAAAATCGAAAGGTCGCGTGGGTTCTGGGAATTCGCGTCCGTCGCTTCGGCACGGCACGCGGCGATCGGACGATCATCGTAATAACATTAAAACAATTATTATTATCGTTATTACCGACCGCCGGAAAGGAACGATTTCAATTGCAAAAACCAATTATTATCGGTCGAAAATAACGGACCGAAAATATTACAACACGTGCTCACATGCCCGGTCATCGTGACGTTTCGTACACGCGTACAGTTTTTCGCGTGCGTGCCGGCCAGACGGAAAAATGACCTCTCCGCGATAAGTACGATTCGTTTTTCTAAAATCAATTGACACACACACATAAAGATTCGTCTTATTGATTGACGATATACGTCTTCTATAGGAAATCGGGTTGTAAGAAAGATTAGCGGGATTTTTTCGGTACAATTTCGATAAGGAAACGCAGAAAATATATTTTTACGTATTCAATTTTTGAATTACGCCTTGTGATGAATTCACATCCACGACTAAGAGAAACATTCATTTTAAAGTCAAATCAAACTTTATCTGAAACAGCGATGTGTTATTTTGTTTTTAAAAATATATACGATAGCTATGTAGATTTTCCTCTCTATGCTCACTAATGTCTATATGTCTATTGCAAATTTGAATAAATTTAAATTTAAATATTTTTAATACAGATTATAGAATATGATATTTATGAGGAAATGTGATGAAGATTTGAATAACGCTTTCATTAATTTGTAAATTTTGTTTGTTTTCTCTTTTTTCATGCTTAAAACGATATTTTTTAATAGGTTCTACAAAAATAATAATATTTTTTCATAAATCTATGTTTAGATTATTAGCAAAAATGGTTAAGAAAGATGTACATTTTATTCGATTAGATCGTTTTTTAAAGCATTTATGAGCTTTACATTTTTCGATACATTTTTTGCAGATCAATGTCTTCATCGATTAGACCACATCGACAGATAAACGATTTTTCGTCTCTATAGTTTGACGTATGTGTACTGTTTGTACTTCATTTTTTTTTTTTTTCTAACGAATTTAATAATATTCGATCGAAATATTTAAATATTTTGTAAACGGTAATCGCATATTCGTATATTGTTTATAGTATAATATATAATAGTAAAACAAGACGACATTTACATAATTAACACACACACACACACACACATATATATATATGATGACAATTGAATACTATATGATCACAAATGTCATACCGAAACGAATCAACAGATTATGTTATTATTTGTATCGATGTGATTTCTATAGTAGAGTGTATCATCTTGTAACATATTTAGATACAGGACACGTTATCGCTTATAGTCTAGGAATCTTTGCTTTCGAGGCATATTGCTCTCGGCCCAAGGTTCAATCAAACTTCACGATTTATTTACTAATTTTCTAATGGATGGTGTTCTTTTTTTTACGAAGGCCTATTGATGTCAAAAATCGAATCCAGTCACAATTAAATAAAACACAGCTTAAATGAGGTTTGAACAAACGTTGAACTCGACTTGAACTTCTTGACCAGTAAACATTCACCTCTGGTCAAGTAAACACGTTGTATAGTGCATGTATTAAGTAACGTCTCGGTTAAGACTGAACCGTACCGGTTTTGATTATACGTATGGTGTAAAAATAAAGTTATTTTGGACGGCTGGTCATACCGAAATCAAATCAGTCTTAAATAATTTTCCAAATACTTGGAGATTTTGTTGTTTATTTGTAGTTCACAATTGAAAACTAATATGATTTCGATAAAATAATCGAGTCGAATCGTCTGGATTCTCTATATAATTTGGAGTCACTT
Organism: Therioaphis trifolii; assembly: GCA_027580255.1. NCBI lineage: Eukaryota > Metazoa > Arthropoda > Insecta > Hemiptera > Aphididae > Therioaphis > Therioaphis trifolii. Next base: position 6,229,277 of record CM050407.1, read on the forward strand.
TTTAGTCCGTTTCACTTTGTACAAAAGTTTCATCCAGCAACTATATAGATCGAAAATTTCATGTAGATGGTACTTTTTTGGTTATTTTTTCTTTTCTTTCAATAATTTTCCGGGCTTGAGGAAAAACTGCCAAAAATCCTAGTACAAGTGGTCAAATTTGCCGTCATCGACACTTAATCGATTTTAGTTATTTAGATTTAACTCAAAAATGAATATTGCTAGAAAATTGAAATGTTCACCGAATATTAATGACGTGTTCATAGGTCATAATGAATGTTAAAAAAAATCACTTTAGGGCTAAAAAATAAAATTGAACTGTAAAAGCACCTAATTTTCCGGAGTTTATAAAAAGTTCTGGAAATCTAATATGACCTTATTTACTTAGGTACTTCACAAACGATACTTAAAAAAATTAAAAAATCATAGCTCAGGATTTTTTTCATTAGCGTCGAAGTAAATTTGTATACAATTTTTTTCAAAATCTACTACTTTTTAAAGTTAAAATGTGTATTACCATTGATGAAACATCCAATCATTATAAACCTTTGGATACATATAGAATGTGTTTTGAACCTCTTATGGTGAAACAAATTTCTTGTTTGTTCAGAAAGAAACGTTTAAACGATTTCAGTAAAAAAAAAAAAAAACCTGCAGGCAATTAAACTAAAAACGGTTTAATACATAAACTATTATTTTTCCAATGAAGCTTTGCTTAAAATCGTTTAGCTCGATAAATGATTTATCGTTTCTTTAAAATTCAATACATCTATCTGCCATCACCATTATCTTATCCGAAGAACGCAGCGTTAAATCGGAAAGTGTGAAACGCGTGAGACGTCGACGAAAAATATATCTGCTCCCGTTCAAGCCGACTAAAACGTATGTAGACCTCTGTAAAACGGACACCCGTGACCGACAGAAACGTTCACCGGACGGTCGGGGGGCCTCGTTTGAAGACCGCATTAATTCTCTCGACGATCGCCCTGCCCCGACGACGGGAGAGACGCCCCCGTGCGTGCGCGATGTAGGTATAATACTGCAAGTACGTGTATACATCGAAATGTATAGGTACGAAATACACGTTTCTCGGACGAAATAGTGTAGCCGTTCGCTACACGAGCGTACGCACGTCAACGTTTCGTATTATTGAAACCTCGTCCGTGGGAACTGCGCGTGACGAGCAAAATAATTGATATTGCGAAAAGTCGTTTTGATTTTATATTTTATTACCACACACACGACGGGCGCGCGAGCGTTTATAATATTATACTTTTGCGTACACAAACTTATGTACGTTCGGCTGTGTGTGTGTGTGTGTGTGTGTGTGCGTATTTGCATGTATAGATAAGTTTATTTACTATCGTGCGCTACGCAAATTACCCGTGTGGTCCCCAGACGCTGCGCGGCGGCGGAATATTATATTATGTGTACCTATACACAACTACACGAGTGCACGTTATTATTAATATTGTACGTCTACACGGGTACGGGTATACGGTCACGTATATACGTGTAGCACTGAACTGCACATAATATCGCTATGATGACGTGCTCGCCGAAACGCGTTCTCGAAACTCGATTTTGATTTAATGCGTCGTTAATTCATTAATTTCGACCATATCGCATTAACGGGCAGGCGTGTACTACACAACCGTCTACGTACAGGGCGATTAAAAATAATTACGTTACACGGCGAGTATAATTCGAAATTCGAATGAACTTTCACGCAACACGCGAAAACTTAAAACGGTCGGTAAATCTGTTTTTTTTTTTTTTTAATCGCTCTCTAGGCGCGTTCGACGGTCGGTAAAAAGGTGCGATTTTCAAAAGCTTAAAACCGTCGAGTGATGTATCAATTTATGTGTTTCAACCATCGAAACGCGTGTGTAAAAAAAAAAGAATCTCGACATTAGGTAAACAAAAAACGTTACGTACATCGATTTTGAAAAGTCGAACCCTAAAACCACTCCTAGAGGACGGCGAGAAAACCGTAAGATATACAAACCACCTTGGATATTCCGAAATCGAAAAAGCATCAGATCACACGTTTTATGTCTGGTTCACGAAAATGTACTAAAATTAGAAATTCTGCTACAAAATCATTTCCCTGATCTAATGGATATACTTGAACTAAATTAGTCGCTTATATTTCGGTTTCACTTTTGGTTAATTTGTCATCAGTTAAAAAACTAAACTTTTCGTTTAATTTTGTGTATGCTTCTTTCGTTTTTTAATTTCCACAATTATTAAGGAATCCATCATAACAAAAAATGTTTGAATTTCAAATTTATCACATACATTTGTTTCAAACTCAAGTGTAATATACCGTAATAATGTAATATACTCTAATAATAATTTCCTTATCGCATGACCACCGCAAAGCTCGCCGTCTAAATATATAGCGCTCATGTAAACAATTTGATTATAATATGTTATTATTATTTTAGATTTTGAGTGACGCAAAAGATCTTGTTTTTATAATTTTTATTTTTTTTTAGATTTAGCCATCTTTCGTAGGCCCTAGGCACAGTGCCTACAGTGCCTGATGGTTAATACGGCCCTGGTCGTATACCTATTCGAATGTTGTACGGCGGCGGTGCCGTCGTAACCGCCGAGTACATATACGTCGTCCGTAAATACACGCGCGCGGGTGTAATTTAAGACCCGTCGAAATCATTTCCGTCGTCGTCGTCGTCGTCACGGCTTTGCACGAACGGCAAAACGAAAAATTTTCTTTTCGGTTTTCGGCTCCGGCGATCACCCGCAGCTGCAGCGAGTCATTATTATTATCGCCGTTATCGTTATTGCCGTTATACCTACTGTCGTCGTCGTTTACCGTATCGTACAATAACGTGCGGTATAAATCACTGGTGCGACAAACGTCCGGTCGGCATGCGATTCGAATCGGTACGCGACCGCGAGGACGAAATGCCGTCGTAACGCGCGATATCGTGGTATAATCATATATTATAATGAAATATACACGTACATACGCGCGCGTCCGATTAATAATCATAACGATACGCCGGGCCGCGTGTGACGTGCCCGCGACGAAAGTTCGAAAAACGCGGTCTACCGCACCGCACCGACGCGCCGCGTGCAATTAGAGTCGCGCGGAATAAAGTCGGCGGCGGGCGCGGGAGCAGAACGTGGGAAAAAGTCGGCTTGTTCGTGCCGGTTCGTATATGCGGTCCGTTACGCTTTGAAACGACATTACACGACGCCGTTTATTGTCATCGACCGTTATCACTAGAGTTAGGATGTTAATGACCTAAAAAACACGCAAAAATGCCAAAAAAAAAAATTCAAAAATGCTCTAAAAAAAGTGCAAAATGCCCTAAAAACTTCAAAAAATTACCTTGAAAATGATCTAAAAAAACGAATTAAGTAAGTGAAAAAAATGTGTTTATAAATAATAATTTTTATTAGAGACATGGGCGTGATAATGGGTGTAATAGTAATTTTTTACTACTTGTCCAAATCCAAAGTTAGATTTTAAATAAATTAAATTTGTTTCCAAACTTGGGTTCAACACTTGCGTTAAAATCTAAAATTGCCCCACATTGTACAAAAACTACAAAAAATGACCTAAAAGATGAAAAAATGTCTTCAAAATGTTGAAAAATGACGTTTTAAAACGAAACAAAAATGCATTTATAGCGAAAAATGCCGAAAAATGCAAAAAAATTCAAAATAAAATTAGAATATTCTGCATAAAGAGAGCATGAATCAAATTTTTAGTTAGGATAGCGTTGTATAGAATCAAAGGAAAAAAAATGCAAAAGTCATCAACATCCTAACTCTAGTTATCACGTTGATTCATTTTAATCGATTAGTAGTATTTGGTAATTAATTCGACCACGAAACATTAACGGCGGCGTCATGTTTTAGTCGGATCATCAGACGCGCGTCGGATATTGATTTTTGGTAAATATGGACTTTAGGGGAACCTCTCGAAAATGGCCAAAAAATAAAAAATAAAAAAAGTGTTTTTTTCCCAAATATATTACAATATAATAATAACTTACCTTTGTCAGGAATAAAATTATAAGAAAATGATTTTCAATTGTATAAAAGTTGTATTAAGTATTTTTAGGTAACTGGTGCGAAACGTGTATCTATATACCGCACGTGTCTTTTTAACATAGTTAATTTGCTCTTAAAAAAATATTATTGTTAATATATACACTAAAAAAACGCACTCCATTATCGCCGGACAATCGTTAAGTAAGTAATTTCACCTTTTTTACCCTCGACATCGATTTGTGTTTGGCTGAAATGGTCTCAACAACATCGTCCCGAGAACAGTGTTTTTTAAAGTTTTTTTATTGTTTATAACTAAAAATGACTCTTTCCGCTCACAGAATCTTTATTTGAATAAAATTGGCTGTATTTGGGAAAAAACACTTTTTTTTTGACCATTTTTGAGGCGTTCCCCTAAAGTCTATATTTACCTGATTTTTTATTTTTACGAAAAAAAACATCGCTTTGATACACCGAAACATAGCTCTCGACTCGGACTCGCCTTTGTAGGACGACCTACGGCCAATACGCACAGTTCCTCCAGGCGTCGCCTCTTCTCTCCGATTTAGGCTTTTGTCCTCGGTTTGTTTTGTAGGATGTTTTGTTTCATTTCTTTTAATGTGTTGCTCGCGTCTGTATGTTATTTATGGGGATATATTTTGAATAGTGATGCTTTGTGCGGAAAAATGCATTGCGGATGAGTTTTTGGTCGAATCGAAAATCGTATGTCGGCTGATTTTCTGATAATGTCGTATGTTATTGAACAGTGTGCGTCCGTCCCATTGTTCGTGGCGCAAAAAGTCTGATCGTCAAATTATAGGTACTGAAGCGAAAAAAGGCCGCATACTGGCGATGACTGTCGTAAAATCTACGGAGAAACGTGACACTTATAGGTATTATACGCATACGAGTCGTAGAAGGTTTTGGACGCAAAAGTATATATATACAAAGGTACATTAATAAATATCACGATAAATACAATAGATGAAATTGAATCGGAATCTAAAATACCCAATAAATATTGTAGGCACATAATGGATTTTGTAGATAAAACAAGAGGCAGCTTGAAGGCGTAAAGATGTCCTCAACGATCTTTGTCCGATCTCGTATAGCATTAAAATGAAAATAGTAATTTTTGAAATCGAATAGAAAAATATGTTTTTTTAATGGTTTTGCGTACCTGCTCAATCCGCGGTCAATCTTTTGCTGATAATGCATAAAGAAAATATTAAAAACCAAAAACTTGAATATTGTCCGATATTCGTCCAGTCTCGCGACTTTTTTCCAGTGTTTTAATGATTTGATAGCATTGGTACTTTTTTTTTCAAAAAATTAAGGCTGATTTTTTTTCATGTTCTTTTTTCCGTCTCCGAGCCGTGTGTTTGTACAGTTTAACCAAACACTGCGAAATCTTTTCGTTTTAAAATCCGTTTAACGGCCAGTGTCGCGTCGTATACGACAACAATGAAGTGGTACGACTGCTAATTCATGTATAAATATTAATTGCCAAACCATAAACACGGTTAACGATTTTAACGTGACAACCTAACCGAATCCGTATGGTATTCGTATATATATTCACTTACAATATGACGTCATATTATTAATAAAAGTAATCGCGATTTTTTCATGGAAGAACAGAACGTGTCTTTTGTCACCGAACATATTCTATTCAGATTTCAGGCAGTGAAAAACTGTTGTGTCGCGTAAAAACACTAGAGTCGTATTTTTACGATTACTATAGTACAATCGTTATTCTTTTAAGTGTCTTTTCGTATAGGTACGTTTGTGAAGAATCTCTCTATTTTATTACGTGATGTATGAATTTTACACGTGACCTCCATAATGTTTCGACAATATAGTTTGGGCTCCAGTGTCGGGTTCAACGGCATTTTCGAAACGGTGATCTACTGCAGGTGATTAGAAAATAATATTAGACGATTGTTTTTTTTTTTCTGAAATAATAAAATCAAGCATCATAGGTATATACGAGTGAAGAAAAACTTGTGAAATTTACCTATATAGAAATGTCGATGATTCTATATTTAAGTAAAAGTACGTGTCAGTATGTGATATTGGACTGAGCGTAGTGCGTACATTGTTTCGGTGTACAGACACGTATTTCCTATGGAAAGTACCGTACAATATGACGAGTACCGTAAACATGCATATAGTGACACATTTTCGATCCTTTGATTCTTTCGAAAGTGTGACGTCATGCGCACTCGAGACGAACTGGTCGGGTAGAATCATATGACTGTCCAAAACTAAAACACAGTAAGTACTGTTTTTTTCGACTTTTTTACAACCTAATTTGAAACGCTGAATGAAATCATTCTGTTTTCTTTGGATTCGTATTACTGTTATTATTTAATGATTTACCGACATGTATCTGCACGAGTTTATCATAACACGGCGGCCTATTAATGTTTAATAAACTGGCTCTCTTGTAAGATTTTCTGAATGGCAGTTACTGTGTTTCGGTTTTGGACAGCCGAATAACGTACACGCGTAAAGGTGCAGAATATACATATGTGTGTGTGAAATGTAATATATTTTAAATTGGTCCGTGTTTTGTTTTCGATCTAATAATGGTACGGTAATAAGAGTGTTTAGGGTACGTATCGCGTGCACATTACGTATAGGTAAGTCGACGTTTCGTAACACAAGATTTTAACGCCCCGAGGGGCGCGAGAATATATATATATATACCTGACACTAAACCGAAAAACAATAAGAATACGATGGGTGTGTACGCGTTTATGGCATATGCAGGTACGCTGCAGTTGCGTATATATGTGCGCGCCGCGTGTAAAAGTATATAATATTATATGGATACACGTAATAATATTTTTATGACTTTATTTATTGGTTAACACGTGGAGGTAAAAACATAACAGAAAAAAAAGAATAAAAATAAAAAAATAGAACGTGTTTATGTACACCGGCCGCGATCTGAAAACTTCTACAACCTTATGGTTTATCTTTACCTTTTTTTTTTCTCCTGAAATTGTAACCGTGTAATTATATATATAACAAGGTGTCTCATAAAGATACACAACATTTTTAACGCATCGACGTAAAATATTGCTTTATCTTCTGTCCGTGACGTCATATCCTGTATTTTTGTAGGTACTCGAGGTCGTATAATATTTACTCTATATCTAGTAATCATTTTTTTTTAAATATATTTTTAAAGATTACGATATGTACATATAATGGTAGGTGTGGTTTTTCGGGAATTTTTTTTAAACCCTACGTCCATGTACAACGCATAAATTATTGAATTATTTTCCCATAGAAAATTGAATATGTACCTACACCTTTTAACTCGTCGGATGTGTTTTGGAACAAAATATTCTGATATTCAAATACATGCTGCTCTGCATGTGTATTTCTTGAATGTTGATGGACTGAGAAAAAATTTCAATGTCACAAACGATGAAAAATCTCGAGATATTATATTACAAATAAATAGGTGGTATGAAGTATAAAAAAAGTTTTATTAAACATTAAATTTATGAAGAAAACGCATCAATTCTAATCGATAAGTATGCGTTGCATATTATGGAGTTAAAAATAACGTTTGCTTAAAAAAATTGCACCCTTGCAATACTATAAAGTTTTAGTTGATGTACGAATGTAATGATTTAAATACATTTCGTACGATGTATAAATATTGTATTGACATCGTTAATAATTCATAAACGTTTTACACATTAGTATATTAGTTATTACAGTACGATCTTTCTCTAATTGATATAATAGTATTTCATCCCGTTAATGTGTCAAACATAATATGCGCATCGAAATAATCACTGCAGTTTTAGTCGTTCAGTATCTTTGGTAAATATACGTATTATAGTTGTAAAATTGTCCTCATATGTCATAATATACCATATATGGGATCAGGGCTTGGAACCTAAATGGTTTTTTCGGTTCCGGTTCCATTCGGTTTTTGAATAAAAATCAATTACGGTTCCGGTTACGGTTCCGGTTTATGAAAATTACAAAATCAAGGTTCCGGTTCTGGTTCCGGTAAATAACGGTTTTTTAAAGGTACCTACAAAATATTTTTTTGAAAAAAAAAATTAAAAATTATGTAGATAGGAAGTAGGTAAGAACCTCATATATCATACATAATATAATTGAATAGACTAAGGTTTATTTTATGTTATATAGATTAAATTAAATAATAATTATAGATTAAAATTCAAATGATAATTTTCAAGAGTGTATACTTTCAATTTTAGTTTTAATATTATCCCTAACAAAAATTTGAATTTTTACAAATCATAAGTACTAAGTAGTAGTGCCTACTACCTGTAAATCATAATTTGACACTTAATTATCTCTAAAAATTAAATTAGTTCCATGCTTTCCCTGTAATAATGATAAATAATTTACAAGCTAATTTTAATACTCAAAATAAAGTATGTAACTAATAAAAATGTTTTTTTTAAATAAAACCATTGATTCTGATAATACTAAACAAATAATTGGTATATTTCTCGTCGGTTAAGCATGTGATCTACCGGGTCATAACAATTCTGAACATTCCGTAAATCCTGTAAGCAAGGCTACACATTCAATAGAATGATTATGGTCAATATTAAAATTTAAGATCTTAAGAAAAACGAACTAATGGAAATCTATAACATCACAATTATATTAAATATTGGTAATTAGGTACTCCACTCAATCACAAATAGCAACAATTTAATCATGCATTATATTATAGAATTTAGATGATATAAAAAGTGTAGGTATATTTGATAAAGTATATACTAATAATGTAGTAGATAATCATAATTTTTTAAATATAAATTTAACCTATATTTTGTTAATTAATTAGTTTATAATTTTTTTTGTAGTCAAAACAAGATTATCTTATTGAATTACATACTAATAATTTATTATAGGTGCCTGTTTTAAACGATATCAAAAATATGAATTTTAATAATATTATATGAATAGGTAGGTAATTATACATTTTGTTTTATTTCAAATATTATACTTGCACTAAACCTTAAGGTTATCGGTAGTTCACATCACACGCCTTACCAATGTCGTACATTTTTACAAATAACTCAAAAGTTAACTATTTGTAGTGTATTATATGGTATTTTTTTTCGTTAATTTTAGCATTACTGTGTACGAATGTGTACTTATAAAACTTACCTTTATTTTACAATTGCAGTTTTTACATATTGAATTGTTTCATTCCTTATTATACGTAAAATATGTATATATGATAGACTCGGTTAGACGACCCATTTTCTCAATGGAAATTTGAAAAAAAAAACACTGAACACTGAACAGTCACAAATATAATACTTATAGAAGTATTAAAACTTAGATTTTCTTACGTATCGTAGACAAACGTGATACGGATAACTAAAACACCAAACGGTCTGTATTACTCAATGCTCATAGCTCAATACCCGCTGGTTTTTGATTAATAAATAATAATAGATTTTATTTGCGATGTTTTGGTATCAAACATTTTCATTTTACTTGGAACAACAAATAATTTTATTTTTATTATGTGTAATGTATATTATGATACATTGATGGATATATTTTTTTTCATTTCTTTTGTTAGATAAAATAACAGCGAAAGTGTATGATATTTAAACTTAAACCTAAATTTGTATATCATAATAATAATCTGATAATAACTATAAGGAAATAATATTTTACAAGTCAACAGTCAAACGTTGTTATCAAAACAAAACTATAAATAGATTTTATCCCTAGGTGATCCCCATGATTCGTGATAAATGACGATGGGACGATGGGTCCAAAATAAGCTATAAATTATTTATATATTTTTATATATAATATATATATATATATATATATATATATATATATATATATATATATATATATATATATATCTATATACCATTTTCTGAAACATTTGTAGATTATAGAATGTAATAAATCATTTAAAAATCAAACCAATTTTTAAATAAATATAAACATAGGAACCTATTTGGAACCGGAAAAAACCGTAAAAATGTTACTAACAAATATCGGTACCGGTTCCGGTTTAGGTTCTGAAAAAATCGAATTAGGGGTTCTGGTAAGGTTCCGGTTCCAATATTTTCTAAAGGTTCCGGTTCGAATACCGGTATTTTTAATTTCGGTTCCAAGCCCTGTATGGGATTGATTTCTGTTCAAAATTTATACGAAGACACGAATGCGACCGCGTACATGATTTAGTGTACGATGGCTCCTTACGTTGAGTGTCAAGTGCTTAGTGTGCTGTAATGATGTATTAATTTTCATTACAAAAAAAAAATAATAATAATAACTGAATCTCTCGATTATTATTACAGTTATAGAACAACGTGGTCGCGGAAACGCTGTGAAACGCCAACGAAATCGTGTAGAAATAATAAATCATTATTATCGTTTATTACCTATCATTATTCTAATAATTACGAATACTCGCTGCCGACGAATTACATATTACGATAAAAGTTCGAAGGGTGACTGAACACGACGTCCGCGTATACAACGACGCGCGTAATAAAATTACAATAATCGAACGACGATATAACGTAACGTTATTACGGCCGTTGCTCATCATACAATTATTACTATAATATACGTATATAATATCCAGGCGTACGTCTTTATATAATACAATATACCTACGCGTGTGTTTGATTTAAACCTGACGTCGTCGTCGTTGTCGTCGACGCTGTACGTTCGTTTCCGTTCGAAATAATTGTCGTGAAAATAGACTTTCGTATAAAACACGATACGTTATACATATATGTTACCGGCAATATAGATAATTCAGGTATTTTGCAAAATGACTAGGTATTATGCATATTGCCGACCGGTTTTAGGCAATGTAAATAAAACATAAGATTTTCAATATTATTTTACATATAACCTAGGTATTTTATAAAATACCTAGGTATTATGTAAAATACCATTTTTTTTTTTTTAGGCAAAGTAAAAAACAAATGATTTAATGTTATATTATTATATTAAGATTCTTATAATTATTATATAGTATTACTCATACTATAATTTATCTTTTATTATTTATATTACATTAGATTATTATATTTATTTATTGTTATTAATGTTATTATTATAACTACTTATTACAACATGTTGTTGAAGAATGACATTTTGATGTGCATAAAACGTTATTTTTAAGACAAATGCACTTTTTATTCTGACACTTGGTCTTACTAACGCATTTTAAAAATCCTTATCCAGTTCCTGTGGACTGTTCCTTTGCGACTGTTCGTAACACCACTTCTTCAAAAAATAGTTTTTATTAACTCATTATATTGTTAATCAGGTAAAAAACTTTTGTTATTGGCCAAATTTTTACGATTTTTCTGTAATTCGTTGTAAAAATTTGACTTCATATCATTCGTATCCATAGCTATGCCACACCACCACGAGACACGAGAACGACGATCATGTAATACGATTATGAGTACGTTCAATATTGTACCTCAGAATTATTATTATAGTAGGATAAGAATCTTCATCTTAATTGCGTTAAATCGTGCACACACCGCACGCGCATTTACGATAAACGATAAGACGTAAAGTCGTTGCGGTAATAGGTGGTACCCAATTTTGTTTATTTTTATCATATTGCCTACTTGACGTTTGGCATTATACATAACGCCTAGGCAAAGCTAGTGTTATATATACTGCCGAGTGATTTTCGGCATTTTACATAATGCCTAGGCATTTTGTAAAATACCGTATTATCCGTATTATCCATATTAACATATACACCCACTTGTGTGTACGGTATGATTTTCCTACGGACGGCTGGTGGGCAGAAGAAAAGTGCCGTACGAATTCGTTTCGAAAGGAAGTGTGACGCACATCCTCCGTGGACGACATCCAGACGATAAAAGTGTTCTCATAATATATGAACAAGCTCGTGTACGTGTGTGCGCGTGCGTGTGTATAAATATTTCATGATTTTCGTATATACATCGTCCTCGTCACGGGTTTGAGGTTATGTAAGCGTCAAGCGTTTTGTACGTGTATGTATATATATATATATATATATATTTATATATTATGCGACCGGTGCGTGACGCGCGTCTTACATCGCGTCGGCCCCTTTACGGCTTATATATTATACATATACATACGACAAACTGTTCTAACCTAAAAACGCGAATCGCGTGCACACGAGCTTTTAAACACGGCGGACGATATTACGACGCGATCGTTTTCCATTTTCGAAATTACACGGTCCGAAGGGTATAGGTATACTTATAAAATACGATGGTACGCGCAGGGTCATTTGAACACTCTCTGTCTCTCCCCTCTCCCTCACACACACACACACACACACACACACACACACACACACACACACACACACACACACACACACACACACACACACACACACACACACACACACGAACGCACAGCTGGGTATGTGGCGTACGAGTGTGCGTGAAGAAAGGCGCAAAAGGAACGTGTAAGCGCGTACGAAATTGGCTTAATCGACTGAGCAGTCGATAATATTATATCGTTACAATATAATATGGTTATGGACACTGGGCGTTGGGCGTTTTCGCTAGCCCTTGAACGGGTCCTGCAGTCTTGAATGGATCGTGTCGTTTATGTGAGCACGCCGTGATTTACAGTCGATGGAAATCCATAACACCCGGTGTGTTAAACTCGCTGGTACCGTCCAAGCTTGTCGAGTTTGCGCGTCTTATTGTTACTAACACTGTCACAATATTATGCCGGCAATAACAACGAGTGTTGTGACTTGTGAGACAAAGACGACGGGGAACACTTCTAATTTTACGTTTACTCGTAGATATGCGCGTCCCTCTCTTGAATTTTCTAAAAATATTTATAAACATTAAAAAGTAATTTTCAAACAACTGTATGCATGGTTGAATATAAAACCAAAATAAACGAATAGCGTTGTACGTTCGACGTCGAGTAATAAAAAGGAAAAAAGTGTGTATATTTCTGGCCCGTAAATTGTAGTCCTGGATCTACGCCTTTATACGTACTTGTTACAAGTTACATTGTGGAGAAATTTTCGCGTTCATTGATAGGTAGAGGTCAATTTTTCACCGTCCATTTTTTTAAGTCTGTAATTTAAATCATAGTATTAAATTTTCGTAGAAATAATCGATTAGCTGTTTAAGAGACGCTATCGTAAATATATACGTAATATGATACGTGCTGCTATGAATCAAGTACGCAGGTACACAGAATCATTTTTCGGGGAGCTCTAAAGGAAAAGCCCGTTATAAAACACGAATTAAAAAAAAATCGTATCAGTGTGATAAATTTCTCGACTTACAATTTGCGAGGGGGTCCTTGTACATGGCGTTGTTACGAATGATTGATGTTTTTCGGTCGCGGACAAAATTACTAAAACCATGTGAAGTTAGGGACTTAGTTGTATGATCTAAAAGAGGTGACTATTACGTTCTTCTGTTTTCACTTTCCAACATAGGCGCAGCGTGATGAATTTATATGGGGGGGGGCTATAGCCATTTTTTTTTTATTGTGGTATACACTAGCACTTATCGACGATGCTGCCGAAAATTCTTGTGAATTAATTCGGCAGTACAAATTACTTTGGTATGGGGGCTATAGCTTATAATGATTCGGGTACACAACATAATATATTCTAAATATTTAACTAAATACAAATTGAAAGGAACAAAATATAAAGGACTATAAAGAAGCACATTTTAAAGTTTAATATAAATAAATAATATACCATATTTCATATTATCAAATACATACTATATACTTGAATTAAATATATATATATATACAGTGAAACCTCTGAATACCGGACACTCTCGGTCGCCGAAAAATTGTCCGTTATTTAGAGGTGTCCGCTATTCAGAGGGAAAAATAAAAGAGGAGAATATGTTCCTGTTCCCATAAAAACGTCCGCTAATTGGAGGTGTCCGTTAAGGGAGATTTCACTGTATATATATATATATATATATATATATATATATATATATATATATATATATATATATATATATATAACTGAATAATATAAAATTTGAATCGTCAAATAAAATTTTTACCAACATTATAAATAAAAATATATCCTTTGCATATGGATATGAAAATAAATAATATTTTATATAAAAAGTTTCCAGTTCTCATACATGGATCATGGATGGATAAAATACTAAATTTTTACACATAGGGTTAAACATAAATTTTGAGGCGCTTATCATAATTCTGGGGGGGCTATAGCCCCTTTAATCCCCCCATTCTACGTCTATGCTTTCCAAAAGTTTCGTACAGTTTTTACGGTCGAAACGGTATTAAAACCATTTAAAGATCAGTTTGTACGTGAATAAAACGTAAAAAGTATATTGTTTTTTTTCCGATTTCACGTTTTCCGCAATCGTATGTAACATAAAATATGTGATACGCATTAAAGTTTCAAGCCATTCGCGATTGAGACGTAAATTGAGAGACGATTCGACCGCGTTTACACGTACGCGGGTGTACGACGGAGAGCTCATATAAAAACACGTTGAATGTGTCTGCTGCAAGTGCCCGGAGTGGGTACGCGAAAACGACCTCGTCCTCGACGGACGGACCGTGTTGCCCCGCACGTACGCTGTGTATGCTCGCGACTGTTATTAACGCACGACGGCCACGGAACGCTGGCGTCCGGCGGGAACGATCTGGAATTCGCGATAGGAACAAAAAATAAAAATTAAAAAAATTCGAGAGATACGAAAACGAAAACGGAGGGAGGGGAAAAAAAGCGGACCATTATTCACCTTTTCTCGGTACACGCGAACGCGTACACGATGTATATCTATACGACGACGTATGTACACATAACGCGCCGACGAAAAATTCCGAAATGGGCGCCACCGAAAACGCCGTCGTACGCGTTTTTTTTTTTTTTTTTGATAATTTTCGTACGACAATTCTTTTTTTGTTTTTTTTTTTGTTTTTTTTTACATTTCTCGTCGTCATTCTATTTTTTTACTCCTCTCGTCCGCGCAGCGCTCACTCCGTGCACGTTATATACATCACTGCGACAGATACATGTATAAATAAATGTATATATACCTATATAATATAGTATTGTGTGTGCGCGCGACGACTCGTTTGGCGACTACGTACATAATTCCTGTTTTCGGCACACATCATACGGACGATTTCTCGGAATTCCAGTCGTCAACGGCTTCCCCTCCCTCCCTTATTTATTTATTTATTTATTATTATTATTTTTATTATTGTTGTTTTTTTCTTTCGTCTTGCTTCCATCTTTTTCGCACGACGGATACGCGTACGCACGTCACCGCATAAGACTAGAAGACTTATATACTCTGTCCACACACACACACACACACACACACACACACACACACACACACACACACACACACACACACACACACACACACACACACACACGTGATGATAATACGACTCTGGCGTCTGGTAGGGCATGTAATATACCATAATACATACGCGAGTACACACATTTATATATATATATATATATACATAGTTTATATACTATCCGCGAACGTACACGCGTCTCTGCGATCGAGCGCACGTCGATCATTACCGATCTTCACGACTCGGGCGGCGCGGTACCTGTATGTATACAGTGTGATGCGGCGTCAAGGACGCGGTTTCGGTTTTTCTTTCACGGGAATGTCGCCAATGCGAGTGTATATACAGTGAAATATTTCATCGTCGAATGGAAACGACTGACCGAGTGTGTAAAGGACATGCGTGACTGGTAAAATAAACAATAATCGAATCCCTTTATTAATTTATTATTTGACGCGGTCGTGTCACATTATGCTTCTGCAGAAACTGACGCAAACACTACATTACTTCTGTCGTTTCTATCGTTCAACTTGGAACGGGAAAACGGGTATAGGTACACCTTTAAAATGATTTAGGTACGAATGAACACGCGATATGGTTTGGTAAACAGGGCCGAATTAAGAAGTTTTGTGCCCCGGGGCATAGGCATGTATATATTCTATACCCGTAGGCGTCGGTATAGGACTGGCGGAAGGGTTCAAAATGCCTTAAAAGTCATTTTTGTTTAGATGAAACTGTTTTACTACAGTTTGATATTAATTTACTTTATTCGCTCACGTGGAGTTTGCGGATTGGACTACAAAAGTAGTTTAACTGAAAAAAAACTATCCAGTTTTAGTGTTTTTTCTCAACAATCTTATTCTTATGCATTTCGTTTTCGATTCTTAATCTTTCAAACAAAGCATAACTAAGTTTTTTCACCGTGGTTTAATGTGTTTTGAATATGTCAAATATCGTAATCGGTATTATTTATTTTCCCCTTAATAATTTCAAAAATATTTGCTTGTTAAATGTTGCCCCCCTGCCTGCCTTTTAATCCGGCTCTGTAAGTAATAGACGAATCTCGTTCGTCAGCACAGTAATATTAGCTGGATTAGATTTTGTAAGAATACAAAAAACAATATTAAAGATTTTGATTAAAACTCAATGGCATTTAAGTCAAAAAAAGAAGAGCCGTTTTCAAACCGTACGACAGAAATGCGAGAAATCAAAACAGATTAATAATAGATCGGCACATTATATTGCCAGCGTCAATAATGGCGATGACGAGTTCGGTCAGACATTCGATATCGTCAATGATAAATATGCAGACCATAAACATACACGTCGTTCTCGTATTTGGTTTATCGCGAGAATAGAATACATCGATTTTCATAAATGCCTGCGAACGTGTTGATGATCTTATAGAAGGATGGTAGATTCGAAGGGGCGTTGTGATTTCGTAAAATTCTGGATGACTGCGAAAAATGTAATCAATTCGTTCAATGCCACGAAAGGTACTACGGGTTTTTTGTCTTTTGTTTGTAATAATTATTTCCCTATTTTTTTTTTTTTACTATTATAACGTCACTGCTACAGCAATTTAATTTTAATTTATTATTATTCTTAATGAGCTGGACTTTATTTTTTTTTTACATACGTCTGGATTATTGTATGAATATAACTAAATAAAATATCGTTCGTAATGAAATAGACACAGCCGAGGAAGTGGCTGGTTAAATGATTTCAGTGAAACGACACTGAAACGTTTTTGAATAAACGATGTTGCCATGAAAAAAAAAATGTGAATTAGGTTTGGATTTGATTCAACAATTAAAAGTAGGTGATAGGTTCACGTTGGCATTTGACATAAATCGTAATAACAGGCTCATTTATTAAAATATAATCGGTGAAGCGTGTGGTGTGTAAAGAGGAATAGTGTCGTACTCAGCAGTGCTTTGAAACGAAGTAGCAAGACAAATTTTGACGACTCGATTTTGTCGTTCAACAACTTTTTAATGAACCAAATAATGCTCGCAGATAAGACTTACTCGAAGATAGGCTAAGTACAAATTAGCAACCGGTGCATAATCGCGGAGTAGACATGGCATTTTAAGCGAATTGCTGGTAAGTAGCTGTCAGTGTTAGGTTCACTGTTATTATCTACTTAGAGTGACATATTTTACTGCGAGTTAAAAAAAAAAAAAAAAATGAAAATTTATCATCTTTGATACTTAGAAAATATTTGTGTGTGAAAAAAACTCGAATGCCATACCCGAGAATAAAACCAAAACTTTTATATTTTCAAGAAATTTTCGTTAAAATTGAAAAAACTTGTCTAATGTATACTTGTGGAAAATCATCTCCTCTTGGCCTTTGTTTCGACACGGGAGTTGGAAGTCAGTTAGAACAATGAAGGGACGCTGAACCAAAAAAGGCTTAAAATCACCGGGCTATTGTATATTCTATGGCTTACTATAAAACTAACGTATTTTTATTGTATTACAATTTTATGAAGCCGACGATTCCGTTTGGAAATATTCGAAATTACACGATGTAGTAGTATTTACACAGAGTACTATGTACTTCACTAGTGTTATACAGCGGGTAAAACAAGTAGTTAAACTGACGAGATAACCTCGCTATACGTGTATTTGTTATTTTACTCGCGTGGTTCAATGTTCGGACCTACTAATAAAAGAGCTATACAATGTGGTTTCTCAGAGGCGGTTTTTTCGTTTACAGACATTTCTCAAAACGGTCGAGATTGATCGCGAGAATAAAGTTACTATATTCGGGTTTATATTATACTGTTCCGTTTTTCTGCCTTTGGAATAAGAATAAACTTT